>JAJKFL010000237.1:2815092-3415092 GCA_021186555.1 Reticulitermes speratus | reverse complement strand
CCGTCTCAGTTTACAAACCAGTCATTAATGTGTACAGTGAAATAATCGCTGTTTGTTCTGAGATCCACCAAAACACATAAATACAGTCCGTACCGCAGTCAAAACACACTCCGTCTCAGTTATACAAACCAGTCAGTTAATGCTGTACAGTGAAATAATCGCTGTTTGTTCTGAGATCCACCAAAACACATAAATACAGTCCGTACCGCGCAGTAAACACACTCCGTCTCAGTTATACAAACCAGTCAGTCAATGTTGTACAGTGAAATAATCGCTGTTTGTTCTGAGATCCACACAAAACACATAAATACAGTCCGTACCGCGCAGTAAACACACTCCGTCTCAGTTATACAAACCAGTCAGTTAATGCTTGTACAGTGAAATAATCGCTGTTTGTTCTGAGATCCACACAAAACACATAAATACACTGTGTGGCAGAACGTAGAATTATTGAATGTTAAACATGGTGGTACAATCCTCTGGGCTTTATAGGGTTAAGGAATTCCTTGTTTAATTTATTACCGACTCCCTCAGATTCTCAATTCAATTTTGTCACAATGCATGTGACTGCGGTCAGTAATAATATAAATTTGTTTGACGCAAAGCTAAACACCATTCAACAAATACACTCTGTAGAAAAGACATTGACAACTTAGAAGTAAAGACAGCGAAGATTTCTTTTGCGAGTATAGTCGCCAGGACACCGGAAAAAATCACAATAAGCAGGGTGTCCGTATTTCGTGCATAGAACGCCACCACAAGATTCCTCGATGAACCCTGACGAAAAGATCCTTTGAGAAAATTTCGAGCTACTCGTAATTTGAGGAATTATGAAGCATGTATACCGTGTTGCCACATTGCATTTATTTATTTATTTTTTTTTTTTTGCTGAAAGTTATTTGTCTTACCAATCTTTTTCAAGGGGTTTTCGAATCAGGGCTCTTAAACAAATTGCGTGATGGAGTCAATATTTTCAAATTTTCAAATCATTCTGTACACATAAATAATAGAATATATTAAACGTGAAAAAGTTGTGCGGAAGGAAAACAACAAATCAAAATTACGGCCCCACGTTACCCAGGGACATTCAGGGAAATTTTGTTCCACCGAACACAGTCTTGTGTCAGTCTTCCCGTCTCCTGTCTAAAAACATGCACAGATTAAAACTTCCTGAATTCTGCTCTTCTGTGAGTAACACTGTGTCACATCCCAGAAGATCAAAATGTCTCTTACAATGTTGTGGAAACCTCAAATTCTCATTAAGCATTCCATTCTATTGCGTGGTTTGAAGCTTCGTTTCTCGGTAATTAATGAACGTACATCGATGGTGTTTGATGAGAAGAGGACGCTGAGAGAGAGAGAGAGAGAGGGAGGAAGTAGCAGAACGACGGTGAGATCAACATTTGAGGAGCTTCATAATTTGCACTCAGCACGAGGATTGTAAAATTCGAAAATCAAGCAGAATGAAACAAGCAGAGTTTGAAGCACGCAACGGATGAATGAGGATATGCATGAAAAATTTTCAGACATAGTCGAAGGTGGGAGAAAAATATTGAAACATATCTTAGATACGTAGTGTGTATCGGTTTAGATTGAATAAAGTGGCTCATGATATGTCACGTGGCATGTTTGTGTGAAGACGGAAATAAAACTTTGTGTTTAAAGAAATGAGGTCAGCTAAGTGACCGTCAGCTTCCCCAAAACATTCTGCTTTATTTTAGGACTCGCTGACGTTCATGAAAGTTTGATGTTTATTTAACGACTAAGCACTTGTAAGTCTAAACTGCACACGAGCCCTTGGACTGAGCTCTCCTCCTGTGTCTCTTGGGACACAGGTGACTTGAAGACAAACTGCTCAATAATGCAGATCTCTCCGGAGCAAAGAGTGGGCCGATGTTAATCGATTTGTTGTAAGAAAACACCTTTTGTACGTTACATAACATGGATAGCCTATATTGTGATTTTAAATTGCTTCAAATTTAAATTGCCTCAAGTTACAAGAGCCTAGTTACTTACTTTACTCATATAATATTGAAACGCAAAGACACGCAAAGATTGATATAGGAAATTTTGAATGGCAAGTACAGTGTTTGAGTATAGATCAGAAAATTGAATGTATAAAAATCCTTTACATAATACAATCAAAATCTTCATCTACACTCTTCTTGTGAACATAACCGCATTTTATATCTTCAAAACTAGACAACAGTAAAAATCACTAATATAAATTTCCAAGGATTATAAAAAATAGATTCACCAAATAAGAAGCTTATAACCTACATATTACATAACTGAAAATATATTTTACAATAATAATTCTTCATCCCACACGATAAGTCGCGTCCCGTGTCCTCACCACGATAACGTCGGTCCCTGTCACCACGATAAGTCGGTCGCTGTCACCACGATAATGTCACCCCAGGTCTCCACTGTCACCACGATAAGTCGGTCCCTGTCACCACGATAAGTCGGTCGCTGTCACCACGATAAGTCGGTCCCTGTCACCACGATAATGTCGGTCGGCGCTGTCCCTATGTCTCACCGATAAGTCGGTCCCTGTCACCACGATAAGTCGTAGTCCCTGTCACCACGATAAGTCGGTCCCTGGTCGCTGTCACCACGATAAGTCGGTCCCTCTCACCACGATAAGTCGGTCCCTGTCACCACGATAATGTCGATCCGCTGTCACCACGATAAGTCGGTCCCTGTCACCACGATAAGTCGGTCCCTGTCACCACGATAAGTCGGTCGGCATGTCACCACGATAAGGGCGGTCACCCATAATCGTCACCACGAGGTACATGTGTCGGTCGTCCCTATGTCCTCACACGACGGTAAAGTCGGTGTCCCCTATGTCACCATAACGATAAGTCGATTCCCGTGTCCACGTAATCGTCCTGTCACGATAAGTCGGTCGCTGTCACCCCTAAGTCGCCAGTCACCACGATAAGTCGGTCCCTGTCACCACGATAAGTCGTCCGTACCACGAATCGACCTGTCACCACGATAAGGTCGGTCCCCTTCGCCTGTCACCACGATAAGTCGGTCCCTGTCACCACGTAGGTCCGTCAATAAGTCGGTCCCTGTCACCAGTATCGCGTACACGGATGGCGCGTCCTCAGGTTGCGGATGGAGGAACGGCCTGAGGATATGGAGGGTAGCTGTGATACATTGAATAAGCAGTCGCGGACAGCCGACAAGGGGTGGTCCTCCAGCTTGGGGATTGGGCGAGGTGCTAACAACTCCTCACCGTAAAAAATTACCATGTTACGAACCACTATACAAAGCCTCGGACCTGACTACATAACGAGGAACTTAATGATCTGTACTGATCACCAAATATTATTCGGGTGATCAAATCAAGAAGAATGAGTGGGCGGGGCATGTAGCACGTATGGGGGAGGGGAGAGGTGCATACAGGATTTTGGTGGGGAGACCTGAGGGAAGGAGACACTTGGAAGACCCAGGCGTAGATGGGAGGATAATATTAAAATGGATCTTCAAGAAGTGGGATGGGGGGGCATGGACTGGATTGATATGGCTCAGGATAGGGACAGGTGGCGGGCTGTTGTGAGTGCGGTAATGAACCTTCGGTTCCATAAAACGCGGGGAATTTCTTGACTAGCTGACGACCTGTAGCTTCTGAAGAAGGACTCTGCTACATGGAGTTAGTTAGTTAGTTAGTTAGTTATTCTTCATCCAGTATATACTTAAGACAAGAAAAGACAATAAGTGTGAAAAGTAAACAGAAAACCACACAAAATTTTAAACAAGAGAAAGAGGAAATAGTGTAAGAGGAAAGAACAGCTATATACCATTTTGTAAATGGCACAGATGATAAGGTTTAGAGCAGTGGTTCCCAACGTGGGCGGTACCGCCCCCTGGGGGGCGGTGGGATTACCGAGGTGGGCGCTAATAGGTACGAGAGGTGGAAGGGAGCGCTGTTATTATCACAGGGGGGCGCTAGTAGACAAGTAGTGCGTTTATTTTTATAATAAAATTGAAATAAAGTAATTTTTGTGTTAAAAATAAAATTGAACTAAATTTGTTAGTATTTTAATTTATGAATCTTATTCAAGCACATATTTTTTAATAAACTATTGCTAGATGAATTATTGTTAATCATAAAAATACAATAAATTTTAATTTATTAATTAACACATAAAACATTGAGTTTAACTCTTTAATTTTATTTAAACGATTTTTAAATATAAAATAAAAGTGGAAACAAAAGCGAATTTATGTTTTTTTAAAAAGGTAGGGGGGCGCTGTGGGTCTGTGTATGGAACCAAGGGGGCGGTGGAGCGAAACATTTTTGGAACTACTGGTTTACAGTAAGAGACCTATACTGCAGAGAACCTGGTGTTAGCAGTCACAGAACTTGGTGATATGAACTTGAGATTCAACAAATAAGTAACATATTATTTCGTTGTTATTCCATAAAACTGTAGTTTTGAATCGAGACTAAATGAATTTTAATGCACCGAGCAATAACGTATGTGAAGGAGTAAAATAATTGTGTCTATTCTTGAGAAATAAATTAGCCCTTGCCACATGTTTATTTGGCCTTAACTCCCACGTGACTTCTACATTTATAGAGAAAAAAAGATTTTGCATTTTTTATATTTTCTACGAATTTACGGAAAATTTTGTGAATACTGAATTCTTTTAAAATTCACAATTGCGTCTATTTGTAGTTTAAAAATTGCAACTCCGATTTACAGATTAATAAATAATGTCGAAGCAGAAGAATTTGCCTTTTAGTAGGACAAAACACATTTTTACAAAGGACTGCTAAAATTACCATAATGGAAAATACATTGGCATGTTTAGATAGCATTATCGGCTATTAATATTTGGTGGAAAAAAAAACTGAGGTGTATTTAAATATTCAGTCCGTACCGCGCAGTAAATACAGTCCTTCTCTGTTATAAAAACAACTAAGTTAATGCTGTATGGGGAAATAATCTTTTTTTATGAGATCCATAAAACAGACAGATGCACTGTGTGGACAGAATGTAGAATTTTTGAATTATAAAACCGATGCTAAGTATAGAAAACACTAGGCTTTGACAAGTTAATGAATCTTCCGGAATTACGAATTTTCTGGGCACAAGAAGCAAGTTTTCACCCTCACTGTGATCATCTACATACGGGCCGAGAATGGGAGATTTGTCATAGTCATAAACCCGACCAAGGTGCACCAACATGTTCACAAACACAGGCAGTTTACGTGTGTTTGGTCCGAAGCCATCGCGGGGGGAATGTTGAATGTTGATGTCACGGCTTGGAATATTTTGTAGTTGGGTAGAGAGGTACTGAAACTGTACTTGGGACTTAACAATTTACTACTACTACTACTACTACTACTAATTATTGTTATTATAATAATTATACGCTTATTAGGATTGTGGGTTCGAATCCTGCCCGGAGCATGTATGTCTGTCTGTTGTGAGTGTTGTCTGTTGTCAGGTAGAGGTCTCTGCGACGAGCTGATCACTCGTCCAGAGGAGTCTTACCGAGTGTGGTGTGTATAAACAGTGTGTGATCGTGAAGCCTCGAAAAATGAGGCGGCCTAGGCCCCCAAGGGGCTGTCGAGCCATTGGGGGAAAAATAATATTTATAAGTATAATTATTAAACTCAATTCTCATTTATTAAAGTTCTAGCTGAATAGCGCAAAGGCCGATTATAATCCTAGCACAAAATATTTAAAACACAAATTACACAATAAACACACACACAAACAACACAACAAAACAATTAACAACAATTGAATTTATGGCTTAAACTGAAACACAAGTTAGCTAAAGAATTAAAGTCATAAATCAAATAAAAAGTGCTGCTAGCGTCAAATCTGTTTCCAAGATCTAATTTGCCCACTAAACGTATATATATATATATATATATATATATATATATATATATATATATATATATATATCACTGCATACAAAATCTGCAGCTGTTGCATGTTTAAGGGAAGGGCAATTTTTGCGAGCTACAGAAAACTGGATAAAGTTAATAACATTAAGGGACGAAACTCTGAGACTGATATTGTCATTCAAGGAAGGACAATATTACGTCCTAAAAAATGAGTGAAAGGAAGAGTATCTAGGTGATGCCTTCTAACGTGTAAGGTATGTAACTTTAGAGTATCTAGGTGATGCCTTCTAACGTGTAAGGTATGTAACTTTAGAGTATCTAGGTGATGCCTTCTAACGTGTAAGGTATGTAACTTTAGAGTATCTAGGTGATGCCTTCTAACGTGTAAGGTATGTAACTTTAGAGTATCTAGGTGATGCCTTCTAACGTGTAAGGTATGTAACTTTAGAGTATCTAGGTGATGCCTTCTAACGTGTAAGGTGTGTAACTTTAGAGTATCTAGGTGATGCCTTCTAACGTGTAAGGTGTGTAACTTTAGAGTATCTAGGTGATGCCTTCTAACGTGTAAGGTGTGTAACTTTAGAGTATCTAGGTGATGCCTTCTAACGTGTAAGGTATGTAACTTTAGAGTATCTAGGTGATGCCTTCTAACGTGTAAGGTATGTAACTTTAGAGTATCTAGGTGATGCCTTCTAACGTGTAAGGTATGTAACTTTAGAGTATCTAGGTGATGCCTTCTAACGTGTAAGGTGTGTAACTTTAGAGTATCTAGGTGATGCCTTCTAACGTGTAAGGTGTGTAACTTTAGAGTATCTAGGTGATGCCTTCTAACGTGTAAGGTATGTAACTTTAGAGTATCTAGGTGATGCCTTCTAACGTGTAAGGTATGTAACTTTAGAGTATCTAGGTGATGCCTTCTAACGTGTAAGGTATGTAACTTTAGAGTATCTAGGTGATGCCTTCTAACGTGTAAGGTATGTAACTTTAGAGTATCTAGGTGATGCCTTCTAACGTGTAAGGTATGTAACTTTAGAGTATCTAGGTGATGCCTTCTAACGTGTAAGGTATGTAACTTTAGAGTATCTAGGTGATGCCTTCTAACGTGTAAGGTATGTAACTTTAGAGTATCTAGGTGATGCCTTCTAACGTGTAAGGTGTGTAACTTTAGAGTATCTAGGTGATGCCTTCTAACGTGTAAGGTGTGTAACTTTAGAGTATCTAGGTGATGCCTTCTAACGTGTAAGGTGTGTAACTTTAGAGTATCTAGGTGATGCCTTCTAACGTGTAAGGTATGTAACTTTAGAGTATCTAGGTGATGCCTTCTAACGTGTAAGGTATGTAACTTTAGAGTATCTAGGTGATGCCTTCTAACGTGTAAGGTATGTAACTTTAGAGTATCTAGGTGATGCCTTCTAACGTGTAAGGTGTGTAACTTTAGAGTATCTAGGTGATGCCTTCTAACGTGTAAGGTGTGTAACTTTAGAGTATCTAGGTGATGCCTTCTAACGTGTAAGGTATGTAACTTTAGAGTATCTAGGTGATGCCTTCTAACGTGTAAGGTATGTAACTTTAGAGTATCTAGGTGATGCCTTCTAACGTGTAAGGTATGTAACTTTAGAGTATCTAGGTGATGCCTTCTAACGTGTAAGGTATGTAACTTTAGAGTATCTAGGTGATGCCTTCTAACGTGTAAGGTATGTAACTTTAGAGTATCTAGGTGATGCCTTCTAACGTGTAAGGTATGTAACTTTAGAGTATCTAGGTGATGCCTTCTAACGTGTAAGGTATGTAACTTTACAGTATCTAGGTGATGCCTTCTAACGTGTAAGGTATGTAACTTTAGAGTATCTAGGTGATGCCTTCTAACGTGTAAGGTATGTAACTTTAGAGTATCTAGGTGATGCCTTCTAACGTGTAAGGTGTGTAACTTTAGAGTATCTAGGTGATGCCTTCTAACGTGTAAGGTGTGTAACTTTAGAGTATCTAGGTGATGCCTTCTAACGTGTAAGGTGTGTAACTTTAGAGTATCTAGGTGATGCCTTCTAACGTGTAAGGTATGTAACTTTAGAGTATCTAGGTGATGCCTTCTAACGTGTAAGGTATGTAACTTTAGAGTATCTAGGTGATGCCTTCTAACGTGTAAGGTATGTAACTTTAGAGTATCTAGGTGATGCCTTCTAACGTGTAAGGTGTGTAACTTTAGAGTATCTAGGTGATGCCTTCTAACGTGTAAGGTGTGTAACTTTAGAGTATCTAGGTGATGCCTTCTAACGTGTAAGGTATGTAACTTTAGAGTATCTAGGTGATGCCTTCTAACGTGTAAGGTATGTAACTTTAGAGTATCTAGGTGATGCCTTCTAACGTGTAAGGTATGTAACTTTAGAGTATCTAGGTGATGCCTTCTAACGTGTAAGGTATGTAACTTTAGAGTATCTAGGTGATGCCTTCTAACGTGTAAGGTATGTAACTTTAGAGTATCTAGGTGATGCCTTCTAACGTGTAAGGTATGTAACTTTAGAGTATCTAGGTGATGCCTTCTAACGTGTAAGGTATGTAACTTTAGAGTATCTAGGTGATGCCTTCTAACGTGTAAGGTATGTAACTTTAGAGTATCTAGGTGATGCCTTCTAACGTGTAAGGTATGTAACTTTAGAGTATCTAGGTGATGCCTTCTAACGTGTAAGGTGTGTAACTTTAGAGTATCTAGGTGATGCCTTCTAACGTGTAAGGTGTGTAACTTTAGAGTATCTAGGTGATGCCTTATAACGTGTAAGGTATGTAACTTTAGAGTATCTAGGTGATGCCTTCTAACGTGTAAGGTATGTAACTTTAGAGTATCTAGGTGATGCCTTCTAACGTGTAAGGTATGTAACTTTAGAGTATCTAGGTGATGCCTTCTAACGTGTAAGGTATGTAACTTTAGAGTATCTAGGTGATGCCTTCTAACGTGTAAGGTATGTAACTTTAGAGTATCTAGGTGATGCCTTCTAACGTGTAAGGTATGTAACTTTAGAGTATCTAGGTGATGCCTTCTAACGTGTAAGGTATGTATCTTTAGAGTATCTAGGTGATGCCTTCTAACGTGTAAGGTATGTAACTTTAGAGTATCTAGGTGATGCCTTCTAACGTGTAAGGTATGTATCTTTAGAGTATCTAGGTGATGCCTTCTAACGTGTAAGGTATGTATCTTTAGAGTATCTAGGTGATGCCTTCTAACGTGTAAGGTATGTAACTTTAGAGTATCTAGGTGATGCCTTCTAACGTGTAAGGTATGTAACTTTAGAGTATCTAGGTGATGCCTTCTAACGTGTAAGGTATGTAACTTTAGAGTATCTAGGTGATGCCTTCTAACGTGTAAGGTGTGTAACTTTAGAGTATCTAGGTGATGCCTTCTAACGTGTAAGGTGTGTAACTTTAGAGTATCTAGGTGATGCCTTCTAACGTGTAAGGTATGTAACTTTAGAGTATCTAGGTGATGCCTTCTAACGTGTAAGGTATGTAACTTTAGAGTATCTAGGTGATGCCTTCTAACGTGTAAGGTATGTAACTAGAATCTCAAGTGCGCAAACTTAATTGTAAGGAAAATGAGGAAAATAATAATTCAATTCAATTCAATTCAATTCAATTCTGGTTTATTAATGTGCCGAGTCAACAGCCAGAAGGCCAATTACACAAACAGCACAACATACAAACACAAATAACAACGGGCAATATACAAAACAAAACAAAATAAAACAAACACAACCAAAACAAACAAACAATAACTGACTTAGATAATTAATAAGAACACCTTAAAGTAATGTAATAAAGTATTACATCTCACTAAGTGTAACAAATTCCCTTCTGAAGACATCCATATTATTACAAATACAATTTGCCGCAGTTACACACCGGCCGGAGGGTCAATTTTTATAATACGAGCTAACATGAATCAAAGAAAAGTCTCGGAGTTTCCGAGTGGGAACTCGCAGACCAATAATATCCAAAGTAGATGGACAGGATTTAGAACCTAATAAAACATTAATGACAAAAATTGCATCAAGTTGATGTCTTCTGTCATGTAAAGTACGTAAGTACGTATAATAATAATAATAATAATAATAATAAAGCCAATAATTTCAAGTCGATATATATAAAAGAGAATTTGGGATGGACATATTACACCTTATGTTTATAGTTAAGTTAATTGGTTTGGTCGAATTAAGAAAGAATGCTCTTTATGTTGGTTGTGGATATGTTGTAAAGGATAGGAATGCTGTCAGCCTGCGTGAAGTGACATGACGTTTGATATACCTTGAGTAGATGTATGATATATATATATACACTTATATTGTAGAAAGGTCTCTGAAATAAGGCCAAAAGGGGATCTCAATGTTTCTTGTCCATTGCTATGTACAATTTTCCAGTGTGAGAAAAGTAATTTTGGTCTAGCATCGGGGTACTTCAGTTAAGTATTTCTTTCTTTGTAATATTCTTCAATTTCAAATTTGGAATAGTTTATGATTTCAATTCGTGTGCGCATATTACTGGTATCAAAACACGCAAATACTGCCTCTTGGTTGACAGGAGTGTCCTTTAATTCACGTACTAATTACGTTGTTTTCGACACAGGATAGGGCAAAGAAATGTATTGTCTTTTTAATATCACCTTGTGGTATTGCTTATTTCAGTGTGTTTATAATTCAACCTTCAATAAATTATAAAAAAATACACAGACATAATTCGGACCATTAGGGGGTTTCCTTCTACACTCTCTATTTTGTTAGTTGAATTATTAAATGTTGCCATGTTTATGCAAGGATTTTCTGTAAAATCGAAATGTTAATTATTATTCTATTATAAGTGTATACAGTACTACAAATTCTTTCTCTACATATTTTATTGCGACCTTATAATGGCTTAATGAGTATCAAGTCGAAACACGTAGTTCCCATAATTTTGATAAAAAAATCTTTTCTTTAATAAATAAGAGTGTTTGATGGTTCTTAACTGCTTATCGTTAATATTTGGCGTTATAATTCCTTTAGCATTCACGTCTCATATATATATATATATATATATATATATATGTTTTAAACTTAATTCTTCAATTTAATTCAATTCAATTCAATGTGTATTTATTAACGTGCAGACTTAACAGCACAAGTGCCAATTACAAAGCCAGCACAAAGACACAAATACAACACACAAAACAGTACAAATACACAAAAACAAAACACTAAACAGAAAAAACAAAAAAAAATATGGCAGCAGTAGGACAAAGTATTAATAATAATAATAATAATAATAATAATAATAATAATAATAACAGAATAAGTGGTAATAGTAGTAGCAGTAATTTGTTAAGTCTCAGGTACATATTACCAAGAACTGTGGTTGCTTATACCAGTTCTTCTGCAGTGCACAGGTATTACTTATCTTCACTACCAACATAATTTTTGAAACAGTTATTCATTTTCCTCCCCAACTCGTGTCATTTTCTTGGTTATGTTTTCCCACTTACATTTGATCCTATACAAAAATTTTCATAAGTTTCAGAATTCTATGAGTTCATCTGTTTCTTGCACACTATTTCTTCTGTAGTCGGTATAGCTACTCGGTACAGGCTGGGCGGTCTGAGGTTTGAATCCTGGTAGGTGGGAGATTTTCCGGACCCATCCTGAGTGCCCCCAAGACCTACCCAGCCTCCTGTACAATGCGTATCTTTTCTCTTTCCTGGAGGTAAAGCGACCGGGGCGTCACGCTGACCATCCAACAGATTCTAGCGCCGAGGTTGGGAATGGGTAGGGCTAAACCTCTAGCTCTCCTCTGTGCCTGCTTGGCATGTAAAGGGAGACCTTTACCTTTAGGATAGTTCTTCATTCATATTTAACCAATTACTCTTCAAAATTTTTTTCTTTCCTTTGTTTTCGTACACGTGAAGCCGGTAGTAAGTCTCAGATTCCTTTGTGATTGGATGATCGACTTAAATTCACCAAAGTGGAAGTTAAATATGTTTCCTTCATCACCAGGTCTAAAACCCACGAAGTTCTATAAAACTTGTAGTCCTATCAGGCTATCTTGAGAGAAGCTAACAACGTCTGTACAACTGGGTTTGAGGTCCAAAATGCATAAGAAAAATTAAAACCGCGGTACTTATGCACATTTAATGCTTTAAAGTCTAAAATTAACCAGAATCATATTTAAAGATCCAGCTCGTACCGCCCAGTAAACCCACTCCTTCTGGGTTTTAAAAACCGGCCTGTTAGTACTGAATGGCGAAATAATCGCTTTTTGTTCTGAGATGCATAAGAACCAGAAATTGCTCATGTAGGAAGAACGTAGAACGTTTAGGCGCGTTCGCAAAATTGCGAAAAGAGACTATTAGCTTCGTCATGTCTGTCTCTCCGTCTGTCCGCATGTAACAACTCGGCTCCTACAGGACGGATTGTCATGAAATTTGATATTTGAGTATTTTTCGAAAATCTGTCGAGAAAATTCAAGTTTCATTAAAATCTGACAAGAATAACGGACAGTTTACATGAAGACGTGTGTGCATTTATATCTCCTTAGAATGATAAATGCTTGATACAAAATTTGTAGACAAACTCAAAACACACATTTTATGTTCAATAACTTTTTTCCGAAAATCGTGCCGTTTATGAGATAATGTGGAAAAATATGGTACAGCCAGACAGGCCACAGATGACAATATAATACGGCGCATGCGCTTTGCGTGCTGGATAACTAAGGCTACAGACACACACTCAGAATATGTAATACATAAGTTTATTTAACACCAACTACTGCACAATTGTGCAGCATTTGGTAATAAACAAACCTATATGTGTAAGACAACTGCATGGAATATGTATAATATTAAATATGTAATAATTATTGCTTTTCCACGGCAACAGTGGTTACGCGAACGCTCCTCAGTGTTACGACATACGTGCCTTGCCTGTCTTGTTGAATGTTAAACTGGGGGTGTGGTAAGCATTTGGTCTCTGTCTCGTGCGTGTCACAAGGGAGCTGCTTCATTATGCAGTACTTGACAACAGGACATTTTTACCGACGTGCATTAGGGGCTCGTTCTCATTAATCAGCTGTTCCATGACGTCACTGAATACTGTTGCTAGCTATGGATCTGCGCGCGCATCCTAAACCAGTCAAAAGTCGAGACATTGTGTGTTAGTAATGAGTTCACGGATTGGAGTTGAGGGTCGTTCGATAATTTCATTGAACACGTGACCCTCGTCGCGCTATTGCACAATCACGCTTAGCGGTGTTTCACTGTATACTTAATTAATAAACACTCCGATAGGATTCGCTGCGCGCGGTCCTATTCTAACTTCACACTGGCATCGCAGTTTCGTATTCAGCACAGGGCACGAATCTTTCCACACAGTGCGTGGGGGTTTTCCTTAAAATGCGGATGAATTGGAAGGATCGGATTTCCGTTCAACTCGTCCGTGCCACGAATCCTAAAAATTGTAAAAAATATATCACTTTCCTGAAATTGTTCATTTTGCCATAACATCGACCAGTGGATTAAATAATACAGTCGAACCGATTCTAACGTCATGAAAGTGACTGAATATTTTGTGTCGTTATAAACGAGTGTTGTTATAACCGAGTAGTATAATTAGTGTAATGTTTAACGGCGAGGAACTAATTGGTACCACAGAATATACGACGTTGTATACGACGTGTCGCATAAACAGATGTCGTTATAACCGGGTTCAACTATATACGTAATGGGTACCGGGTCCGTATCCCGGGGGTAAAGCGGCTGGGGCGTGGTGATAACCATCCACCCCATTTAGCACTGAGGTTAAAGAAAGAGTACCGTTATACTTCTACTCACCCTGTGGGCCTTCATGGTCTGTTGTAGGGCAAAATTTACCTTTTTTATGTATTTCATTCCTATTTACATAAAGGGAATTTTTCTCTTTCTGCTCCCTCCTCACTTTAGACCCCTTAATTTCAAAATTGCCCACCCAAAATATTTTCTCCCTTTCCTGTTATTGCCTATACCTGTTTAAGTTCACTAAGGGTTACGAGTGTCAGCTTACATAAAGTTAATCATAAAATTTTTAGATTTTATCTTTAGATAGTTCGTGTGTTTTTGTAGGCATTTACAGGTTTCAGGAGGTTTACACACAAATGCATATTTAAGTAAAGTTAAAATTTGTACAAAAAATTTGAAATTGCATAAACTTCTAGTTGAAACCGGGGACAGAGCGTTTGTTTGACAGATTCGTAATCTCTTATTCTCCCTGTAGAGAGGTTTGCCACAGCTATGGGCAATCCAGCTATTGTTTATCTCTACAAAACAAGTGACAAAGCAGACCTCAGGAACTGCAGAGCGGTGACTCCAGTTCGAATTTCCTACAGAAGCCTGAGCGTCCCTCATGTGACACCTTTTAAGGCCACAAGGTGAAACGGTGAGTTCAGCGTCGATTATGCAGTAACAGCGCAGACATGGTCAAGATTTGTATGTGCGACGTAAGTTGTCAAACAAGGGCAAGTACCCTAGGAGTCTGCAGGAATCGTAATTTTAGAATTTTACCCGACCAGGCCCGAGAAGCCGTTGGCCGACCCGTAAGTTTATCCTCACATGTGTTAGACGTACCTGACCGAAACCAGACTTATATTGTTGTCTATTGGTTACTATCTACTCTGACTATTGCTACAGCAATACATGTTTCTTTTAACGCACAAATGTCAATATTTTTAAAATAAATTATTTAAAAATGCTCTAAGAACATCGGATATTATTACGGCGTGTGAGAAACGGTGTACTAGATACAGTACGAATGTGATGTGTAACAGGGTCAGTATGATGATCATGTGTACTAGATACAGTACCAAAGTGATGTGTAACAGGGTCAGTATGATGATCATGTGTACTAGATACAGTACGAAAGTGATGTGTAACAGGGTCAGTATGATGATCATGTGTACTAGATACAGTACGAAAGTGATGTGTAACAAGGTCAGTATGATGATCATGTGTACTAGATACAGTACGAAAGTGATGTGTAACAAGGTCAGTATGATGATCATGTGTACTAGATACAGTACGAAAGTGATGTGTAACAGGGTCAGTATGATGATCATGTGTACTAGATACAGTACGAAAGTGATGTGTAACAAGGTCAGTATGATGATCATGTGTACTAGATATAGTACGAAAGTGATGTGTAACAAGGTCAGTATGATGATCATGTGTACTAGATACAGTACCAAAGTGATGTGTAACAGGGTCAGTATGATGATCATGTGTACTAGATACAGTACGAAAGTGATGTGTAACAAGGTCAGTATGATGATCATGTGTACTAGATACAGTACGAAAGTGATGTGTAACAGGGTCAGTATGATGATCATGTGTACTAGATACAGTACGAAAGTGATGTGTAACAGGGTCAGTATGATGATCATGTGTACTAGATACAGTACGAAAGTGATGTGTAACAAGGTCAGTATGATGATCATGTGTACTAGATACAGTACGAAAGTGATGTGTAACAAGGTCAGTATGATGATCATGTGTACTAGATACAGTACGAAAGTGATGTGTAACAAGGTCAGTATGATGATCATGTGTACTAGATACAGTACGAAAGTGATGTGTAACAGGGTCAGTATGATGAACATGTGTACTAGATACAGTACGAAAGTGATGTGTAACAGGGTCAGTATGATGATCATGTGTACGGCGTCTGAGGAACGGTGTACTAGATACAGTACGAAAGTGATGTGTAACAAGGTCAGTATGATGATCATGTGTACTAGAACAGTACGAAAGTGATGTGTAACAGGGTCAGTATGATGATCATGTGTACTAGATACAGTACGAAAGTGATGTGTAACAGGGTCAGTATGATGATCATGTGTACTAGATACAGTACGAAAGTGATGTGTAACAGGGTCAGTATGATGATCATGTGTACGGCGTCTGAGGAACGGTGTACTAGATACAGTACGAAAGTGATGTGTAACAGGGTCAGTATGATGATCATGTGTACGGCGTCTGAGGAACGGTGTACTAGATACAGTACGAAAGTGATGTGTAACAGGGTCAGTATGATGATCATGTGTACGGCGTCTGAGGAACGGTGTACTAGATACAGTACGAAAGTGATGTGTAACACGGCCAGTATGATGATCATGTGTACGGCGTGTGAGGAACGGTGTACTAGATACAGTACGAAAGTGATGTGTAACAGGGTCAGTATGATGATCATGTGTACTAGATACAGTACGAAAGTGATGTGTAACAGGGTCAGTATGATGATCATGTGTACTAGATACAGTACGAAAGTGATGTGTAACAAGGTCAGTATGATGATCATGTGTACTAGATACAGTACGAAAGTGATGTGTAACAGGGTCAGTATGATGATCATGTGTAGCCGAGCCTGCATGAAGCTGATGTGCACCAGGGCTAATGTAAAAGTGATGTGTACCAGGGCCAATGTGAAAGTGATGTGTACCAGGGCCAATGTGAAAGTGATGTGTACCAGGGCCAATGTGAAAGTGATGTGTATCAGGGCCAATGTGAAAGTGATGTGTATCAGGGCCAATATGAAAGTAATGTGTACCAGGGCCAATGTGAAAGTGATGTGTATCAGGGCCAATGTGAAAGTGATGTGTATCAGGGCCAATGTGAAAGTGATGTGTATCAGGGCCAATGTGAAAGTGATGTGTATCAGGGCCAATGTGAAAGTGATGTGTATCAGGGCCAATGTGAAAGTGATGTGTATCAGGGCCAATGTGAAAGTGATGTGTATCAGGGCCAATGTGAAAGTGATGTGTATCAGGGCCAATATGAAAGCAATGTATACCAGGGCCAATGTGAAATTGATGTGTATCAGGGCCAATATGAAAGTAATGTGTACCAGGGCCAATGTGAAAGTGATGTGTACCAGGGCCAATATAAAGATAATGTGTACCAGGGCCAATAAGAAGGTGACGTGTACCAGGGCCAATAAGAAGGTGATGTGTACCAGGGCCAATAAGAAGGTGATGTGTACCAGGGCCAATAAGAAGGTGATGTGTACCAGGGCCAATAAGAAGGTGATGTGTACCAGGGCCAACAAGAATGTGATGTGTACCAGGGCCAATAAGAATGTGATGTGTACCAGGGCCAATAAGAATGTGATGTGTACCAGAGTCAGTATGAACATGAATGCGAAAGAAGACTGTCTCGTACCTGCCAGATATCGAATGCCAGTCTTCCATTCCAGTAACTAACTGAACTTAACAAACACGTCATAATTACATTACGCCTAAAACACGTCATTTAATATACACCATATCGGCTGCTACAGTAACACTTGACCTCGCTTCAGTTCAGTTATTCACCGTCATTATGTTGCTCAGTTTCCTTTCATCACGCAATTGTTCATGTGCGCTTACCGATATGGTCATTCCAGGAAGTGCATACACACACGAGTCTCTGGCCAACTCTTGCTCACGTAGAAGTAGAATTCCAGACACGGTCATTCAGGTAAGTCTTCAATGTCTGGTGAAACTGAAAATGAAAGTAAAGCATTTAATGCTCAATGATGGCAGTAGGGACTTCCCCATCAATAACTGCGCTCAGCACGTGGTCTGTGGGTACTTTGTGTTGTTATTTATGCTCCAATTAAGTGTGCACTTCAGATATTTTGAGTAAGTTGCAGTTGTTAGCAGCCTTCCCCAATTGTCCGGTTTAATTCCCTTTGCAAGCAGACATTCTCTTGATATTTTCTAAACATTTGGGTACAAAAAGTATTTTATTTTCGATGTGAAACCGTATAGTTTGGTAGATGTATGCAGACGATTTAAGGACCTGGTGCTTCCATAATCAGTACATAAATCACACATTCCCTGTCACAGCATAAACAAATTTACCCAAATTTTTCCGAACAAGTGGAGGGTCTTATTCCAACCCTTTCCTGCATATAGATCTTTTTGATGGACACAGTAAGGTTCTTCTGAAACGTCCGCAAAAATTGCCACGCCATATTGTATCAAGTACAAAAAATAGTAAATGTCATAGTTACCGCTTACAGAACCTCAAATATCTGTAAAATAGTTTGCATATTCCTTGGTTTCTAACTGACTATTCTTGATTAATCATTTAAACGTTAAGAGAAATAATATGGTGGGTTCTGTTCAATTACTGCAGGTTTTCCCATTACGACACTGCAGCACCACTGGCTACTCTCCCTTTCTGCTCTGCAGTTCAAGCTGCTACACTGCAGCACCACTGGCCACTCTCCCTTTCTGCTCTGCAGTTCAAGCTGTTACACTGCAGCACCGCTGGCCACTCTCCCTTTCTGCTCTGCAGTTCAAGCTGCTACACTGCAGCACACTGGCCACTCTCCCTTTCTGCTCTGCAGTTCAAGCTGCTACACTGCAGCACCACTGGCCACTCTCCCTTTCTGCTCTGCAGTTCAAGCTGCTACACTGCACAGCACCACTGGCCACTCTCCCTTTCTGCTCTGCAGTTCAAGCTGTTACACTGCAGCACCGCTGGCCATCTCTCCCTTTCTGCTCTGCAGTTCAAGCTGCTATACTGCAGCACCACTGGCTACTCTCCCTTTCTGCTCTGCAGTTCAAGCTGCTACACTGCAGCACCACTGGCCACTCTCCCTTTCTGCTCTGCAGTTCAAGCTGTTACACTGCAGCACCGCTGGCCACTCTCCCTTTCTGCTCTGCAGTTCAAGCTGCTACAATGCAGCACCGCTGGCCACTCTCCCTTTCTGCTCTGCAGTTCAAGCTGTTACACTGCAGCACCGCTGGCCACTCTCCCTTTCTGCTCTGCAGTTCAAGCTGCTATACTGCAGCACCACTGGCCACTCTCCCTTTCTGCTCTGCAGTTCAAGCTGCTACAATGCAGCACCACTGGCCACTCTCCCTTTTTGCTCTGCAGTTCAAGCTGCTACACTGCAGCACCACTGGCCACTCTCCCTTTTTGCTCTGCAGTTCAAGCTGTTACACTGCAGCACCGCTGGCCACTCTCCCTTTCTTCTCTGCAGTTCAAGCTGCTATACTGCAGCACCACTGGCCACTCTCCATTTCTGCTCTGCAGTTCAAGCTGCTACACTGCACACCACTGGCCACTCTCCCTTTCTGCTCTGCAGTTCAAGCTGCTACACTGCACACCACTGGCCACTCTCCCTTTCTGCTCTGCAGTACCTCCCAGTTACGAAGTATAATTGCTAGCTACATGTTAGTTTCTTTAAATTTCAAGTGAGTTTTCAAAAACTGTCAATTGCTAAGTTTATATGGCGTTGGTGATAGGTGAATAAATAAGTATGGGGCTTTAGTGGAAGGATGCTCACAGGGGAAAAACGGAGAAAACGGCTGCCCGAGTGCAACTTTGGCTCTCATAATCCCAATGGAATGGCCTGGATTTGAACCCAGTCCTCCGCACTGAGAGACGCTACCCAGTAGGTATCAGTGATTTATTGTGACATCCTTTTTTTCAATATCTAGGTTTCATTTCAATAACATATCTGGTGACATCCTTTTATGCTCAACACCTACTCTCCATTGCAATAATCTATCAGATGACATCCTTATGCTCAATACCTTGGCTTCATTGCAATAAGATATCCGATGACACTTATGCTCAATACCTTGGCTTCATCGTAATAAAATATCAGATTATTTCCTTATGCTCACTACCTAGGCTTCATTGCAATAAGATATCTGATGACATCCTTATGCTCAATACCTTGGCTTCATTGCAATAAGATATCCGATGACATCCTTATGCTCAATACCTTGGCTTCATTGCAATAAGATATCCGATGACATCCTTATGCTCAATACCTTGGCTTCATTGCAATAAGATATCCGATGACATCCTTATGCTCAATACCTTGGCTTCATTGCAATAAGATATCTGATGACATCCTTATGCTCAATACCTTGGCTTCATTGCAATAAGATATCCGATGACATCCTTATGCTCAATACCTTGGCTTCATTGCAATAAGATATCCGATGACATCCTTATGCTCAATACCTTGGCTTTATCGTAATAAAATATCAGATTATTTCCTTATGCTCAATGCCTAGGCTTCATTGCAATAAGATATCTGATGACATCCTTATGCTCAATACCTTGGCTTCATCGTAATAAAATATCAGATTATTTCCTTATGCTCAATACCTAGGCTTCATTGCAATAAGATATCTGATGACATCCTTATGCTCAATACCTTGGCTTCATCGTAATAAAATATCAGATTATTTCCTTATGCTCAATACCTAGGCTTCATTGCAATAAGATATCTGAAGACATCCTTATGCTCAATACCTTGGTTTCGTTGTAACAAAATATCAGATTCTTTCCTTATGCTCAATACCTTGGCTTCATTGTAATAAGATATCAGATTATTTCCTTATGCTCAATACCTTGGTTTTATTGTAACAAAATATCAGATTTTTTCCTTATGCTCAATACCTTGGCTTCATTGTAATAAAATATCAGATTTTTTCCTTATGCTCAATACCGTGGCTTCATTGTAACAAAATATCAGATTTTTTCTTTATGCTCAATACCTTGGCTTCATTGTAATAAAGTATCAGATTTTTCCTTATGCTCAACACCTTGGCTTCATTGTAACAAAATATCAGATTTTTTTCCTTATGCTCAATACCTTGGCTTCATTGTAATAAAATATCAGATTATTTCCTTATGCTCAATACCTAGGCTTTATTGCAATAAGATATCAAATGATATGCTTAACACTTAGGCCTCATTGCAGTGAGTCTGATATCTCTGAGTTCTCATCAACCGCTCAGCTAGTCTATTTGCCAACATTGACAAAGACATGTGATCCTACTAACCACCCCCATAACATTACACACATAAGGTGCTTGATGGGACAATCACATTTATTTTGACACATAACCTTGTTCAAGAAGAATAACACTAAGTGGCACACAACTAAAACAGCGGTGGAGGGAATACGTGGTCATGAAGTGAAGACTAGTCGCTATTGAGGTAAAGAAGGACGGACAGGTTGCTTAGCATTCCAGGTGTAGCTGTATCCTTTCGGAACCCAAATAACATCCCGCACATATAACACGTTAACACATTTCTCTTACCTTGAGTGAATCAGGCAAGTGCTCCGACAGGAAGTCCAACAATTCCGGAAGTTCGTTTTCTTGAGCCAATCGGAAGTTCTTCCCTTCGGGCACTAATTCCATCTCTACCAACGGCAGCACATGAAAAAAACCAATTAAATTTAGTTTTAATTTGGTTTCAGTCGTGGTCAAGTGCAGCTGTAAGAGACCTGCAGCAGACAGTGTAATAGTGTTTGAACACTTCTTTATTAAAGGTACATTTCAGGCTTCCGCAGCGGTGCAAATGAGATCTTCTCACTTTTGGGATGTTTCGCAGCGTAGAGTTATGGTTAGTTGCCGACGTTTCGGGACAACCTAACGTCCTGTCTTCAAGGGTCAAACTGTCCAAGAAGAATTCTTCTTGTACTGCTTGGACCTTGAATCTACGCTGCATAACATCCCAGAAGAGCCAAGATCTGAAGGACACATTGTTACAAGGACACAAACTGTGCGCCTTGGAGCCCTGTCATTGCGTATTTTACACGCAGGAACACATTGTTAAAGTGAGGCAAATTAGTTTGGAAATTTGAAATCAAGGGACAGAAGGATTAAAAATGTATGTTTTGGTTTTTAGGATTTTGATAGCAGAGAAGAAGGCAGAATGTCCTCAAATGATTAATATACGGGGTGCAAAAATTTTCCAAAAATACAGGAGCCACCTCAAAATGATATTCGCCAGCATGGTGACAGGACACAAGTTTGATGCTGAGGGCCCACAAATATCAGGCGTCACCTTGCAGAATTTAGTCGCCACGGCGACCTGATGTCTGGATTTATGCACCCCTGATTGTAAGCAAGCATTCCTACAATTTAACCCGATAGTAGCTTTATGGTTAATTAAATTTTGATTTATCACCTTTGTTTCCCAAGATGTTTCAAATTTGTCACAAAGTTAAAGGATGTATTAAAGCTGTGAGTTTTTCTTGCATTCTGATAACAAGACATAAATACATTCGAAAGCTTGGCCCTTCAAGATAAAGCGACTACGTTTCTTCAAAACGGGGGGAATCACTGCCCACTTCCCAGAAGACCCCAGTCCTCTGTATATTAAAGTATTTTTTTCAGCTCCATTTATTTTATACAGGCTTGTTACTCGTGTTTAAAAATTTTCTTGCCGTTTTCTGTATTGTATTTACGTATTCATGCAGAAGGTAATTTGTCCCGCTCAGCGTGTTATATTGTTATAGGCTACCAACTGCCTGTATTGAAATTATTTCTTTAAGCCAAAGAGAAACAGAAGCGAAGCAAATAATAAAACAGTACGCACTCGTAATAAGAAATCAAATTAACACAGTACATGTGAACCAAACAGATACAATCAAAATTACGTAAAATGAACATTTAAAAGAACTATTTATATATGTATGTATATTGAATATAATATTTTGTTCTTGATCCTTGTAATTTATTGCATAGGGAATTATCTTTAAAAATTAATATCATACACATTCCGCGCAGTAGCCATGTTGACTTACATTCATTCTCAACTAATTGCACACGAGATATCAGTCAGTATATTTGTAACATTTATAATATTATATATATATTTCAGCTATTTGTAGATATCTCCAGCGAGGGTTTTTGAAACAAAGAAGTTTGTTTTTGTTTTTATAATTCAGAGGGAAAGTGTTTACTGCTCGGAAAGAGCTGAATTTGTAAATAAAATTCAGCATTTAAAATTATCCATATTCTGTACAGTAAGACAGGTCACAATATATATTGCAACAACTAATTATTATTAGATACAATAATATAATTTAAATTTGCAGAAGTCCAAAGGAAAAAATGGTTTAAAATTACACAAACGCAAACGAAAAGCTATGCAGTATATTATTGTATGTAATTATAGTGTAGTTGTTGGAATTTAGAAGACTTTTTTTGCCTTTAAAAAGTCGAAGTCAACTAATCACAGTGCCGTCCGAATAACTATTAGATTCATGTTTAGTGTCTCTATTCTTAATTTCACGTGGTGTCCGCTTTATGACCCGGAATATCTCACTCACATCGTCATTAGGCTCCAGGTTTAATGACCAAGTAATCGGGGTTAAATTTTTGACAGAAAAAAGAAATTTATGACTTATCCAAAGTGTTCAGACCGGCTCTAGTTTCCACCCTCGCAGGCAAATTGTTCGGAGCAACAAAAAAAAACACAAATTCTTTCTACTATTGAAGTTAATAATGCGTGGAGCTATACCTCCTTCCCAAGAATTCATTACATCGTACCTAATTAAGCATATGGACAAACGTTCCTTTACAGTGGACATATATACTGTCTCCTTCTGTGGCGCAACAGCCCAACTCGGGCCCAGGCTGCCTCATTTTTAAGGTTTCTAGTTGACAAACAATTAGACACACACACACACACAAACACACACATTAGGACTCCTCTGAACTAGTGATCAGCCCGTCGCAGAGGTCGCTACCTACACACCACACAAAAAAATACAACAGACGAACACCCATGCTCGCAGCGGGATTCGAACCCGTGATCCCAAAAATCAATCGGCTGCATGGCCACCAGCATTGGCTTATGATGGACATAGTGGGTTGATACCTCGACGCTCAAATATTCGATTATTTTTCTCGAAAATTAATGCGTCATATCCTATTTGACATACCGCATGTGCGCTTATTTAATTGAAAGTGTCTTGTATTGTCACATTAGGAGACTCGTCTACTTCGTCTCATTACCTACCGCACTAATCTCATCGTACTTACCGCACTACTCTCAGCTTAACTACCGGACTACTCGCAGCTTACCTACCGCACTACTTTCAGCTTACCTACCGGATTACTTTCAGCTTACCTACGGCACTACTCTCAGCTTAACTACCGGACTACTCGCAGCTTACCTACTGCACTACTTTCAGCTTACCTACCGGACTACTCGCAGCTTACCTACTGCACTACTTTCATCTTACCTACCGGACTACTTTCAGCTTACCTACCGGACTATTTTCAGCTTACCTACCGCAATACTTTCAGCTTACCTACCGGACTCCTTTCAGCTTACCTACCGCACTAATCGCAGCTTACCTACCGCATTACTCTCAGCTTACCTACCGCACTACTCTCAGCTTACCTACTGCACTACTCTCAGCTTACCTACCGCACTACTCTCAGCTTACCGACCGCACTACTCTCAGCTTACCTACCGCACTACTCTCAGCTTACCTACCGCACTACTTTCAGCTTACATACCGCACTACTTTCTGCTTACCTACCGCACTACTGTCTGCTTACCTACCGCACTACTCTCAGTTTACCTACCGCACTACTCTCAGCTTACCTACCGCACTACTTTCAGCTTACGTACTGCACTACTTTCTGCTTACCTACCGCACTACTGTCTGCTTACCTACCGCACTATTTTCAGCTTATCTACCGCATTAATCTCAGCTTCACATCCAAGTACGTCAGAATCATGGGTTTCAAACTGAATTAAACCACGAGCTAGACAGTCCTCAGTTCGTATCCCGACAAAAGCAAGTGACCATCATCTTATCCAAATTGATCAGTTCGTCTCTGAGGCCCACCGAGCGTTCCGTTCAATGAGTAGGCCACCGGCGTTCTTTCCCTGGAGTAAAGCGGTCGGGAACAGATATTAACCACTCACATCCAACTGGCGCCGAGGTAAAGATGAGTGGAGCTGTACTCCTACTCCACCTACATGACTTCATGGCGTGGACAGGGATAACGTTACTTCTTTATCATGTTACAGTGATTAATATTGCCACCAATAATACAATCACTGCTACTACTACTGCTACTACTAATTACGAGAAATTTAACTATACTAATACAAAGACCGTAGGTAGATGTCAAGGTGTCACGGTGTCACGGTGTCACGTCAAAATGAACCTCAACCACTTCCTTCCACGTACTTCCAGCATATATACATAAATCTTCCTTTTATTCGAAATTACGTAATATACTTTTAAGAAAGGTCGATAAATAAACATTGATCTAGTTGCCTATTATTTCTTGCGGCATAATAAATGAGCTGTTGTGAAATATCACAAAATATTCTGAAAACCTCATTTTCTTTTTTTTAGAAATTTGTGCGCATAAATTTGTTTTTCAGTATTGATATGCACATCATATAGGAAGGCGAACTACGTCCACACTGCAGAACAGTCGAACATGAAGACAGTTCCGAGCACCGTGCTTCGTCTAAACGTTCATCACAATTCTGAGGACAGTAATACTTGGGCCGAATGTCACAGGAAGCACAACGTTTGCTGACTCAAGCACACAAAAGCCTGTCGCTTTAAATACGACTTACAATCAGTAAAGACCCACACATATCCTTCAGCAAGTTACTGTGTTTTACACCTACGAATGTGCAGTGTTTTAACACACGGTAAAGCAAGGTAAAGCAATCCCACTACAGGCCCGGACAGGCCCTTAGGGCTCCAGGAGGTTGATGCTCCCAGATTTCTAGACAATCTGCACATGAAGGTGGTAAGGTTGTCAGCCTTACGCACCGGCCGCCTTTACCCCCCAGGAAAGATTCCTGGTACTCATTTCTGTTAGAGGCTGAGTCGACCCCAGGGCCATAGTGCGACCAGAAGGATTATGTCAATGAAAAATTCCAATGACACCATCGGGAATCGAACCCGCGGCGTTCCGGTTTGTAGCGCAGTGCCTCGACCAACTGCGCCACCGCGTGCCCTTTAACACACGGTAGGGTCTCAATATTTGTGATAAATTGTGACTGATAAAACAGTCGCGAACATTGGAATTATGAACGTCGGAACCAATTTTCAATATAAAACGCCTATTTGTTTCCAATGTGTATGGGTGTGAAACTTGGTCTCTCACACTGAGGGAGGAACATGGGCTGAGGGTGTTCGAGAATAGGGTGCTGAGGAGGATATTTGGGCCTAAGAGGGACGGGGTAACAGGGGAGTGGAGAAGACTACATAACGAGGAGCTTTATGATCTCTACTCATCACCAAATATTATTCGGGTGATCAAATCAAGAAGAATGAGGTGGGCGGGGCATGTAGCACGTATGGGGGAGGGGAGAGGTGCATACAGGGATTTGGTGGGGAGACCTGAGGAATGGAGATCACTTGGAAGACCCAGGTGTAGATGGGAGGATAATATTAAAATGGATCTTCAAGAAGTGGAATGGGGGGGCATGGACTGGATTGATATGGCTCAGGATAGGGACAGGTGGCGGGCTGTTGTGAGTGCGGTAATGAACCTTCGGGTTCCATAAAACGCGGGGAATTTCTTGACTAGCTGAGGACCTGTTAGCTTCTCAAGAAGAACTGTGCTACATGGAGTTAGTTAGTTAGTAGTTATTTGTTTCCAATGACTAATGAAATACCAGTAATAAAATATAAAATTACCTCAAAAACATAAAATATGAAAATATTTTTAACAAAATAAAACATTTTTGGAAGCACCAAGTGAATTAATGTTAATCTTCTGTAGAGGTATATGGTCAACGTTGACCATATACCTCTACATATGTACGTGATTTGAGAACAGACAGTTGTGACCCCCTGAGGATGACTCGTTATTGAGCCGAAACATGTCGGGGCTTTTTATCAAACAGTTTTAGAATATTTTAGTGTTTTTATAACAAGTGCATTTAGTTGGTGAAAAACATTGTCTATACTCGAAAAATGCACGGTGAAAATAGAATAAAGTTAATTACCTTTTTGTTGCAAAAATGCACCTAACACCTTCGCCATGTCCGTCTGTCTGTCAGCCCATATTTAGCAAATCGAGAATCGCTGAAGAAGTTTTTATGAAATTTGATATTTGGGGGCGGGGGATGTGGCTTCTACTAAAATATATAGAAACATTGTAATTTTTTTTAACAGGATGGGACAAAATAGCGGACACTTTGCAGGCATTCCTGTGAGCTTCTACACCCTAACTCGCTAAATATTTATCGGAGAGGAAAATATTCCCTAAATGTTTGTAGAGATGAATGAAATACGCGTTTTATATCCAGTATGTTTTCCCCGTAGTTTTACAATTTTCGATCTTGCTTAAAAAACATTAGCGAACACAATATAATTCAGACGCTATGCCCACATGTACCAACATATGTGCTTTATTTTAACAAATATTGAATATCACAGCTAGAATTTCGAATTTATTTACTCCCATTTGAATGTAAGATTAAGAATATGTGTTAGGCGGAACATCGTGCAGGAAACCACTCATCTAATGCTATTAGGACAATCAAATACAGAACGTTATTACGGAATAGCCAGGGCGGGGTTAAGGAACAAACCAGCCGGGCAACAGCCCTGGACATAAGGGGCCCAAAGACTCAGTGGAATAATCGGAAATATGGTGCTAGTATACTGAGATATGGTGCTGGTAAACTGAGATATGGTGCTAGTAAACTGAGATATGGTGCTAGTGAACTGAGATATGGTGCTAGTGACTGAGATTTGGTGCTAGTAAACTGAGATTGGTGCTAGTAAACTGAGATATGGTGCTAGTAAACTGAGATATGGTGCTAGTAAACTGAGATATGGTGCTTAGTGGGAATACTGAGATATGGTGCTAGTAAACTGAGATATGGTGCTAGTAAACTGAGATATGGTGCTAGTAAACTGAGATATGGTGCTAGTAACTGAATATCCACACGAAATATCTTCGAAATTATCTGAAATTGGTCACTCTTCCTCAAAAGTTTTGCCAGCCCTATACTACACTGTCAAAAATTTTAAAGACCGGATTTAAGGGGCGCCAAGTATTTAACGTGCCCGGAAACGCTCATACGTTTCTGTCCGGCCCTGGGAATAACTACGGAAAATTTAACTGTTGCTTTTATAAATCCAATCTTTAACTACGGCTTTCACAGACAATCCTTCTATTGGTCCACTCATACGTCACACACTTTGACGCAATACCTGACGTCACTGAATGTACACTTCGTAAATTTGGTAGGTTGCACAAGACAACTTGTTAGAATCAGCAAAACAGTAATAGAACAGTGCTGTTTATGTCCGGCAAAGCAGCCTGTTGCTGTGTTCGTGCAATATTTGATCTAAATTTTCATTTCCATTGCCCTATAAATACATAAAACATTGAACTAACATCCTTTCAAACAATAAAAAATAGAAAATGCAATAAGCAGTGTTCCTATGGACAAATTGCCACCGGGACAGATTTTATCAACGATTATCCCAAGCTTCACCTGACATGTCATTCTACCATCGCTCCATAATCATTCACGCATATGACTGTAATAATTTACAGCCTCAATAAATAACACGCGTAAAATTATAATTGAAGGAACTGACGGACAGACATGGCGACGAATGATAATATTTCGGATTTATGAGAAAATAAATTCATACGGGTAGGAAAAGTGGCTACTTTGAAGACCAAGAAGCAAACGGGGGGAGAAATACATAATAAAAGTACATATAATGGGAAAAATTGTGACTTATTTACGTGTATGTAAGTTTTGAACTGGGCCTGAAGTGTGAACTTTAATATATGTCTTACAAGCCCCGTAATCCTGAACTTTAGTAAATTTTATACAAGCCACCTATCCTGAACATTAGTATATGTCATATAAGCCACCTATCCTGAACATTAGTATATGTCACATAAGCCACCTATCCTGAACATTAGTATATGTCATATAAGCAACCTATCCTGAATATTAGTATATGTCATATAAGCCACCTATCCTGAACATTAGTATATGTCATATAAGCAACCTATCCTGAATATTAGTATATGTCATATAAGCAACCTATCCTGAATATTAGTATATGTCATATAAGCCACTTATCCTGAACATTAGTGTATGTCATATAAGCCACCTATCCTGAACATTAGTATATGTCATATAAGCCATGTATCCTGAACTTTAGTAAATTTTATACAAGCCACCTATCCTGAACATTAGTATATGTCATATAAGCCACCTATTCTGAACATTATTATATGTCATATAAGCCACCTATCCTGAACATTATTATATGTCATATAAGCCACGTATCCTGAACATTAGTATATGTCATATAAGCCACGTATCCTGAACATTA
This sequence comes from Reticulitermes speratus, assembly GCA_021186555.1. NCBI lineage: Eukaryota > Metazoa > Arthropoda > Insecta > Blattodea > Rhinotermitidae > Reticulitermes > Reticulitermes speratus. The sequence goes on along the minus strand of JAJKFL010000237.1, from coordinate 3,386,058 downwards.
TTGTATGTCATATAAGCCACCTATCCTGAACATTATTATATGTCATATAAGCCACGTATCCTGAACATTATTATATGTCATATAAGCCACCTATCCTGAACATTATTATATGTCATATAAGCCACGTATCCTGAACATTAGTATATGTCATATAAGCCACGCATCCTGAACATTATTATATGTCATATAAGCCACGTATCTTGAACATTAGTATATGTCATATAAGCCACGCATCCTGAACATTATTATATGTTATATAAGCCACGTATCTTGAACATTAGTATATGTCATATAAGCCACCTATCCTGAACATTATTATATGTCATATAAGCCACCTATCCTGAACATTAGTAAATGCCATACAAGCCACCTATCCTGAAAAGTGTATGTTTTATATTATTTCTCTCTTCTCTCCTACTCTCGTCAGTTTTCCAAGCAGTTTTTCTTTACTTATTTCTTAGTTTTCTACTCATTCTTTCTGAACTGCCAATCTTCCTCAGTTTATTCATCCCTCAGAACATTATGTTTATAATGTAGGCAAAAGAAAAGCCCAAAGTCAGCGAAGTTCTTGCTCAATGTCATCTGGACCGTTTCGGCTTTCTTCTAAGGGGATTTAAAATATGGTGTGAACTGCAAATATGATGTGAACTGCAAAGACACAGCAAGAGACAGCAAGTACATAAAGTGTGCTAATGCAGACGCTTGTAGTTGCTGCACGTTAGTAATAACGGGGCACTGAGGCAATACTGCAGCATCGCGTGTCTAACCCCTCCCCCCTCAAGTGCTGGCACCCCCAGCCCACTTTATTACTCCAAAGCACGCAGACTGTTTGTATACTAACCTTGGCACCGGCAAGGATTTGTGCAATGGATATTGGACCATGCAATTTCAGATATGCACGTTAGTTACTGAAGGGATCGGCACAGAAATGTTAAATTGCTTCGCGTGTGGTAGGTATATACTTAACTCTCGAGAACGACTTTGACCTTGAGAGCATGGGGAGGGCCCGTACGTCCTATCTAATCTTGCGGAAAAAACAAGTAGGGCCTGTCAATAGGGCTCTATCGCTGCACCTATCACTTTTCACTGGTCGCCATTGTTAGGTGTTTATTTCACAACAAAACTAAAGTCAAAATATGCACAGTTACAACTAGAAGAAATATTGACTCGCAAGCACAAGACACAACTAAACTTCATTCTAATCTATTTGTAATTGGATTGCATCAGTTACACGTCTTAAACATCTAGCTGTCTGACATCCCACTGCGAAACAAGTATCAAGGTCAAAGTCGTATTTCTGAGTCGATCAGAGTATATGACTTCTATTCCACCAATTATGATTAAAGATTTTCATTTTCCTCAAACAATCCACACAATTTGCCTCAAACTCTCCACTCATGTTTCCTCAAATTCTCCACACACGTTGCCTCAAACAGGCCACACAAGTTGCCTCAAACTCTCCACACAAGTTGCCTCAAACAGGCCACACAAATTGCCTCAAACTCTCCCACAAATTGCCTCAAACAGGCCATATCCTCTTTATTTTTTAACCTGCTGATTCACAATTCTTGATTGCAAGTGACGAACCTAACAACATGTCGTTAGTTGACTTGGCGTAGCGAAACATTGCGCTGTCTTAAACTTGGCGTAGCAAAACATTGCGCTGTCTTAAACTTGGCGTAGCGAAACATTGCGCTGTCTTAAACTTGGCGTAGCAAAACATTGCGCTGTCTTAAACTTGACGTAGCAAAATATTGCGCTGTCTTAAACTTGGCGTAGCAAAACATTGCGCTGTCTTAAACTTGGCGTAGCAAAACATTGCGCTGTCTTAAACTTGGCGTAACAAAACATTGCGCTGTCCTTAAACCTTGGCGTAGCAAAACATTGCGCTGTCTTAAACTTGGCGTAGCAAAACACTGCGCTGTCTTAAACTTGGCGTAGCAAAACATTGCGCTGTCTTAAACTTGGCGTAGCAAAACACTGCGCTGTCTTAAACTTGGCGTAGCAAAACATTGCGCTGTCTTAAACTTGACGTAGCAAAATATTGCGCTGTCTTAAACTTGGCGTAGCAAAACATTGCGCTGTCTTAAACTTGGCGTAGCAAAACATTGCGCTGTCTTAAACTTGGCGTAGCAAAACATTGCGCTGTCTTAAACTTGGCGTAGCAAAACATTGCGCTGTCTTAAACTTTTTAATCAAAGACGACACTAATATGGTCGATGTTAGAATCTAAAGCCCCACTTAATAATATAGTTTAACGACGCTGTATCATAGATAAATATTTTGTCCGAATGAGATTAGCCTATGCAGGTAGCAGTGTCAAGGTTAATGCGCCTAGTTGCCGGCCTTTCACAGAGGAGGTCCGGGGTTTGATTCTAGACCAGTTTGTGTGTGATTTGTGGTGGACAAAATGAAGCTGGGACATGTTTTTCTCGCAGTACTTCAGTCTTAGCCTGTCGGTATCCTTTCAATTCATTCTGTCATTTATCACCGATGCTTAGCAATAGATATTTGCCTTAAATAACACGTTTAAAAATACGGAGTTATAAATAGTAGGTTTTCGAGAAATGCTAAATAAGGAATGCTTTATTCAAGGTACGCCAGTATTCGTCTGGAGCTTATGAGTAAAGTCATTTACATCGTAGGCAGAATGGACCAGATTATAAGAACATGCCTACAGAACACGTCATACACGTTGGCGCTACTTGCCCTTTAAGAAGTAATATCAACATGAATGATGTAGATAAGGGCAGAAAAGTGTTGACACTATTTTTATTCTAATAGCGTTAAGAATAATGACAAAATTGAAAGCATAATCATAACAAATACTCAAAAAGCTTTATAAATTCGATACAGGCCATAAGTGTCCCATATCTTAAATACACTGTCAGGTGATCCCTTTAAAAACAGTATATTTATTTCACTGAGAAAGTACTTTAGATATTTAACACACTAATCAACTTAATGCACTTAATAAAATATATTCAAATTATAAAACTCCTACATGTTTCGGCACCGAGGTTCCATCAACAGGAAGTTATTTTGAACAAAGGGATATGAGGCTAACACGCTTAACTAGGTAGTGTATCGCCTTCATTAAAATATATGAAATTCTAAAATGTTCTGAGTGTCTGTCTGTAGCGTTAGCTATCCAGCATGCAAAGCGCATGCGCCATATTATATTGTCATCTGTGGCCTGTCCGGTTCCACTACATTTTGCTACATTATCTCATAAACGGCGCGATTTTCGGAAAACATTTATCTAACATAAAATGTGGGTTTGGGTTTTCTCTACAAATTTTATCTCAAACATTTCTCATTGTAAGAAGAATTCAGCGAAGTATTATCATACATGTACACAAGTCTTCACGTATAGTACCCGTTATTCTTATAAGGCTGTAATGAAACTTTAAATTTCATGTCAGATTTTCGAAAAATCCTCAAATATAAAATTTCAAGAAAATTCGTCAAGTCGGAGCTGAAGTGTTCCATGCGAACAGACGGACAGACAAACAGACCTGACGAAACTAGTATTCGCTTATCCACTGGAGTGTGCTGCTGCAGTGTTCAGGCCATCACACCACTCCTGACTGCAGGAAGAAATATGCCTTGCGGTAAATTGTGTCAGCACGTTAAGATTTCACTTCCTACATCAAAATACATGATAAGGCCCTTTCTTAGAGACTTTCCAAACATTTTTAACTTTCGCCGTTTACTGGGTTGCTAGGCCATTGATTTCACAGTAAAAGCTACGATCAAATACCACGTGTTTGTGTATCGTCGCTTGGCAACAGGTTAATTCATAACGCGAAAACCATAAGCAGCCGCAGCGGTGTATAGATAACGGGAATATATTGCTATTACTGTCATAATCAATACGAAATATCATGTTCATTACACTGAATTTGAAAACGCCCGCTCTAGTGAGTGCCGACGCAGCCACACGACGCAGATCCCAAAACTCCCTCGAGTTGTACGCTACCCCCCTCCAGCGCACTTTCCCGTATTCCCCTCCGGTCGTGTAGTCGTTCTGTTCGCACGAATGATAGGAGAGTAGTGATAGCCATGTGATGACTTCGCTAGCGTAAAGCTCTTTGGGCTTCCTGATATAGGGGTTGGAGGGGAATAGAAATGACGGCAGACAGGGTGACATTTGTAGGGTGATTTGAGACGTGTTGGGGTAGTGTTCATCACCGTCTTCACAAATCGGTTATGAATGTAGGATCCTGAACAAGAACGTCAAACGGAATTTTGCGTGCGGTTAGCATACATACTTCGTCTTCGGGAGGACCAGGTTTGTGGTTAGCATACATGCTTCCTGTTTAGGAGACGCAGGTTTGAGTTCGGGCGGTTAGCATACATTGTTCCTGTTTAGGAGAAGCAGGTTTGAGTTCGGCGGTTAGCATACATTGTTCCTGTTTAGGAGAAGCAGGTTTGAGTTCGGGCGGTTAGCATACATTGTTCCTGTTTAGGAGAAGCAGGTTTGAGTTCGAGCGGTAGCATACATGTTCACGAAGACGAGGTTTGTGTCTCGGGTGATCAAATTGCAAGCTTATGTTTAGAAGAAGCAGGTTTGTGTCTACAGGCGGTTAGCATACATGTTTTCCCTCCAGGATGACCAGATTTGTGGTTAGCATATATGCTTCCTGTTTAGGAGAAGCAAGTTTGTGTCTCGGGCGGTTAGCATACATGTTTTCCCTTCAGGATGACCAGATTTGTGGTTAGCATATATGCTTCCTGTTCAGGAGAATCAGGTTCGAGGCTCTGGTGATTAGTATACATGCTTTCTCTTCAGGAGGACGAGGTTTGAATTTCGGCTCAACACAGAAATCCTGCAATTGTATGATTTCCTTTATTTACTCTATGCACATGTTAGGATCGAATCCTGTCAGCTGCCTTTACGCTCTTTCACAGTAACCTCATTAGTCCATAATACGCAGTTTATAAAACGGGCTGTGGGCTACTGCCTTGTCTTCATTCTAGTACGATGTACAGTTAGATACTTCCAGGACGGTGAATGACAATGCAAATGAAAACAGCCCTTAAAACATGGAAGCGGAAAATACTAACAAAGATACATGGCCCAATAAAAGATCAAAATGGCTGGAGAATCAGAACTAATGATGAATTGCATGTTATGTACAGAAAACTAAATATTGTAACAGCAATAAAAGTAAGAAGACTAGAATGGGCTGGTCATGTGGCAAGAATGTCTGATGATGGGACCGTAAAGAAAGTATTTCTGGAGAAACCAGATGGAAGAAGAAAAGCAGGAAGACCAAAATGAAGGTGGTTAGACTGTATTGAGAATGGTCTGAAATCGATGGGTGTCAAGAGATGGAGGAAGAAAGCAGAAGACAGATCTGTATGTGCTGTCGTTGTGAAGGAGGTACTGGTTATACTGTAAGGACCGTATGTCAAGAGATGGAGGAAGACAGCAGAAGACAGATCTGTATGTGCTGTCGTTGTGAAGGAGGTACTGGTTATACTGTAAGGACCGTATGTCAAGAGATGGAGGAAGACAGCAGAAGACAGATCTGTATGTGCTGTCGTTGTGAAGGAGGTACTGGTTATACTGTAAGGACCGTATGTCAAGAGATGGAGGAAGAAAGCAGAAGACAGATCGGTATGTGCTATCGTTGTGAAGGAGGTACTGGTTATACTGTAAGGACCGTATGTCAAGAGATGGAGGAAGAAAGCAGAAGACAGATTTGTATGTGCTATCGTTGTGAAGGAGGTACTGGTTATACTGTAAGGACCGTACGTAAAGAGATGGAGGAAGAAAGCAGAAGACAGATCTGTATGTGCTGTCATTGTGAAGGAGGTACTGGTTACACTGTAAGGACCGTATTTCAGTAGATGGAGGAAGAAAGCAGAAGACAGATCTGTATGTGCTATCGTTGTGAAGGAGGTACTGGTTACACTGTAAGGACCGTATGAGAGTAGATGGAGGAAGAAAGCAGAAGACAGATCTGTATGTGCTGTCGTTGTGAAGGAGGTACTGGTTACACTGTAAGGACCGTATGTCAGTAGATGGAGGAAGAAAGCAGAAGACAGATCTGTATGTGCTATCGTTGTGAAGGAGGTACTGGTTATACTGTAAGGACCGTATGTCAAGAGATGAAGGAAGAAAGCAGAAGACAGATCTGTATATGCTGTCGTTGTGAAGGAGGTACTGGTTAAACTGTAAGGACCGTATGTCAAGAGATGGAGGAAGAAAGCAGAAGACAGATCTGTATGTGCTGTCATTGTGAAGGAGGTACTGGTTATACTGTAAGGACCGTATGTCAAGAGATTGAGGAAGAAAGCAGAAGACAGATCTGTATGTGCTATCGTTGTGAAGGAGGTACTTGTTAAACTGTAAGGACTGTATGTCAAGAGATGGAGGAAGAAAGCAGAAGACAGATCTGTATGTGCTATCGTTGTGAAGGAGGTACAGGTTAAACTGTAGGGACCGTATGTCAAGAGATGGAGGAAGAAAGCAGAAGACAGATCTGTATGTGCTATCGCTGTGAAGGAGGTACTGGTTAAATTGTAAGGACCGTATGTCAAGAGATGGAGGAAGAAAGCAGAAGACAGATCTGTATGTGCTATCGCTGTGAAGGAGGTACTGGTTACACTGTAAGGAACGTATGTCAACGGATGGAGGAAGAAAGCAGAAGACAGATCTGTATGTGCTATCGCTGTGAAGGAGGTACTGGTTACACTGTAAGGAACGTATGTCAAGGGATGGAGGAAGAAAGCAGAAGACAGATCTGTATGTGCTATCGTTGTGAAGGAGGTACTGGTTATACTGTAAGGACCGTATGTCAAGAGATGGAGGAAGAAAGCAGAAGACAGATCTGTATGTGCTGTCGTTGTGAAGGAGGTACTAGTTATACTGTAAGGACCGTATGTCAAGAGATGGAGGAAGAAAGCAGAAGACAGATCTGTATGTGCTATCGTTGTGAAGGAGGTACTGGTTATACTGTGAGGACCGTATGTCAAGAGATGGAGGAAGAAAGCAGAAGACAGATCTGTATGTGCTATCGTTGTGAAGGAGGTACTGGTTACACTGTAAGGACCGTATGAGAGTAGATGGAGGAAGAAAGCAGAAGACAGATCTGTATGTGCTATCGTTGTGAAGGAGGTACTGGTTAAACTGTAAGGACCGTATGTCAAGAGTTGGAGGAAGAAAGCAGAAGACAGATCTGTATGTGCTATCGTTGTGAAGGAGGTACTGGTTTCACTGTAAGGACCGTATGTCAAGAGTTGGAGGAAGAAAGCAGAAGACAGATCTGTATGTGCTATCGTTGTGAAGGAGGTACTGGTTATACTGTAAGGACCGTATGTCAAGAGATGGAGGAAGAAAGCAGAAGACAGATCTGTATGTGCTATCGTTGTGAAGGAGGTACTGGTTACACTGTGAGGACCGTATGTCAAGAGTTGGAGGAAGAAAGCAGAAGACAGATCTGTATGTGCTAGTGTTGTGAAGGAGGTACTGGTTAAACTGTAAGCACTGTATGTCAAGAGATGGAGGAAGAAAGCAGAAGACAGATCTGTATGTGCTATCATTGTGAAGGAGGTACTGGTTACACTGTAAGGACCGTATGTCAAGAGTTGGAGGAAGAAAGCAGAAGACAGATCTGTATGTGTTATCGCTGTGAAGGAGGTACTGGTTAAACTGTAAGGACCGTATGTCAGTAGATGGAGGAAGAAAGCAGAAGACAGATCTGTATGTGCTATAGTTATGAAGGAGGTACTGGTTACACTGTAAGGACCGTATGTCAGTAGATGGAGGAAGAAAGCAGAAGACAGATCTGTATATGCTATCGTTGTGAAAGAGGTACTGGTTACACTGTAAGGACCGTATGTCAAGAGTTGGAGGAAGAAAGTAGAAGACAGATCTGTATGTGCTATCGTTGTGAAGGAGGTACTGGTTAAACTGTAAGGACCGTATGTCAAGAGATGGAGGAAGAAAGCAGAACACATATCTGTATGTGCTATCGTTGTGAAGGAGATACTGGTTAAACTCTAAGGACCGTATGTCAGTAGATGGAGGAAGAAAGCAGAAGACAGATCTGTATGTGCTATAGTTATGAAGGAGGTACTGGTTACACTGTAAGGACCGTATGTCAGTAGATGGAGGAAGAAAGCAGAAGACAGATCTGTATATGCTATCGTTGTGAAAGAGGTACTGGTTACACTGTAAGGACCGTATGTCAAGAGTTGGAGGAAGAAAGTAGAAGACAGGTCTGTATGTGCTATCGTTGTGAAGGAGGTACTGGTTAAACTGTAAGGACCGTATGTCAAGAGATGGAGGAAGAAAGCAGAACACAGTTCTGTATGTGCTATCGTTGTGAAGGAGGTACTGGTTACACTGTAAGGACCGTATGTCAGTAGATGGAGGAAGAAAGCAGAAGACAGATCTGTATGTGCTATCGTTGTGAAGGAGGTACTGGTTAAACTGTAAGGACCGTATATCAAGAGATGGAGGAAGAAAGCAGAAGACAGATCTGTATGGGCTGTCGTTGTGAAGGATGTACTGGTTATACTGTAAGGACCTATGTCAAGAGATGGAGAAAGAAAGCAGAAGACAGATCTGTATGTGCTATCGTTGTGAAGGAGATACTGGTTAAACTGTAAGGACCGTATGTCAAGAGATGGAGGAAGAAAGCAGAAGACAGATCTGTATGTGCTATCGTTGTGAACGAGGTACTGGTTAAACTGTAAGGACCGTATGTCAGTAGATGGAGGAAGAAAGCAGAAGACAGATCTGTATGTGTTATCGTTGTGAAGGAGGTACTGGTTACACTGTAAGGACCGTATGTCAGTAGATGGAGGAAGGAAGCAGAAGACAGATCTGTATGTGCTGTCATTGTGAAGGAGGTACTGGTTACACTGTAAGGACCGTATGTCAGTAGATGGAGGAAGAAAGCAGAAGACAGATCTGTATGTGCTGTCATTGTGAAGGAGGTACTGGTTATACTGTAAGGACCGTATGTCAAGAGATGGAGGAAGAAAGCAGAAGACAGATCTGTATGTGCTATCGTTGTGAAGGAGGTACTGGTTACACTGTAAGGACCGTATGTCAAGAGATGGAGGAAGAAAGCAGAAGACAGATCTGTATGTGTTATCGTTGTGAAGGATGTACTGGTTAAACTGTAAGGACCGTATGTCAGTAGATGGAGGAAGAAAGCAGAAGACAGATCTGTATGTGCTATCGTTGTGAAGGAGGTACTGGTTATACTGTAAGGACCGTATGTCAGTAGATGGAGGAAGAAAGCAGAAGACAGATCTGTATGTGCTATCGTTGTGAAGGAGGTACTGGTTATACTGTAAGGACCGTATGTCAGTAGATGGAGGAAGAAAGCAGAAGACAGATCTGTATGTGTTATCGTTGTGAAGGATGTACTGGTTAAACTGTAAGGACCGTATGTCAGTAGATGGAGGAAGAAAGCAGAAGACAGATCTGTATGTGCTATCGTTGTGAAGGAGGTACTGGTTATACTGTAAGGACCTTATGTCAAGAGATGGAGGAAGAAAGCAGAAGACAGATCTGTATGTGCTATCGTTGTGAAGGAGGTACTGGTTACACTGTAAGGACCGTATGTCAGTAGATGGAGGAAGAAAGCAGAAGACAGATCTGTATGTGCTATCGTTGTGAAAGAGGTACTGGTTACACTGTAAGGACCGTATGTCAAGAGTTGGAGGAAGAGAGCAGAAGACAGATCTGTATGTGCTATCGTTGTGAAGGAGGTACTGGTTACACTGTAAGGACCGTATGTCAGTAGATGGAGGAAGAAAGCAGAAGACAGATCTGTATGTGCTATCGTTGTGAAGGAGGTACTGGTTAAACTGTAAGGACCGTATGTCAAGAGATGGAGGAAGAAATCAGAAGACAGATCTGTATGTGATATCGTTGTGAAGGAGGTACTGGTTACACTGTAAGGACCGTATGTCAAGAGATGGAGGAAGAAAGCAGAAGACAGATCTTTATGTGCTTTCGTTGTGAAGGAGGTACTGGTTAAACTGTAAGGACCGTATGCCAAACAAGAAGAAGAAGAAGATAATGATGATGATGATTTTGATTGTGGTCTTCAGAGTCAACATATACTGCAGTCTGGTAGGTTGGAACCAACATTTAGAAGAGAAAGCACTACGTCAATGGATCCTGAACATAGAAGCAGCAGGTTCTTCCAAAACGCTACTAACCGCCTTAGAATGCACGCCGTTACAAAACAGAAGACCACAGTTTAAGTGTTTTGTTCTTTTATTGTTGTTATATCTTGTACATGGTTTCCAATAATGTCTAAATATTTATGGATAATTGTTTATCTTTAGCTTTTTCCTCGTTTATTGACTTCATATTCTTCTCTTTTTATCATTATGGTTTAAAAACTTCTTTTTCTGTTCTGCTTCAGTTTTGTCACTGCTCCATTTTCAGGTCTGCAGAACGTAGATATTGCTGACCAAAGGTTGACAACTTTATGTTGACAGTCAGTCAGAGGGGGCTATCACAGCACACAAAACTAACTTTGAATAAACTTGCATTAATTTCCAAGTGTTTCGATCAATGCAGGTCATCATCAGGGAGACATTTTACAAGCCAACAAGTGGTACTGCAAAGGCTCACGTGATTTTATATTTTGAGTAATAAAAATTGTATATATACACTGTATATGTATATTTAATTTTTCAACCAACGAATGCACATATAAATAAAATTTCACTACACCCTACATATGTTTCGGCCTCAATTTGACCATCATATGTAGGGTGTAGTGAAATTTTATTTATACCGAAACATATGTAGGGTGTAGTAAAATTTTATTTATATGTGCATTCGTTGGTTGAAAAATTAATATTAAAACTAAGAAGCACGGCGAACACAACGTTACATTAATATATATATATATATTCGTACCAGCTGTACATACTATTTATAAAACTCCAGTTTTATGATGAAGTGTTCTGTATCTTTTTAACATTTACATATTGTATTTATTTATTTATTTATTTAGGCAATATAAATATCTTCAGGAGTATTATTATTTCAATTTTTGTTCCTAAACCTTCAGTATCGTTTTACTGGTGACACCTGCATGCTATAGTTCTCACGTCATTCAACCAGCTACTATATCTGATATACTAAAAATATCCATAGAACTTGTAAGTTCTTTCATAATTAAAGACAATCAAAATATCATCAACATAGCGGACGTAATATAGAATAAACCCGTCATCAATTAAGTGCTTTATTGTCAAATTCTCAAAATGTTGCAAGAATATCTCCGCAATTCGACCCGCAATGGGGGAATCCATAGCTATTCCTTTCTCTGGTTTATAGAATGGTTCATTAAAACTGAAGTAATTTTCAGTAAGTATTGTACGCAGTAAAAGAGTGGTGTGATTAAATACAGCGAACTAATTATGTTTGCTTCTATGTAATTTTGCAAAGTGATATTTTACGGCGTTTTGTGTAATCGTCATGTCTCTTTGCATTCTAATTCTTACGCTTCTACTCTGCTGCATTTTCTTGTGTTTTGTATGCAGACCTTGTAATGCTTGTAGTTGTCTGTGTGTCCTTCGCCACGTTCCGTGTCCCTCACCATGTTCCGTGTCCCTCGCCATGTTCCGTGTCCCTCACCATGTTCCGTGTCCCTCACCATTTTCCGTGTCCCTCGCCATGTTCCGTGTCCCTCACCATGTTCCGTGTCCCTCACCATTTTCCGTGTCCCTCACCATGTTCCGTGTCCCTCACCATTTTCCGTGTCCCTCGCCATGTTCCGTGTCCCTCACCACGTTCCGTGTCCCTCGCCATGTTCCGTGTCCCTCGCCATGTTCCGTGTTCACCATGTTCCGTGTCCCTCACCATTTTCCGTGTCCCTCACCATGTTCCGTGTCCCTCACCATTTTCCGTGTCCCTCGCCATGTTCCGTGTCCCTCACCATGTTCCGTGTCCCTCACCATTTTCCGTGTCCCTCACCATGTTCCGTGTCCCTCACCATTTTCCGTGTCCCTCGCCATGTTCCGTGTCCCTCGCCATGTTCCGTGTCCCTCGCCATGTTCCGTGTCCCTCGCCATGTTCCGTGTCCCTCGCCATATTCCACCAGCATTCTTTTACATGCAGAATTTTAAGTACACGGTGAAACAGTGACATAATTAAAGATCATTTGTCAGAAATCAAGACAAAATCCGTCAAAACACAACTACATTCCATTTATTACACCGAAAAACATGTTTCGACAATTTTAGGTCATCTTCAGTTTCACATTTTTTGTTTATTCAAAACATATTGAGGAAGGAATAAAAGCCCATTGTGATTAAAACATTAGAATTGTCACAGTGAAAATCGGAAACGATGTTATGGAGAAAAATTCTACGACACTATTACAAATATGTTGTACAAAATTTTAACTTCTTTTGTTACTACAAGTTGTCACAGCATGTACAGCAATCAGATATGTCATTGTAGATTCGTTCCAAGTTCCAACTGGGAGTTGTTAAATAAAGTATGGGTGGGTAGTTTGCTGAATATTGCATTTGTCTGGCCTGTTGTGTTGTAGCTACACGCTGTAAAATAGTCGAAACATGTTGTTTTGTGTATTAAATGGAACATATTTGTGTTTGGACACATTTTGTTTTGATTTCTGTTATAAGCAACACAAGCGAATGACTTCCTTTAAAATAATCAATGGACAGTTTTACTTTGTGTTCACCGTGCATCTTAGTATTAGTATTCACTTACTTAACCAACGATTGTACTATTATAATCAATTATCACTCACTAGTAACCTACATATGTTTCGGGCCCGTTGTGGTCATCATCAGGGGTATCCTATTATATATATATACACACTTCACTTTGAGCTGTCCAATTTGGCACTGTTATTTCATTATTGTTTTGTCGATGGTGTTACTTTACACTGACACTTTGTACGCACTGCACGTGACACCCTACAAAGTGCAGTGCGTACAAACTGTCAGTGTAAACTTCACAACACACAGAAGGCAGCTACAACGCACCGCATCACCCAGGAAATAAAGTTTCTATATAAGAAAAAATGTGAACTAAATAAGCAGCTTTATAGAATTCATCTCCAATGTGCTAATTACTGGCAGAATTCGTGGTCCTGTATACAAAACATGATACAACAGAAAATAGAGATTAATAATGACATACACTACAACAAATTAAACAAAAAAACTAGACGCTCCACGTCAAAACCAAAGAAAAACAACCAAAACACATTCTACACACATTTTACGAAAGCGTAAGAAACCTATCAAATATCCGTTTCGATACTGAAGAGATGAAAATTCTTGAGTTAGGCCTAAACTATGCCTACAATAGACCAATACAGCACTTCTTACAAGATCTTGTTATCGACACTGAAAATGCAATCAAAAAACTAAATAATAATGAACAAGAAGGCTATAGGCTAATAGCATAGAAAAAGGGGCACTCTTTTAATAAAGAAAACGGTGACAAACTTGTCCTGGTGCATTTGTTGGTGGAAATAATCAATTTCAGTGTAAAGTAATACCATCGACAAAACAATAATGAAATAACAGTGCCAAATTGGACAGCTCAAAGTGAAGTGTGTATATATATATATATATATATATATATATAATAGGTTAACCCTGATGATGGCCACAGTGGGGACCGAAACATATGTAGGTTACTAGTGAGTGATAATTGATTGTAATAGTGCAATCGTTGGTTAAGTGAGTGTGTATCAATGTACAGTGTTAACCAGTAAATAAAGTGTATTTTTTAGTTACGTTTAATGAAATCTGCATAGTGTTTGAACATCCTGAAGTCCATGTTGCTGCTGACATGTATAAACAGTATTTTTGTGACAGTACCACGCGCAATATAAACACCCTTCAGTGAAGAAGTTTCATGCCGGTAACCACACTGTGTCATATTTTTAACTCTGCGGGATTGTTGCCGCAAAATGTAAGTTACTGCATTCAGATTTATCGCCGTCTGCAAAAACAAGACCTATGATTATATCCTGGTGATCCGAGCACGCTAGGTTGTTGCACGCGTGCTTCCGGGCACGGCAGGCTGTTGCACGCGTGCTATCAGCAGCAGCAGTGACCTTCAGTCCTTCTGCCAGGACTTCCTTAGACGAGTGGTACTGCGGTCACCAACCAAGTTAATTGAAGCAAAGTCCTTTATGAGAAGATGATTGTAGCTCAGCTATTCAATAAATTTCTAGTCTTTTATGGAAGCCAAAATATTTTACCTTATGCACAACCGGTCCGTCATACTACAGCTCATATCATGTCTTCCTAGACGTACATTGTAATATTATCCTCTTATTTACGTTAGGTCTTCCATGTTGCCTTTTCCATTTAGGACTTCTGACTAAAATGCTATACGTAGCATTCCTCAAATTTGCGAAAGCGCCAGTTAGATAACCTGCTAACTGTCTAAGTAACTATCTAAGCAGATTACTAACAAACTACTATAGAGCAAGCACTAAAGAATTGACAGTGTTTTGACTGGTCGAAAGACTCAGGGGGTTTGTCAATTACGTTTTTAGTGCTTACTTACTAATCTACGGAATGAGATGCTTAGTAAGGTTGGTAGTGACTGTATTGGGTGAGTTGGTAAGTCAGTGGGTCGACATGCCATTTATTCATTCATTAATTCATGCACTGAGTCATCCAGCCAGTCATTTAGCCAGTCAGCCAGTCAGTCAATCAGCCAGTCATTCAGCAATAAATCGTCAGTCAACCATTCACTCAGCCGTAAGTCAACCAGTTAGTCAGAAATTCAGCCAGTCAGATAGTAAGTTAGCCAAGCCAGTCAGTTGATCACTTAGCATTTCAATCAGCTAGTCAGCGAGTCAATCACCTAGTCAGCCAGTCAAATAGCCATTCAGCCAGCCAGTCAGTCACCCAGCCAGTAATTTACAGCCAAGAAAATTAAGAACATTCAGAATACAGTTACAACTCAGGTTATGTAAGTATGTTCTCGATGTTCGTGATTAATTAGACTGATAAAACCGTCACGAACATCGGTATCACAAACATCGGTATCACGAACATCGGTATCACGAACATCGGAATAAATTTCAGTGCAACACGCCTATTTGGTCCCAAGAACTTACAAAATTCCAGTAATAAAATAAAAAGTATGAAAATAATTTTAATAAAATGAAACAATTGGAAGCACAAACTGTATTAATGATTGAAGGAGAGACCCACTGCATTACATGCGAAAGCAAAAGACAGGGCTTTACTGAGCTTACAGTGATCTGTGCAACAACAGCACAGCGGGGGGAAGACGACCCGCCAGTCACGTGTTCTCGTCCCGATTCGTCGAATACATCATGAAGTTTTGTTATAATGGTATTAAAGTGGGTGATCACGAAAGGTCGAAATTCCCTAACACCAAAGTTCACAAACATGGAGAGACTGTTGTGTCGTCAAACAGCTATATACATGTCACACAGACCAGACCTGCATGCAACTAAATGTACGTGTCGCTATTTCTGTTATAAATTAAGTAAATAGCCTATTACCTAGTCCTGGTGACAGAACTCAGACGTTAAACCCTGCCAATGTCAAAGCGCATCATCTTTAAAAATAATCAAAATTGGTTTACATTTTCGAATTCAACCCTTGTGCTTCTTCTGTACAAAAAAATAAATATTTCAAGGCTGAAACCATTTAAAATTTTACAAATCAGATCGATCTGAAATTCAAAATTGCAAAGATAAAATTAGCCATTTGTATATCATGAAGGCATACGGGGGTGGAGGAATAGCTCCACTTATTCTTAACCTTTAAGCCTTGGAACTTTAAAGAGTACAGCTGTCTGCTACAATGACGACTTCTATGTAATAGTATATTTTCGTAGGTATGGGAAGAGGTGAGAGATATATATATACATTTATTTATTTGCTTATTTATTTACTTTTCCAAACTTTTGTATAAAGCATAGGAAATAAACGTCAGAGCATTTATCCGAATGCCTCGAACATAGATCTATTTTTTGTGTTAGCATTTTTATGCTACAAAGAATTAGCAGGCGCGCCACAGTTAGCCCGCTTCTGCATCTCCTTCTGTCTACTCTAAATCATATAGGCCATTATAGAGGATCATATACGCCATTAAGGACAGTCTAAATGGATGAAAGAAATTTAGTGTAATTCCTTAGTTTTGCCCGTTTTTAGGAGCCTTTGCAAAATTTCGAAAAACAAGTATTAGATTTGTCGTGTCTGCCTGTCTCTCTGTCTGTCTGTCTGTCTGTCTGTCTGTCTGTCCATCTGTCTGTCCATCTGTCTGTCCGTCCGCATGGGCCAACTCGGCTATCACTGAACGGATGAAATTTAATATTTGAAGATTTTTTGAGAAATCTGTCGAAAAAATTCAAGTTTTATTAAAATCTGACAAGAATGACGGTTACTTTAAATGAAGACCTAGGTAAGTTTAATATATCTCGCTGAATTCTTCTTAGAATGAGAAATGTTTTAGACAAATGTTCTAGAGAAAATCAAAACACACATTTTACTTTCAATTTTTTTTTTCGAAAATCGCGCCGTTTATGAGATAATGTGGGAAAATATGGTACAGCCAGACAAGCCACAGATGACAATATAATATGGCGCATGCGCTTTGCATGCTGGATAACTGAGGCTACAGACACACACTCAGAATATGTAATACTTATTGCTTTTCCACGGCAACTATTGTTACGCGAACGCACCTCAATGTTACGTTTATACTTATATTGTCTGTCTCGTTCCTAATACAGAGACAAACGTGACAGTCATAAAGTTTTTCATGAGCCGTGCTTTATGAGTTAAAAGAGCCTTGTAACAAGATCACGTCCGTCTGTCCGTCTAGTACCGGCGACATGGCCGTTTGTCACATTTGAATGAAATTCATTGTGGGAGCGATTGTAAGATATTTTGCATCAGGCGTAAGTTTCATGAAAATTGGATCAGTGACATGCAGATTTTACCTAATGGCGTCAAGGGATTTTGACCTGTACTTGACACAGTTCTAGATCGATATGTGTGAAATTCGATATGGAAGATTTTCACGATCGATTTGGGAGAAATTCTGTACGGAAGATTTTCACATAAAACATTCAATTATGCATGAGTTTTGTGAAAATCAGAGCAGTGGAAGGCATACTTTCCTTGAGGGCGTAGAGGAAGTCCTCTCCTTATTTTATACATTTTTCAGTGGATTTGGAATACTTCCGGCACAGAAGATATTCTCACAAATTTATTGTCAGTTTTGTGAAAATCGGCACAAGAAAGGCTGCACTTTCCTTAGTGACCGTTAATTGAATTACATTAACGCTTGTACCGAGCAACCTTACGACATTTCAAAGTAAAGAATGCCTTGTTAAAATCTATGTACTACATTGCGAAGTGCGCCATTTGCAGTCTTGCTTTACTGTCAACGAACCAAGTTTCTGTCCAACAACAGCGCTGTCAAACTGTACGCCTTACGCTGCAGTGTTTAGACTACACGCTTGTAAAGTGCGTCAGAGTAGTTGCCGTCCCAGCACGGCGCCTAAAACTGTAAAATGTTAAAGTAGTGTAACTATCTTACGGAGCAAAGTTTTTGACAAGCTGGTAGTGTCTCATTAATGAAGGAACCCAAAGCTCTATTATCATGTATGTGATACTCTGTCCGTGGAGTTTATTAGTTGCGTGAACATCTGCAATTTTCATTGATAATAAACCTGATATGAGACCTTATGATACTTTGTTAAATCTTAGAAAAAAGTTATGCTTGTCTTAGCCAGTGTAACACCGCTTGTAAGTAGCTCAGATCTCCTTTCTAAGTACATCTACACGCAGACACACTGCTCTATCTTCTAACTCCTATCCATTTACACTGTCTATACAATAACACACAACTAGCACAGTCTTTCCCCTTCAAATCCCACAATTCCAGATCTCCGCTCTGCTCTCCTCTACACTTACGTAAGTGCACTGCCGCACTAACTTCACTTTCCCTTTTAAATTTAGTTTCAAATAACATTTATCGTCACTTCCTGTCTCTAATAAACTTGTATAGATTAGAACTTCCCAATAAGCCACACCTTAATGTCTGCGCTCTTCAGGGATATTACGCAGCGTTGAGTTGTAGTTCTGTACCGACGTTTCGGGACAATCTGTCTGTCTCATGAGTTCTAAAAGCTTCTGACGATGGTATATAACATTAAGAACCGCTTGTCTTTCGGACTTTGTCCTTCGTCTTGGATAAAACGTAAAATATAAAAAAAATAGAGAAATCACAACTTTTAGGAAGATGGCTCTTCTTCCGTCTTCGCCCGAAGACGAATCTTCCGAAACGCTGTGATTTTTATATTTGTATATTTTACGTTTTATCCAAGACGAAGTACAAAGTCCGAAAGACAAGCGGTTCTTAATGTCTGTCTCAACTTCGAACGTCAAAAGTCCAACAATAAATATTTCTTCTTGGAGTTTTTTATGAAGGCTGGACCAACGTATTTTTAATATGAATTTTAAAAGTATGAGATGCATTTTGAAGCCCGTCTTACCTTCGTCACGTGGTGCCCACAGTACTACACGTCCTTTAAATACAATCCTATGTAACCACGTGATGTACACATTAAGATACGTCTCTTAAGGCTATCGTACCTCACCACGTGATGCACACATTAGGATACGTCTCTTAAGCCTATCGTACCTCACCACGTGATGCACACATTAGGATCGTCTCTTAAGGCTATCGTACCTCACCACGTGATGCACACATTAGGATACGTCTCTTAAGCCTATCGTACCTCACCACGTGATGCACACATTAGGATACGTCTCTTAAGGCTATCGTACCTCACCACGTGATGCACACATTAGGATACGTCTCTTAAGCTATCGTACCTCAATACGTGATGCACACATTAGGATACGTCTTTAAGGCTATCGTACCTCACCACGTGATGCACACATTAGGATACATCTCTTAAGGCTATCGTACCTCACCAGGTGATGCACACATTAGGATACGTATCTTAAGGCTATCGTACCTCACCACGTGATGCACACATTAGGATACGTCTCTTAAGGCTATCGTACCTCACCACGTGATGCACACATTAGGATACGTCTCTTAAGCCTATCGTACCTCACCACGTGATGCACACATTAGGATACGTCTCTTAAGCCTATCGTACCTCACCACGTGATGCAGACATTAGGATACGTATCTTAAGCCTATCGTACCTCACCACGTGATGCACACATTAGGATACGTCTCTTAAGGCTATCGTACCTCACCACGTGATGCACACATTAGGATACGTCTCTTAAGGCTATCGTACCTCACCACGTGATGCACACATTAGGATACGTCTCTTAAGCCTATCGTACCTCACCACGTGATGCACACATTAGGATACGTCTCTTAAGGCTATCGTACCTCACCACGTGATGCACACATTAGGATACGTCTCTTAAGGCTATCGTACCTCACCACGTGATGCACACATTAGGATACGTCTCTTAAGGCTATCGTACCTCACCACGTGATGCACACATTAGGATACGTCTCTTAAGCCTATCGTACCTCACCACGTGATGCACACATTAGGATACGTCTTTTAAGGCTATCGTACCTCACCACGTGATGCACACATTAGGATACGTCTCTTAAGCCTATCGTACCTCACCACGTGATGCACACATTAGGATACTTCTCTTAAGCCTATCGTACCTCACCACGTGATGCACAAATTAGGATACGTATCTTAAGGCTATCGTACCTCACCACGTGATGTACACATTAGGATACGTCTCTTAAGGCTATCGTACCTCACCACGTGATGCACACATTAGGATACGTCTTTTAAGGCTATCGTACCTCACCACGTGATGCAGACATTAGGATACGTATCTTAAGCCTATCGTACCTCACCACGTGATGCACACATTAGGATACGTCTCTTAAGGCTATCGTACCTCACCACGTGATGCACACATTAGGATACGTCTCTTAAGGCTATCGTACCTCACCACGTGATGCACACATTAGGATACGTCTCTTAAGCCTATCGTACCTCACCACGTGATGCACACATTAGGATACGTCTCTTAAGCCTATCGTACCTCACCACGTGATGCACACATTAGGATACGTCTCTTAAGCCTATCGTACCTCACCACGTGATGCACACATTAGGATACGTCTCTTAAGGCTATCGTACCTCACCAGGTGATGCACACATTAGGATACGTATCTTAAGCCTATCGTACCTCACCACGTGATGCACACATTAGGATACGTCTCTAAAGCCTATCGTACCTCACCACGTGATGCACACATTAGGATACGTCTCTTAAGCCTATCGTACCTCACCACGTGATGCACACATTAGGATACGTATCTTAAGCCTATCGTACCTCACCACGTGATGCACACATTAGGATACGTCTCTTAAGCCTATCGTACCTCACCACGTGATGCACACATTAGGATACGTCTCTTAAGGCTATCGTACCTCACCACGTGATGCACACATTAGGATACGTCTCTTAAGCCTATCGTACCTCACCACGTGATGCACACATTAGGATACGTCTCTTAAGCCTATCGTACCTCACCACGTGATGCACACATTAGGATACGTATCTTAAGCCTATCGTACCTCACCACGTGATGCACACATTAGGATACGTCTCTTAAGCCTATCGTACCTCACCACGTGATGCACACATTAGGATACGTATCTTAAGGCTATCGTACCTCACCACGTGATGCACACATTAGGATACGTCTCTTAAGCCTATCGTACCTCACCACGTGATGCACACATTAGGATACGTCTCTTAAGCCTATCGTACCTCACCACGTGATGCACACATTAGGATACGTATCTTAAGGCTATCGTACCTCACCAGGTGATGCACACGTCAGGATACGTCTCTTAAGCCTATCGTAACTCACCACGTGATGCACACATTAGGATACGTCTCTTAAGCCTATCGTACCTCACCACGTGATGCACACATTAGGATACGTCTCTTAAGCCTATCGTACCTCACCACGTGATGCACACGTCAGGTTCAGGTAACACATTCGTGACAGTACAACATCTAAGTACGCTGTATATCAAATCCCAGTACCCAGTTCCAGAATACCGAATCATTGCAGTAAAACATTTGTAGACAACGTAATTACATATCTTATTTTATTAGTTCTGTGTATGATCTTCTTAATTGTCATATTATTGAGACATTTATGGTACTAAAATTAACTTTATATCAGCCAGTAAATAAATATGATCACGCGATTTGCAAAGGACATGTCTTTATGATATGAATCACAGACTTTTTACAGTGGAAGTTCCTATGTTGTTCATTTCAAATTTACTGCATATTATATGCGAAAATGACACTCTAAAATATTGGCACAGCTATTTAAATATTAGACGAATGGCCATACCATTAACAAGCTGTTCTTTTTTATCAACCCGTACCTGTAAATCCACTCTGTAATTGATAATTTTAATGTCGTAATAGCTTACAGGCAACTCTGTCGCCACCGTTAAATTCAAACACAAAGCACATGCATCTTTTAAACTGAAGTGTTTAATTGCTTTATACAGGGCATACACAAAAGATGGTGCGGTTTTAATAGTGTTCACTATTAAAACCGCACAATTCTTTTGTGTATGCCCTGTATTACATGTACCGTGCATTTTGTCATAAGTTTAAATTAAACCAACCAACGCACAATAATCATTAACAAATTAAGAAGTTACAAATATATCTTACTTTGCTAATATTTATTGTGCGTTAGTTGGTTTAACTTAAACTTGAAACTGAAGTGTAATCTGTGGTCTTCTGGGTAATTACACGGCGTCGTGTGGTAATTATTTACAGACGTTTCGGGACAACGTGAAACTGAAGTGTTTAATATTTTAATTACGCAGTTAGTGAAGCTTCCCTTCAGGAAAGTCTATAATTTACACACGTGTTGGTTATTCAAGGAGAATTGAAAGGCAGTGCCCCTTACTTACGCAAGTGTGTAAATCAGTGCCCTTACTTACGCAAGTGTGTAAATCAGTGCCTCTTACTTACGCAAGTGTGTAAATCAGTGCCCCTTACTTACGCAAGTGTGTAAATCAGTGCCTCTTACACAATACTTTAAAACAATGCCTCTTTCTTACACAATATTTTAACACATTTTCCTTTGCTTACACAACATTAGTTACAGGATGACAGAATATATAGGGGTGACATCTCTTGGAGGACAGATAAACTGTACAGCAATACATAAGCAATTGATCTTCTACAGCAATACAATTTCACTTTGACATTTTCCTTAATAGTGACTTACTACTCATCACTTCTGAAACAATAATTACATAAACATCGCCTATCACATCCTTGCTATTGCCTACATATATTCGTTATGTAATACTGAACATAGCAATTTAATTATCTCTTTGGAATCAAGTGAGGAGAGTAGCCGATACGACTTTAACCTATAACATAACCTCTAAGGTAATTAGTATTAATTTCTCTGGTGAGGTCGATATGTTACATTTGCGGACATTAAATGACGTCATATCCTGTAACTTTCACGGGTATTTGGGATTTAAATAGAACGATTGTAAGTCGGGATGAAAAAAGTGTGCTTAATATGAGACAAACACAGCGTGCAGATACACAAATATAATTGTGAATTAATACCTTTGCATCCACTGCGATGCAAGTGCGTTCTTCTGTCTTCCAGCACAAACCGCAAATGTATTTACACTGGGGTGTTTTTGTTAATAAATCTGTATTAATAGCTGTATTAACAGGGGGGCCAGCTGCAGAGAAAAAGTGCAAAAATAAATTTGAAAACGGGGAGGAAGTAGGGGTTGTACTACCTAAGAAGAGAGAAGGGGGGGTTATGGGGGGGGCTTAAATGAGTTTGTTGGTAGGCAGCAGCCCCCCCTTCTGAGCAGAAACTGCAGTAAGGCAACACCACTTTTGCAACAAACACCAACACCACACAACACCAACACCAGAGACGAGCGCTAAAAGTGAATGTCCGGATTCCTCCCTAAAAATACGGAACAAATTTCTCGTTTTCTAAACACTCTTGTTATTCTTTAAAAAGCAGGGGGATATTTATAGCGTGTGTGAGCACCGCAACGTCGTTTCCTGGACCGTCTCTTCCCCTAGACTGCAGCAACCTAGCTCGGCATTGCAGCAACCAACAGCGGGGGGTTGGAACACGGAACTCAATAACCCCCTTTTCCTGCCGCCGCTATTCCCAACCAACCAATCCTGCGCATCCTTCTGCTGTAGTGCGAAACCTCGATGCTGTTGCCATCTGTTAATCAATATATCAACTTTATTCACCATCATCCCTTCCATAAATCTTTATGGACCCCGAAAATTCTGCGTAAAATAAAAAGACGCCAAACAAACCCCATAACGTCAAGTTTAAGGTATCCAAACAACGCCCAAATTTACGAGGACTTTGAAAAGTGCATTTGTACCTGTAGGGTCTTTACTGTGAGTTCAAATTACAGTCAACGAAAACAACTGGCAGCAAATTAGAGATTTTTTATTTAAATATTTATGCGCCATTATTATTATTATTATTATTACTATTATTATTATCAGATCATCATCATCATCATCATCATCATCACCCACTTCCCTCACTCCACAACAGTTCAGCCAGTTCTCACAACAGCACGGTCTCACTCACCAAGCACTTCATACTCACAGTTCTGCCAACAACTTTCTAACTATACGACATGTGTTAAGTGTTACTGCTTTGTGCGTTACAATATACAGAGCAGGGCGGAGATTGAGCAGTTTTAAACTGTCGTGTAATTTGTTTGGTATAATACAGTTGTGGACAGCACTAGTGGTATTGTACAGGCCGTTTACAGTTGCCATATTGTTATAAGCTCTTCTTTCAAGTCTGTATACTTCTGTAGCTTCTCGGTGATTGTGCTGTGAAGGCTGTGACTGTAGGGTATTGCTACATCTACTGAGTGCTGCTTTGATGGTTTTGTCAAGTATGACTCTGTCCGGTCTGTTGGTGTGGACAGTGCCGTCAGTTGTGGTCCTGTCATAGTGCAGTTGGAGTTCTGTGACACGGACTGTGGCTCATATCTATAGATCATCGAAAAAGAAAGCCGGGATTATAAAAACTTGCCACCCAAAAACTGTTGAACATGTCAAAATGATTCAAGTGTTAAAATGATAAGGAATGTCTGAAGTTTTTGTCTTACCTTAGTATGTTTCGACATGTGCTCCATTTGTCGCTCGGCAGACATCAAGACGGTATTCGATCTCGTGCCAAGTCCGCTGAATATGTCTGGAGTTACCGTTGCGGTGGCTGTTGCGGTCCTATCCCGTAGGTGCTGGAGATCCCAAATCTTTTCAACATACACACAGTTCTTCACGCATCCCCATAAAAAAAAAGTCCATCGCGGTAAGATCTGGGCTTCTGGGAGGCCAGGGAATTGGTCCGCCCCTCCCGTCCTCTTTGAGGTCAGAGGGAAATCGTGTGGTCTGAAGATGGTCTTGTCACAAGGAAAAAGCTCTGTCACCCGGAAGCCAGTAACCGCGATCTCGCCTGTAGCGGCTCTCTTGTATGCATTTCGAGATAGTTCGCCAATTTGGTAGACGGTGACGACTAGCCCTGGGTTTGAACAGAGCCGTTTTTCAATTTCTTGACAGTAGAGTATTTTCTGGGGGCCCCATAAAAATGTATCCAACGGTTGCATTTTGTGGATTCTGTGAGTTGGGAGGCAAAATATATCAACACGATTCTCTCGAGCTAAAGTAAAGTCCTCGAAGTTCTTTGAACGTGAATAGTGACCGTCTAATACTAGTATAACAGGATCTTCTTTTGTTGGCTTTTTATGTTTAGTGAAATGAACAAAACGTTAGATGAAAATCTCGCTCTTTATCCACCGCGAGGGATGG
The DNA here is from genome assembly GCA_021186555.1 of Reticulitermes speratus. Lineage (NCBI taxonomy): Eukaryota > Metazoa > Arthropoda > Insecta > Blattodea > Rhinotermitidae > Reticulitermes > Reticulitermes speratus. Next base: position 3,361,126 of record JAJKFL010000237.1, on the reverse strand, counting down.
CAGGCTGTGTGCCATTTATGATCTCTTGCTTCATAATGTTTCTTGGAAATACAGTAATGGAGGAATGAAGTGTCCAGTTGGACTCATAGAATTGTCGAATGTTAGAAGACAACTCCTTTCTACGAAGTCAAAAGAAGGTATCTGATGCTTGCCTTTCAATCCTAAACGTTTCGTATCCTTATGCTGTACAATAGTGATGCCAATTTCGTCCTCTGTTGCGAAGTCTTGCAGGATTGTGTTGAAGAGTGTCCGTACTGGGTTCGTAAATTGAAAAACTGAGCTACAGGTTCAAGAGTGAAGCATCTCGCTCTTGAGAGTGAAAGAGATGCAGGGGTTCGAACTGAAATTTCTTGGTGACGACTTCTCATTTCTCTTGAAAAACTGATTTCTAATTCCGTTTCCTACAGCAAGCTGCTAAAAGAGACGCATGTCGTCTGGCATTGTCAAGCCAAAATAAAACTTTCTTTCCATTAAAAAACAGTGCTCAACCAAATCGTTTTCTGCTTCACAAGGAAGAACTTGCTTCTTACCAAGTGTTGTTTTTATCGCTTTACTTCAGCTTTTCTGCCGGTCTTTAACACAACGCTCTATTGATGTTTGGGGTGCGTTGATAACCTGTAGAACATGTAGCTGCCCATTTCCTTGTTCCTCATAGCCTCTATAGCTGCCTTCATCCATTCTGGGTTCCATTTTTCCTTTGAGCCGTCTGTAATATTAAATAACACAGAACAGTTCATAAGGTACTCACTCCTAATATGTGGAACCCCATTTTAGGCCCTTCAGATCTCCCCATAATAGGCGGAAACAGGTGCCGAGAAAACGGATGAATAAAACAGAAATACCTAATTCTACTTGTGAGTCAAAACGACGGTTTAAGATTACACTTAACAGAGAACTGAGCAGTAAACTAATTGAGAAAAACAGCTTACCTTCAACGACCCATGTGTCGCAGTTTAAGGATAAACGTAAATTTCACAGTGCACCAAAACAAAAAGCACCCAGTCAGTACGAACAACTTGCACAACCCACCGTTTCTACCGAACTCTGATCCATGGTTTCTACTGTGGTCACAAAGTATAACATTGTGCTTTCAGGCTTCCGCCAAGGTATAAATGGAATCTGCACTCTTCTGGAATTTTAAGCAGCGTAGAATGGTAGTTTGTTACTGACGTTTCGGCGCTACCTGTACGTCCCATCTTCACGGGTCAAGTAGTTCGATCTGCTCAAGCTCAGAGCGCAGAACCTCCTTATATAAAATACTGCAACGTAAAGCTAAAGGTAAAGTTGTCAGCATACAGGCCTGGACAGACCCATAGGTTTACACGAGGTTGAGGCTCCCAGGATTTCTTGACAATCGACATGGTGGCAAGGTTGTCAGCCCTAGGCACCGGCCGCCTTTACACTCAAGATATACTCCTAGTACTCATTTCTGTTAAGAGGCTGAATCGACCCGAGGGCCACGGTGCGAAACAGTCACTAAAAAAATCCTGGATTTATATCTTAGCAGAAAAATAAGTTGTGTTCAACGGACATGTAGTTGGTTTATTGTTTTAATGTTACAACACAACGGGATCAATTACCGTAAGATTTAAGATGAACGCCAGATTTGAATTGCGACCTGTGCAAGATACAGCTGATGTCCATGGACTATGTTACTACAGCCCACAGATTATCCAGCCGCAGCGAATGTGGATTTCACGCCATCTCTTTGACTTGATTCAGAACTATGCGTGGAGCACACTGCAATGATGACTGTAATCCATGATGTCGTAGCACGGATGGAAGTTCAGCACGCGGAATGACGCCCTGCAATTAGTTCCAGAGCTCTTTTGAAGCTTAAATTATGGTTTTCTGGGTTCTTACACCGCGGAGGATAAGTTTGTTCCGAGGTTTCAGAGAAATATCCTGTTTTCATCCTCAAGGTGACTGAATTTAGTTCAGATGGAGGGCGAAATATGCGGGAGGATGCAAATTTATACCTTTTCTCCATTCGTCACTTCATCATCCATTTCAGTCAACTTCAGTCATCTTGAAAAAAGTGATAGCAAAGCCTTTAACGGTGCTAATTTCACGTTGTTATTTATACCGTTCATTTTATTGTTAAGTTATTGTCTAAAAGTTCCCAACAATATGCATATTGTTGGGAACTTTAAGGCAATAATTTAACGGTGCTAGTTTTCAGTGTCTCAGTCGCCAATCTTAAGGATCCTATTTGGAAGACCCGAAAACCTGCGCATTTGAATTCGGTGAGGGCTTCACACAATGAAAAAAAAAGCCAAGTAACTTATTAATACAACGAGATGACTCAGAGTAAGAATTATGACATTCACAAAAAGTTAAATAGTAATAATAAGACAAATACTATTCAAAGTCAACACTTCACTTACTAGATTTTCTTTACGTGTGATTTTCCCTTCCTTCACAGTCTCAGTCCACATTCTATAATCACTAACTTAAGCTTCTTTCTTTCTCTCTCGAAGACCTGTTAGTGGCTGATTGATGGTTTTCCTACTTCCATACATGTATTTTCCAGTCGTGAGAAAGTCAAAATGTTCATACACATTGCCAGAAATTTCGTATTTTCGTGAACTGGAAAAAGTTGGGACATTTGTTGGAGTCCCGAATCGAATTTTGCGGGACACCGGGATACAGTTCTTGAAAACCCATAAAACCAGGATCCTCCCAGGAAAACTGAGACCAATTGGATCCCTAGTCATAACTCTTGTTGCCAATATCTATAGTCTGCTAACGCATTCACTTACCTACTTTGTGAGACATTCGTTAGCGATTTATGCTAGTGAATCGTTCAGGGTTTATTATTGATAGAGTGCGTCTCTTTAGTTTTAAGAAGCCATTCACACCGCTTCATTCAAGTGATTAGTATCAGTGTACGTTCTTTGCTAAACAATACAATGTAAATTTTGGGTTGTACTTTCATGTCTGTAGCTTTCTAAACCAATATTTGTATAGATTGTGTTGTATGTAGCCCATATATGAATTGACTACATGAGCAACTATGAACTGTGCGACATTAAGATAATGCAAATATGGAAGCTAGTACTTGGCAGTTATAGGCATGAATCGCGTAGATCACAGAGTACATCTACAAATTTCCAACATACTGCTTCCCCGGCCTATTCTATCGACATGGGCAACTACATTACTGAAGAATAACATGCTACGTAGAACTATGTGGGTCATGTCTACGTTAATTGTTTTACGCAGTAGGTCGGTATCAACCCGTTAGTGGTATCAACCACGGATTACAGGTATCAGAGGCTATGATCAGAGGTATCAACGAAGCGGTGGTCATTGGAAGTGCTGAACGGGATTGGAACGGTCAGTAATCTGTGGTCCAGACGAAGAAGTAGGGATTTGTGGTGGTGTTGCTAGTTTTGATACGAGCCCGATGATAAAAGCATGGTGTTAAATGCGTGTATGGTGTATTAAAGATTTTTTGAAGCGTTGATGATTTTACTGCGGTCGTATTTCTTTTTATAGTTACATTTTATCGTATGGAAACCCAGTTGTAGATAGCTAGTTTGGGACACTTATTCTGTGATCTTAAAAAATATTTCAGGTATGTGACTTATGTTTGTATAAATGTATATGTGGGATTTATTTATGATATAAGATACGTGTCGTTTAGTGTTGCGAAATTGTACAGTAATGCTATTTTGTACGAATTGTAGGTTAAGATATTTCATGTGTCCCACGTCCGAATAATTATATATTTAGATTGTATTATTAAGTGATTGTGTGTCTTATTTCAGGCACTTGTAATATAAATCAGAGTAACACACACACAGATCGTGAAATGTCCCGAATTTTGTGGAGGTATGAAATAGAAATCACACCAATATTGAAGGGAGCCTAATTAACCAAATTTAATCTCTCGTTGTTATAAATGAAAAAAGTAGTAAGAAAAAGCAAACCATACTACTCAGAGTGTCACTTTACACAATTCCCTAGGCTCATTTCTAAATATATGAAACACAAATTTTATTAATAGTCATCCTGATATTACTGTACAATGTCCATAAAACTTCTTGACGGTTTTATCAGGGAACCAAAGAATGATGCAAAATTTCTGGTTCCATAAGCCAAGGTTATACCTTTGATTTGTGCATGGATGTTGGCAGCAATGAACAGTTGTGTCATTTTCATACACAGTGTTTGCGGCATACTACAAAGATGGATTTTGTTAGACAAGGCAATAGCAGGGCACAATTTCAGGCATCACTGTTTTGGCTGTGTTGCTCTTACATACTGCATGTTATACAGGTGCCCTTGAAGGGCTTTGTTGAGAAAAAATGGCAAAGTTTGGTACTGTGTTATGGGGAAATAACCTATTCAGCATTATTTCCGAAGGCTCCTACATAAGCTGCTCAAAGTTATTCGAAATATTGAACCAAAAAATGACATGGTGCGGTCTCTAGGCACATGCGGAACACTTGTCTGTAAATAATTTGAAATATATTTACATGCAGAGTGGCATAAGATGTTTTGTGTGGTAACGATAAGGAGGTGAAATTGTCCCAAACTAAGAATAAAATGCCTATTTTATAACAACTCTTTGTCAGAAAATATTGTTGTATGAAAAGGAATGTCAGAGGGCTTATAAAAATATTGGTGTTCCAAGTTGTGACAGTTGGTGGATGTGGTGCTTTGTTGTTGGGTTAGAGTTGCTGGAATTTTAACGGATCATTGTGTCTTCATATTCATGGTTAAGAATTCTGAGAAAAAAATATAAAAATTAATAATGAGGAATGTCATAATTTGTAAGTTTCACAAAATATTGTTAGGACAATCAAGTCAAAGTGGAAGAGAGGGTGGGAGACATGAGATATGCATACAAAATTTACTTGAAAAACCAGAATGAAGGCCTTTTGGATGATAATATTAAAATTGATGTTAAAGAATTAGGATGTGGATTGTGTTCATGTGGTGCAAGATAAGATTTTGAGGTGGGCTGTTGTGAACACGGTAATGAACTGTTGGGTATGGTAGAAGGGGGTCACTCTTTTGACTGGCTGATGGACTATCAGCTTGAAGGGTCTTTGCACCATGGAGCTAGTTAGTGATGGGCTTAGACTGTATTTCTTGAAATGAAATTTATGTCATTTCTGTATGAACTGATTTTTCAAGGATTATGTAGAATGTTTGCTGATGTACAAATGAGAGTGTCCCACTTACACCTGATGTGAATGAGAACTTTCAACCCTGAACTGTGACTTCATTAGCAAGAATTTGAGAGCAGGGATGTTCAAAAGAAATTGTATGAGTACATATATTTTTCTCGCCATTGACCCTGTATTATTGTGTGTGGGGATTCACCGATATTCATTTCATTTATATGTTCATACCATTCTGGTTCATTTCAGTGTTGTTATTTAACCCGCGCTTAATGTGAGCACCACGTACATTGCACAGGATTACAGTAGAGCAATAATTACCTGTTTGTCAGTGACATTAAATTTTGAATTTTTGTATACATATTTTTTTTCCCCCACTATTGTAGTGAAGTTTATAAAGAGCTATGTTAAAAATTTATTGCGTCAAATTCTATAGATCAGGTTCACAGTGAGTTGTAGTTTTCAGTTGAGTATGGTACAAAAGATGCTCAGACTCATAGCAGTTTAGTGTGCCTGCCATCAAGATACAGTGCTTGAAAATAATCACTAACATTTTAAAGACGTGCATTGCCAAATGTGAATGCATATAGGAAAAACCCCGTAGAAATTCATTTTATATATTTAGGCAATGAGGAAATTTACTGCATTTTTAAGACACAATGCATAATATCAGTTTTATTTTTCACAAAATGCTGTTTATTTCATAATTTAATCTTTTTCTGTTCTAATATGTTTTTCATGAACCATGTACTACAATTTAAATACCCGCTGTGGTTAGATAAAGGTCAACAGGACAAGTTGTCGGCCTTAAGAAGTGAAGTGTAATTGGCGGTTTCCAGATACACAAGGATAATTGCAAATATATCCCATAAGCACTTTCATACAGTTGACAGTATTGGTCATGCAGCTTTGAAGCTGCGAAAAGAGTTAACAAGATTGACCCCAAAAGAGTCGTGTGTTGTCAGTCAGCTACTATTGCCATCCTTGGATTTATTTCGAGCCTACATTACAACTGAGACTACATATCAGGGATGTGAGCTGTGCATTTGTAATGCCAGGAGTTTATATACAGCAAATTCTTTGAGGCAGTTGATTACAGAAACAATACAGTATGAAATGTATGTGAATGGACGGTTTGACAGGAAGAGTTAGTGCTGACTGAGGAGGGCAGTTACAGCAAAGAGGTCTGAACAGAGCTTGTACCTTGCTGCACTGTTGCACTGAGTTGTACCTCTACGCAACATCACCACCACCACCATAGTTGCAAAGGTCTATACATGCCTTGCTATTATGTTCCATTAACTTTATTTATTGTAAGGGGTGATATATATTTTTTTATTTAATTTATTGGGTCTGAGTAGTTCAAGAAAGATAGTAATTTGTGGTGTCAGTGTTATAAGTTTCATTTGAGGTTATGATGTACCTGTCTGTTTTATTAGCCTTTCATGTTTCCGATCTTGTTTATTGACTTTTTATATTACTATCTTTTCTAGTCGTTTTACTCATTGCTGAGTGTCGTGACCCCACTGGTAACGTCTATGTTAGCACATCCTGTATGTAGTGTCGCCATCCTGGACGGTCCTCGGCTTTCCTCAAGGATCGTTGGAGAGGCAGATCAGTGATCCTCTTCACCTGATCTACCCATCTATTAGCAGTCCTTCCTCATGGTCTTCTGCCTTATATTATTATAACTTGTTTAATTTCTGTTACTCGTTGCAATATTTTTAGGCTTTGTCTCGATTGCCGAGCTGCTGCTTGAAGTACGATCTCAGTCCGTTTTTTTTTTTACATTGTAGTTTTTTTTTTTTGCAGGCAGTTGGTATCCTTATGCCAGAGTGGAGGGACAAGTGACTAGTTCCGGCATTGATAGTTACCACTTGCACCTGAATCATGCCTTTGTTTGGCAAATCCCAGAAGAGTCCAGCAGAAGTGGTGAAAGCACTCAAAGAGGCTGTAAATGCCTTAGAACGAGGAGATAAAAAGGCTGAAAAGGTACGTTATTTATGTTTGTATGTGACAACAAGACTTACATGTACCATACACTGAAGCATAAACTGCTAAATTGAACTGAGAATTGTGAAAAGTGAAAACAGAGAAATGGCAGTAGAAATTTGAACTTGGTTTCAGTTCCGTAGGTCCTACTGTAATGTAGTAATGGCAATAAGTGCTTTGGGCCTTATCTAGTATCTGGTTAAAATATTTGTGTCTTTTTGTCCCAAGAATGTAAAGCATCTGAAGAAGGAAAATACTTCAGTGGACAATGGATGAGTTCAAAACGTATGCAAGGCAATTCAAGAGGAAGTGAACACTTTCAGGAATTCATAAAAGTTACAAACAACGTATTGATAATAGAATCTCTGACAGTTTCCTCGCATTCAGTATGAGTCATGTAAGATATATGGCAGTTGTGTCTGTACTACATTTTTTCTCAGACGTTTGGCGTGTGTCCCCTGCTAAATGATGTGACTACTTCAGTGTTCCTGGGTTGCAGTTCATTATTGTCTGTTGGCAGTGGTGGCACAAACACAACATCCTTCATGTAGCCCCACAAAAATTAGTCGCACAGTGTTAGGTCAGGTGACCCCCGGGGTGGGGGCAGAAGAACCAAATGTCACCTTGGGCACCACATCCTGTCCATTGCTATGATAGTGTGTTATTTGGATGTTTTGCACCTCCAGATGAAAGTGAGGAGGTGCACCATTCGGTTCGAAAATGAAATCGGTGAAATGTATATGAAGTTGAGGCTTAAATGAATTCATGAACATATCCAGGTAGATGTCCCCATTGATTGATTTTTCTGCAGAAAGAACTATAAATTTTGTGGCGTGAAATTTCATGAAACGTGTTTACTTGTGGGGGGTTGTGTCGGTGCTTGATGACTGTGTGAAGAGCTTTTGTGTCGCTGATATGAACATTGTGGTGGTTGATGTTGCGTGTGTGGCGTCATCACAGAAACTCACTCATATTGCTTGTGTTTGTCACTGAGTTTTAATACCTGCACAAAGTGCAAGTTGTAAGCTTTTGAAAGTAAATGTCTCCAGAGAACGTGCTAGACTTGTCTAAGGCAAATCCAACTGATGGCTGTCTGTAAGTTCACTTCCATGTGCTGTGTTGAAAAGCTTCCCTTACATGTTGCACTGTTTCATCAGTGACGTGCGAGTGACCTGGAGTATTCCCCTTGCAAGTGCAACCTTTATTTTCAAACTGGGCCCTTCCTGTAGCCTCTGCAAAACTCACATTAGACATTTTTTATTGAATATACTTTGCAAACTGGATAAAACAAAATGCCTTTTCCTTTGCAAGGTCAGCTGTGCCATGGCTCAGGTAGCTAGTTCTCGGCATGTTACCTTGGGGGCCCAGGTTTGATGCCAGGCCAGTCCATATGGGGTTTATGGTGGAAAAAGTGGCACTGGGACAGGTTTTTCACTGAGTACTTTCATTATCCCTTGTCATTGTCATTCCACTAATGCTCCATACTTACTCATTCATCTGTCATCAACGCCAGGAATGGACAAATTCAGGGCACCAGGGTGATGTAATTTTATATGGTGGTGCCTCATATTTGTGGGATTCTAGTATGTCACACTTCTAGCACCTAGGATTTTGAAGTAGCTCCTAGATTTTTGGAAAATTTATGGGCCCCTGCTCAACACTATATAATCTTAGCAGGCGACAGTGTCGTAAGATCCTAAGGTGATTCATCTCGTGTGTGTGTGTGTGTGTGTGAGAGAGAGAGAGAGAGAGACAGTGTCATTAAATAAAATCTCTCCCTCTCTCTGCAAAATCCATTTTCACAATATATGTGCCCCAGGCAGAAGTTATGTACTTGTTTTTGCAGGGCCCTCTACTTCTCACCATACAAACTCTGGAAAGCTTTATTAATGAACAGGTGTAATACTCTGATCTTCTGTTTTTTAGGAAGCCTGGATCCACCAGGTATTTAGGTTCCACATTTCCCCTGCAATTCAGCGTACCTTACTTTGTGTGTCTTGAATTGCTTACCTCTTACTTGTAAGCAGGTCTTGCGATGATAAATACACGGTGAATGACAGTTATTTTTATGACTTCACTTGTGAATAAAAACTTCAAGAAAAGACATAGACATACTGTTTCTGAATCATCTGTGAGAGAAACTCTCACAGTTTTGCTGAGTACGTGTTAGTTGATAGTGTCATTGTTTTCCACCACACTGCATCCATATGTGTGAGTTTATCCAAATCATAAGCATACAGACCCAAACATTTTCATAACATCTGATACACTGTTGCATGCAGCATTTGTAACTCCCACTGCAGCTCATGTTGACTTTCGTGAACTGTGAACAGCCATCATGTGTGCACTCGGCACTTTCATCAGACACATGTGGATGCCCCGCTCCTCTCCTTGAACTATTTGTAACAGGCATGTGTCTGTGGACTCGATGGTGGCGTCTTGTGATGCATTGTTGTGAAGCATCTTTGGGCCTGTGTTTTTGTTTTGATAAACCACCCGACACTATGCCTTCTCCTGCGGGTTCATGGCAGCTGAGCTGACGAGTCGCACATACATGCATATGGATGCAGTGCGGTTGAAAACAAGGGCACTCCCAGCTAACGGATTCGCTTTGAAACTGCAAGAGCTTCTCGTGCAGGTGATACAAAAACTGTATATGTGTGTGTCTTTTCATAAAGTTTTTATTCAGAAGTCAATTTGTAAAGATAATTGTCATGCACCCTGTGTTATCTTTCAGACCTTGCAAAGAACGTCAACTCTCTTGTAATGCCCCCCCTCTCCCCTCCTCCACAAATAATAATCACACCAAATTAAATCTGGCGATCTAGGAGGCGACAGACCGTGAATTATCACCTGTTTGAGAATGCCTTACCGAGTGCAGTCATTGAGAAATTTGCCATGTGGGTCATTGGACTCTCTGCATGAAGTAACCATTTCTCTTATGTTAATTCCCTAGAGAATGGTGTCAGAATTAATGAAGTGTAATGATTAAAATTGGCGATTCATTAAAAAAACACAGGGCCTGTGATATTGTGTGCACACCAGAATGATTTTGAGGTTGTGTAAAGCAACTTATTGAACTGCAGGGAGATTTTGTTTGGAACAGCAGTATCTGTCATTTTGGCTGTTGACATTCCTATTGAATATAAACTGGGTGTCACTGAAGAAAGTCACAAATTCTGGCTCAATAAATTTTTTGGGCTTCCAGTTGTTGAAATGGCATATAATGCTGACTTCTTTCTGATGGGCTTAAGGAAAGAGTCTGTGTGTGACCATAGTTTTATAGGTTTTGTTGCTTGGTGAGCCAAGGCTGTTGACACTCTAGTGAACAGTCAATAGATGCAAATATATTTTGGGTTATGCTTCTATTTGCGAAGCATTGTTGTCCTGATTATCTTTTTTTTTTCCCCTCCCCCTCAGTACTAAACCTGTTAATTGAAGTTTTTTCGCTGTTCTCTGTATTTTATGTGGCACTACTGATGGGATATTTTTTTTACAGAACGTAATTTTTAGTTACCATAATGCCTATGTCATTCTCTTTTGTTCACCATCCAGGTGGAATGAATTCACATCAAAATATTTTGAAGAAGCAGACATGGAATACTATTGAAATTTTATAAAGTTTCATGTTTTATTGTGACTTTGATGGCACTGTGTTGTGCTGGATAGTTTGACAGGGTTTCTGAGAAATTAACTTTCTGAATCTTCATATTTATCATTTCACCCTGAAGAAAGAAACTTACTGTACTGACATCCAACAAAACAATTGCAGGAAGCAAATACTGAACAAATGGATTTACTGCTTGCTGGTGACAGTTATAATGTACATGAAACTTCATATTATAGTGAAACCTGTCTATGTTGGCCACCTTTGGTTCCATTTAAAACCACCCACCTCATACAGGTAGCCAACTTATGGAAACCACTTGACTCCATGAAAATTGGACTGTGTACTCCCATTTGCACAAATGTACAGGTCAGAGTGCAGAGGGAGATGGTTGAGTTGGAAAGTAGGTACATAACCCTGTCAGTCATTAGGGACTTGCAGTACAGCAATGGGTCAGTTGCTACCACGGACATCCTATCGTCTATACTTGTGGAGAAAGGCTGGAGGTTGAGTGGGCAAAAGGCAGTTCTGCTAATGAATAAGAATTTTAGTCCATGTGCAGTATGACGTACAAACTATACGACGCTTTAGTTCGGCCAACATAGGGAGGCTGAATGTATATGTAAAGCATAGCACTAAATGTGAAGCTATGGCCAAGATCAAGATACATGGGTGGCCAAGTTATGGAGTAATGACCATGTATAATATCATAGGAATTCGCCAGTTCCATAAAAATGTCACCACCTGACAGCGGCCCAACTTAACAAGGGTGGCCATCCTCCCAGGTGTTACTGTTCTTTTGAAAGTATCAGTCAACTAATTACTTTGGCATTGTGTCTGGTTTTATGTGTCAGGCACAAGAGGATGTTAGCAAGAATCTGCTTCAGATTAAGAACATGCTGTATGGAACATCTGATGCTGAACCTCAGACGGATATCATTGTAGCTCAGTTGGCTCAGGAACTCTACAACAGCAACCTTCTGCTGCTGCTTATTCAGAATCTCAGTCGAATTGACTTTGAGGTAAGGCAGTTGAGGAAGCTTGCTACTGGTAGAAATGGAAATGTAGCAGGTTTAACTCTTACCCTACAAATATTCTTTTTTCCACCATCGCCACATAGTTTTAGGTATGTTTACAAAATTGTGAAAAAGTGACTGTTAGCGTTTTTCATGTCTGTCTGCCCATCCATCCGCCCGCCCGCATGGAACAACTCGGCTCCCACTGGACAGATGTTCATGAAATTTGACATTTGAGTGTTTTTCGAAAACCTATGAAGATAATTCAAGTTTGATCAAAATCTGACAAGAATAACGGGTACTTTACATGAAGACCTATGTACATTTATGATAATATCTCACTGAATTCTTGGAATGAGAAATGTTTCAGACAAAATTGGTAGAGAAAATCAAAACACAGATTTTATGTTCAATAACTTTTTTCTGAAAGTCGTGCCATTTATGAGATAATGTGGTAAAATATGGTAGAGCCAGACAGGCCACAGATGACAATATAATACGACGCATGCGCTTTGCACGTTGGATAACTAAGGCTACAGACACACACTCAGGATATGTAATACTTATTGCTTTTCCATGGCAACAATGGTTACTCACACAGGCCTCAATGTTATATTATGCATACATTGCCTGTCTTGTTTACTCCTAGACTAATTAAACTTCATCACTCCACAGGACCTTTTGAAATATCAGAATGTGTATCCCCGTATGAATTTGTATTTTTTTTTAAAAGAAGTTCTCCCATTTGCCTGTGCATTGTTGGTTATAGATACCATCTTCATGTGACCCATCCACAAAGCTGTAGCGTAGCACTATGTTTGAAAATTACTTCCCTTCTGAAAGCTAATGTAAGGTGTACCTCTAAACTGTACAGTATCACAGGGCATGACACATTTTCTCTGAATCTAGATGCCAGCTGAAAAATACAGTAACGAGAGTTTTTTATTTTTCTTCTGTGAATTGATGTTGTGATGACTAACAGACTTAAAAGCCTTCCACTGTTGACCTTGCACATATTGTGGTTGTGTCTAATAAATCACTCATACACACAGTGAAGGGGTTTGTATGTGTATTTGTGTATTTAATGCTCTGTAGGGTAAGAAGGATGTGGCACAAGTTTTTAACAACATCTTGCGGCGTCAGATTGGCACCAGGTCACCTACGGTCGAGTATATCTGCACGAAGCCTGAGATACTTTTTACATTAATGGCAGGGCAAGTATAAAGCAAATTATACAAGAATCCTTATTTTATTTGACAACTACTGTTCGTCACTGCCTGCTGCTTCTCTGCAGCATGTGTTGGCATGGGCTTGTGGGCTGCGTTAATATGACGGATAGGAAGTGACAACCAGTAGATGTGAGATAAGATAATGATCCTATAGTAAATACTTGTGTGTTCTTATAAAATGTAATATTTCATAAATTTAAATTAATGTAAACACAGGAATTACTTAATGTAGTGTTATCAGGCCATCAGCTGCATCAGATGATTTAAAAGATACAACGTTTTGGGGACTGGCTTCATCCCCATCCTCAGGTTTTCTATTTATGTCCTCCCCGTAAAGGTGCGTGTGATAAGTTTTAAAACTTGTAACAGGAATTACTTCATTGGCCAGAATATAAACTGCACTGTTTAAACTGAATGGATCCAACAGACAAGTGTGTGCAAATTTGATATTTGGTTTGTTGGTGAATGTGCTTGATTGAGAAAAGTGTGTATTTAGCTGATACTTGGCACCTTTGTGCTCTATACTTTGGTGAAGATTACGGTCTCCGGGCGTGTTATTGCCTGGTAGTTTGGTAGAAATATACTGATGTTTTGGAGGAAATTGGTAAGTTTGTACCACATTACATGGCATCCCATCCCACAAGACAGATCTCATAGTCAGGACTGTGACGACCACAAATCTTACATTCAGATTTAAGTTATGTTCTTTTCTATCACATCACCAGTAGTTGGACTAATTGTTAACTCTTTGGTACCTAACATCAGGTATACCAGCCACACAGTGTGCTACTCAGAACTCCGAACAACGGGTATAGCTGATGGCCTATCGTGGCCTTTTTTATGCAGCCCTCATTTAAAGTCTTGTCTGCTGTATGTCACACTGGCTACTTAAATCTGGCACCAAAGGTTTAATAACGTAGCACATTTGTTTGCACTTAAGCAGCTCCACTTCTCTTTATCGTTTGCACAGTTGTGTAATAATCAGTGGATTGATTCAAAAACAAAACTTTACACAGAATGTGAAGCCTCATTAATGTAATCTCATAGCTACGTGGATGACATTTTCTCTTTGACATTGAGCCTCTGAATTTAATCACTTCCACTGCCATGCACTTCATTTTCACTGTTCCCATCACTTCCATGTCTATCACTGTTGTCTTCTCCATAATCCTGCCACATCACATCATCCACACTTTTGTCCAAGGCAGTACTTTTGATGATGAATTCTGGCGACATTTTTTTTCCAAGGAATGCGAAGATTACTGACAAAGCAGACTACAGCTCTGCTGATAGGGGCTGTTTAATAGAAGCCAGGCAGAGTGAAGTTTGTGCAAGGTTGTCCTTGAAAGGTTTATTGACAATGACACAAGGATCTTTAGCTGTGCAGCTCTGCCCACTGATATTCCTACTAAATCAGTGTTAAGAGATATCCTGCTGTTCACCTTGTGAGCACCCAACACTAATTTAGCGCTCATTTTTTAGATCTTCAGGGCCCCCTATCTCAAACAATAAACATCTATTTTGAATCTTTAATCTTAATTCACCGTGCATTTTCATTATTTAAAAAAACACCAACAAAATGCACAACTTTCAAGGCGCAAACCAGCTCCTTATATCATGATACTATCCAACGCGTTTCGGCTCTTTGCGAGCCATCATCAGGATCCCTCACTCTTATAAAAGTGCTTCACAAATGCAGCATCTGTTTGATTATTTAAAAATATGCACTATTTGGAGCATGATAAGAGTGAGGGATCCCTGATGATGGCTCGCAAAGAGCCGAAACGCGTTGGATAGTATCATGATATAAGGAGCTGGTTTGCGCCTTGAAAGTTGTGCATTTTGTTGGTGTTTTTTTAAATAAAAAATCTATTTTGAAATTCCTTACTCTGTATATTTTAGTAAACTTATTTTCTTTTACTAAACCAAGTAAATGCACATATGCCATACACTATAGTACAGTCTTTTATCTCTCCAACATGTTTCAGCACTACTGTGCCATCCTCAGGGAGTTTTTACATCAAGTTTTAAAACCAGTTAAAATATGATTGATTACATTCGTAATACTTCTATGTATAGCATTCCACAGTTAGATTCAATTTGCAGTGTGGTGACATACATAGTCTGTAGTACATTATAGCAATATTATGTACTGCAGACTATGTATGTCACCACCCTGCAAATTGAAGTCTTTCAAACAGCATCCACATTAGAGACAGAAGGAAATGAATAGAGCTTAGGGAAGTAGGTTATGAGGATGGGAAGTGGATGGAATTGGTTCAGGATCATGTTTGATGCTAATCTGTTAAAACTGTTGGTACCATTACCACAGTGTTAGTTTGTACCTAATATTTACTGGATGTATTAAATAAATTTACACGATCCAATCCTTCAGAGTCTCAAATTGCATCACTTTTTAATGCTTGTCTTTTATTTACTAAGTGACAATTTTTGAGCATATTTTTGTGGTTGCAGGTATGAGCATCAAGAGATTGCTCTCAACTGTGGTACCATGCTCAGAGAGTGTGCAAGGTATGAGGCCCTGGCAAAAATTATGCTCTATGCGGATGACTTTTTTAATTTCTTCAGATATGTGGAAGTGTCGACGTTTGATATAGCATCAGATGCCTTTTCAACATTTAAGGTACATGCATAGAACATTACCAAGTAGTTCTGCATTATAAAATAAATATATTCTAGAACATTGGAGCCTATTGACTTTTCACTTTATTACCACTGTGTTCTTCATTTAAAGTGTCAGCACAGAGGAGAGACATGAAATGGTGGAAAGAAATTGTTGTTGTCGTCGTCGTCGATTATGCCATTATTTTTATTGTTGATAATGTGATTTGTTGTGTTTGTTGTTGTTACAAAATAGTGATGGTAAACACTTGTGTTACAGGAATTGTTGACACGCCACAAGATTTCATGTGCTGAATTTTTGGAATTAAATTATGATAAGGTGTTTTCTCACTATCAACGACTTCTTAATTCAGAAAATTATGTGACACGCCGACAGAGCCTAAAACTGCTGGGAGAATTGCTCCTAGACAGGCACAATTTTACTGTAAGTAATAAAGTTTTTATATTTTGTAACTGGATGTGACATAGGAGTGGACACTATTTATTATGCTTGTATGCATATGCATACACCCAGGTGAATGTTATATATTTTGAAATTTATGCTACAGAATTATCTGACCTCCACATGTACCGTGATGGACCAAGCAGGTTAACACAGCAGAATTTGTCACAGTCCCAGTTGTGTCTAATGAAGGTGTGCAATGGTATTTTTCAGTCAAAATTAATTCCAGAGATATCACTCAGAAATAAACTGTGGTTTCTTCCTACCCTATCCCTTCCCCACCACTGTAAACAATCATCCTGATACCTCACTTAAAGTAAACAATTCAGCAGTTAATATGGCTTCATTAAATAACTTACCAATGAATGACTGTTTTATGTACGTTGCTTTGTGACCTTTCTTCATAGTTATTCTGTGGTTTGTTGAGAGCTCCTTGTTTATGAAATACAGTCGTAGCATTGTGTAGTTAATAAGACATAACTAGTGATAGAGTTATACATCCTGAGGATGCCAGCCTGAGACTCTGCATGGCTTAAATGGTTCACAACATTCCACAGGAACGTATTGCCTATATCGTCAGTGATTCAAGGTTGTTCCTTTGAGACGCTGAGAACCGCTTACCCAGGTACACAATGTCACAGTCCAGAAGACAGAAATTGTTGATTACGCTGCTGTGGAAACCTCAGAATGCTGATAGTATGGACTGTATTCACATGAATATTAGCAAGACTTTTTAAGAACAATCATCTCCAACATTCAGGTGCTGACATTACATGGCATATAGAAAATGAGATGTGTAACTTTCAAATTTACGTAACATGACATCAGATCTAATTATGCAAAACTGAAAGTTCAGATCTTAGTTTTGCAGTCTAACTGGCATTTCTCCTTTATCGTCACAATACTAAGTTGATGCCATTGGATGCTTTTTTCATGTAGAAATATATACTGTGACAGGGCGTAACACTCTTGAGAAATCGGTGACTGGAGAACAAAATATACATGAGTATAGTACATTCCATGATTGGTTCCACATCTGCTACCTTTACTATTCCTGTTACTTACCGATCACACACAAAATTATGTCATATTGGTTTATGAAATTGTGGCAGTTATTCTTATGACTTCACCTTTAAAGACCTGCACTTGCGTACGGAAATGCATGTAAAAGGAAACACCCCTATAAATTCATTGGATGTGTTTAGGCAACAAGGAAATTTGCTGCATTTTTAAGACATAGTTCATAATCTCTATAATGTCACAAATTCACCAACACATGCACTTTCACTATTAAAAATTAATAGTTTGTTAAAAAGCCCTACATATGTTTCAGTCGGTTAACCGGCCATCATCAGGGCGCCTAGAGTTACTTAATACAAACACATTCATTAGGTTATCCAGAGGTGTGGATTAAAAACAGTCAAGTGTGGGTGTTATAAAACTGCATTAATAAAATATTAAGTTCTAAAATTCACGTCGTATTAAAGATCACTTCCAATGGTGTTACACGACGTGTTGCAAATCACTTGTTGCGTACACTATGCTGTAGACATTGCGTTAGTTTTTGCGCACATTAAGTTGCGTATGTGATACTGTTCACTAGAAGTATGTTTTGCTATCTTGTTTACGTTGGTCGGTATTGTCCTTGCAGTCGGTACTCAGCTGTATATTATATTGGTTTTTGGCATGGTGTTACGTATCTGTGTTTGTTAGCTGTGGTGTAGTATCCGGGTGAGTGAGGTCTGTCTGCCTACTGATTGTGTAGGCAGTAGGCAGACAGACCTCACTCACCCGGATACTACACCACAGCTAACAAACACAGATACGTAACACCATGCCAAAAAACCAATATAATATACAGCTGAGTACCGACTGCAAGGACAATACCGACCAACGTAAACAAGATAGCAAAACATACTTCTAGTGAACAGTATCACATACGCAACTTAATGTGCGCAAAAACTAACGCAATGTCTGCAGCATAGTGTACGCAACAAGTGACTTACAACACGTCGTGCAACACCATTGGAAGTGATCTTTAATACGACGTGAAGTTTAGAACTTAATATTTTATTAATGCAGTTTTATAATACCCACACTTGACTGTTTTTAATCCACACCTCTGGATAACCTAATGAATGTGTTTGTATTAAGTAACTCTAGTCGCCCCTGATGATGGCCGGTTAACCGACCGAAACATATGTAGGGCTTTTTAACAAACTATTAATTTTTAATAGTGAAAGTGCATGTGTTGGTGAATTTGTGACATTATATTGTTAAACATGCACGGTGAAAGCAATGCTAAGTTCATAATCTCTGTTTTATTTTCCACAAAATGCTCTTTATTTCATGATTTTATCTTTTTTCTGTTAGCATCATAATAGTGTTTCTCATAAACCATGCACCAAAATTTAAATACCAACTCGGTCATTTAATGGTTAATGCATGTGGCTGGTGTCTGCCTAAGTACAGTATATCTGCCTGTCAGTATTTACTGTGCTTTGCACACAAAGTGTTTGAAATGAGCACATAATGGGAAAGTCATGTCAATATACTTCTTTTCATTTATTTCGTGAATAGTATGAATATTTTGTATGAGAGCTGGTATAACATATTTGATATAGTGACTTGCAGTGGTCTGAAATTTTATGCTGCTGTTTGCACTTAAAGTTTGACAGATTTGATCCGCACTCTTCTGTGATATTATGCAGCGCCGAGTGGTAGTTCTGTACCGACGTTTCAGAACAACGTATCGGACCCATCTTCGAGGGTCAAGACGTCCAAGAAGAAAAGAAAGATCGACACATCCCGAAACATCTGTAAAGGATTACCATTCGACACTGTGTAATATCTCAGAAGAGTGTGGATCTCATCAACATCGCGGCAGAAGCCTGAAATCACAGTTTGACATTTCATTCTAGTCTTACTGCATTCCGTAATGTCTACATTGTATGACGCTCAGATCAGTTATCATATTTTTCAAAACCTGTTTTCAGTGCTGGTACATGAAAAAAAATGTAGACCTCGTATTTTTTTTGTTAAGATGTATGTTTTAACAGAACAGAAAAAAAATTTTTATGTTCACGTGTTGTGCAGTTGTATTTCTCGTAAGTTTTCCTGCAATAGAATGCATTTGTGTATTTACAATTTGTTTTGTCAAGCCACTGGATAGTGGCTGAAGAAAATCCTTCCATGATGATAGTAGATCAAGAACTGAAATGTTTAGAACCGTAGTGCTGTGTTTATGACAGTAGAGTGTAGTAGTACCAGTGTGTCTCCTGTTGTGAGCAGTCATCATCATTACAAGTGAGGTGTGTGAAAGAATGTGTTACAAAACTGTGTGAGTGTAGTTGGTAGTGTGTAGTGACCAGGTTATGAGCTGGACGACCTGGGGTTAGACTCTTGGCAGGGACGGGAGGTTTTATTTTCTCCAAAATGTCCAGACAAGCTCCGAGTCCCACCCAGTCTCCTTATCAGTACTGAGGCAGCGTTCCCCACGTATAAAGCAGACAGGGCATGAAAGTTGATAACCACTGCCTTCCATGTAGTGCCAAGGTAAGAATGAATAGAGCTATATCTCTCCTGCCCCCATGTGCCTCCATGGCGTGGACAGGGACAACTTTACAGTTATCTTTTTTTACTGTAACAGTATGCTGTGTAAAGAATGGCACAGTTCAGTATTTAGTTGGCCATTAACTCTAATGAATACGTGTACTTTATTTCAGGTAATGACAAGATACATATCAAATCCAGACAATCTAAAACTGATGATGATTATGCTGAAGGAGAAATCACGGAACATTCAGTTTGAAGCCTTCCATGTTTTTAAGGTTTGTGATTCTGTCTTAAGACATAGGAATTGACAGGAGGGCAAAGAAACCTGTGATATGAGGGGCTTCATAATGTGTGCTAAGTATAAATGTGTCTGATGATGGTGTGCCATTATTTTGCATTGCTCATTCAATATCATTTGGGTGGTGAAATCAAGGAGAACAAGGTGGGTGGGGAACGTGGTATATATGGGGGAGAAGAGAAATGCATGCAAGGTTTTTGTGGAGAAAGATGGAAGGATAATAAAGTAGATCTTCAATAAATATGTTTGGAGGGTGTGGACTGGATTAATGTGTTTAAGGATGGGAGCATGTTGTGAACACAGTAATGCACCTTGAGGATAAAATGCAGGGTATTTCTTGACTAGCTGAGGAATTTTTAACTTCTCAAGAAGGACTCTGCTCCATGGAGTTAGTTAGTTAGTTTGTCAGTCAGTTAAGGCTTTTGCCATGGTGTAATGGAGGTCTTTGCTCATCTGGGTTGTTGTGTAGTGTTGGTTGGACATTTCAGGACAGTGTATCTGTGTCATCTTCAAGGGTCAAGCATTCATTCTTCTTGGACTGCTTGACCGTGGCAGAGAGAAGGCTGTACTTCTGTAGTGAAATGACATTGGAATGTACACTATGAAATGTATGATATTTTGACAGTAAAGAATGCCTTGCTAAAATCTGTGTACTTTGTCACAGAATGCACAATTTGCAGTCTTTTTTGGTCACAGATGCACTTTCTTCTCTCATGTGTATCCTGTATCTCAATGCACTCTCCATGTAATGTCCTCTGTGTTGGTTTTAACGTCTTTAACCCAAACTACGTACGTAGATATGTAAAGAAATGAGGTATCATTGCCCTGAAAAACTTATGTCCAACACTGTCTTTGTCTTTCTGTCTTTAAAATGGCTGAAGCTTTGTTCCATTTGTAGGTCTCACATCTGCAGCAGCATTTTTATGTTATTCTCATCGACTGACTATCAAGTCAAGCATTCATGTTTTCTGGGATGTGACACTGTGTCATTGTGCAAGTGGTTCCAGGTATTTCAAAGGATAATAGTACCTTATCTTCAGGGACAAGGAGTCCAAGACTCCAAGGCACAACAGTCCTTTGAACTGTCAAGAACCATGCATTCATGCAGCATCACATCAAACATCACTAGAGTACCTCACATGTTGCAAACTGCCATGTCATGTTATTTCACCTATCAATTTTATTACAAATATTGTACTGCCAAAGAACTACTCTTATTCAATATAGTCTTCTCGGGCGCACAGCCGCGTCAGTTTGTTTGAATACAACGTTTCGGGGACTAGCTCCGTCCCCTTCCTCAGGCAAAACTGATTTAACATACAACTCGTCTGTCCCGTGTTTTTCTACCTGCCTCAGCAGGGAGAATCAGACCGGTTTTGTAGTGCCCAAACAGTTAAGTTGGTGGGCGGGCTGTTGACTGTTGTGCTCCCACGCCTTGCTGCGAGGTCCTTATCTGACGTATTGCAGGCTGCCAGGCTCTGCTGAGTATGAAACCGCCATCCTTGTTGATGTTGTCCGGATGTAATTTTATTTCAATGGCTTCTTTTATTATGCGGTCCATGTATCCTTTTTGTCCTGGCTAGTCTGCAGGTGTTGTTTTAAAACTTAAAACTACTCTTATGTTTCACAGCTACATACTCCACAGTTAAGTTGTATGTAGTATGTTACAGTGTGTTACAGATATTATACTGGAAATCACTTCTGAGTCTCCGAAACCCATCCTATCTGGACTTAGTGGATTTTTATTATATTCAGAATGAAGAATTTTCAGTACCTGTAGAAACCAGTTATGCTTCATGACTTTTCATTAGAATGCAGTATACCGTATTTACCTGAATACAAGAAGACTGTTTTTTTCCTAATTCATCAGCTGAAAAATCGGGGGTCATTGTATAATCATGGACAAAGTTAGACATAGGTATTCTCTTGGAAATTGAAGGTTTTGGAAAGGCGGGGGTCTGATTTACATGCAAGGCCAACTTGTATTTCGGTAAATATATAGGAGTATAGGTTATCAGTTGATCAGTAATTCACTGCATGTCCCAGTGATATGTCCTGTGTTTAGATCTCAGCTGCACTCCAGATAACGTGACTGAGAATTTTTATGGTTTTTTCTTTGTCCGTTATGTGACAATAGTACTTTATATCAGGTCACAACCACTTCAACGACTTCCTCAGTTCATTATTTACTAATCCGTTCTTCAATATTATACAATTGAAACTGTCAATAAATAAACTAAAAATAAATAAATGATTAAATAAATAAAACAATATTGACCACTAATAATTTATGGTGTTAAAAAGTCTTCATGACCCATCAGAATTATCAGAGCTATGTAATTATATATATTTTGTCAGATGATAGCTGCTTATCTTATCTTCCACAAGGGCCCATCAGCAGAAGCTCCAGACGCACCGCAGCCTTAGGCTTATTGTGCAGCCCTCTGTTCTCTCAACACAAATTCATTAACCCTGTATCTCTTATAAAGAGAGACAAGTCTTTTAATGAAGCTGTGCTAATATCTGTAGGTTCTACAAAGAACTTGCCAAAGAAATCATAGTGCTGGCGAGCCAAGGCCTCGCAGCAGCACATAATATGGTACACTGTTTCAGTCTCCAACTTGCAAAAATCTGCAGTCTGGAACACCATTAAACAGGCCAATATTTAGGTGACCTTTTTATTGTTCATACTGTACATTTTAATTTGATCACACATTTCTTAAACCATCTGTCCTAGCCTTCCATAAGTAAACACAACTTCTGATACGCAGTGGACCCAC
Source organism: Reticulitermes speratus (assembly GCA_021186555.1). Classification (NCBI taxonomy): domain Eukaryota; kingdom Metazoa; phylum Arthropoda; class Insecta; order Blattodea; family Rhinotermitidae; genus Reticulitermes; species Reticulitermes speratus. The sequence continues at coordinate 3,338,429 of JAJKFL010000237.1, read as the reverse complement.
AAATAGTAACTGAGAAAACCTACATTTTACATCTTGAACTTTTAATATTTACCATCATTTTTTGTTTTGTGATTTTGTGTAACTCACGATACGGGTCCCTGATGATCATTCCATAACAGGGAACTGAAACATGTTGGACTGATTTTACTGTAAAAAAAAAGTTATATTGTATAATAAATAAGAAGTGTGCATTTTGTTGGTTTAAGAAATGTGTGAATATTCAGGTGCTTCTTCACAGAAGCATGGCCACTACCTTTTTTTAGCTGATGACCTACTTCATTTAAGCAGGTCCTCAGCTCTTACGATAGCTGCTTGCAAAATTTTGCACCCTTTGTGAATGTCTTGTTGGTAGGAGCTGTTATTATATCTCGTTGACCGACCATATTTTTATTTACTTGATGTTTTATCAACTGCACTGGTTATGAAGCATAGATATAGCATGATTTGTTAATGGTATTGTAGAAAGGATGTGCAAAGAGGCAGCCATATTCGATCTTGAGGTACTTTTATAGCACTCGTCTTGACTGAATAAGCGAAACAACAAAGTAAAGTAGTGTCTAGTTTGTCTATAAACATCACTGGAAAGCAGTCACATGATTCAGAATCTACATTGATAAGCCACAGAACCATGTGGTTTACACCAGAATTGGAAACACTTCACTACTTCTGTTGTGTCAGGATTAATGAGATTGCAAATGGTGTACTCCATGATGTAATAAACAGACTTTACAACACATTCTTTACCTTTGAAATATCATTCAGTTTAACAGTATAAATGTAAATGTAATTTTGTTGACACCCATAAGAAGAATATGCCCTTTCCTCTGCCAGTTTTCATGAAACTCACAAATGTTCAACGATATCATGTGCAGATCTCTTGCACCAAATTTCACGTACAGCAGACAGTAAATGTGGAAAGTGTGCATAGAAGTTTATTTATGCCCTCAAGTAAAGGATGGCTTTTACTGCACCGATTTTCATGAAACTCGCAGCTACTGAACGGCATTATGTGGAGATATTCTATACCACATTTCACCCAAATCAGTCAAGAACTATGGAAAGTACAGGTATAAATTTATTTACTCCCCTAAGTAAAGTATGACTGTCACTGAGTCGATTTTCACAAAACTTATGCTTATTCAACAAATCTTTTTTTTGCGATTTCTACACTGAATTTCATGAAAATCGGTTAAACAGTTTAGTTGTTGATGCTAGGCCACAGACAGGTGGATGGACTGGTCTCCATATAAGGCGTTCTTGTTATTTTCTGAAGAACGCTTGAAAACAAATTGTTCACTATCATTTGCACTGATATTAAGTGAACATTTTGCCATGCTGCTGATATTGAAAGCAATGATTTTGTGATCAGATCACACGATATCAGTTCACAGCTGTAGGTCTAACAGGCAGATACATAGTAACCTATACATGAATGTAATCCAGTTTGTGTGAGATAATATTGAGGACTGTCAGATTAGTATCATACCGTGAACATGTCTGCCAATGCACATTGTGCACCTCACTGCAGATTTACGCTGACCGCAAGTCCTGATTGTGCCTTACACTATAGATATGAAGTGACTGGCAGTGTGTAAGGTGTTAAATGTAGCAGAGGAGATTCAGGGTACGCGCACACTGGAGCGCAGCGGACAGAACGGACGCATCGGACGAGTCGCAATATTTTTACTGAGTAAGCACACTGCATCGTATTTCCGCCTACGAGCTGACGCAATTCATTTCAGTGCAGGCCGTTGATTGGCTAACAACATGAGCATTTTCCCCTCCGTGTCACACCATGCAATACGATAACTTCAACTTCACCGCTGAGTCAGCCGGACGCGCCGGCCTGATGGAAAAAGATTCCCCTCCCAGAATCCGAGACGGAATTGCCGCACTCCGTTGCGTCCGGTGCGGATCAGTGTGCGATGGCACGTAACTAGTAAAGGGAAGAATATCTTATCTCCATGCGCTGCGTCCGTCCGTTCCGTCCGCTGCGCTCCAGTGTGCGCGTACCTTCAGTTTTACTGCATTTTACAATGGTAGGTGCATCATAAGTCTTTTTAACTCTTTCTGTTTTTGAATTCCAGGTGTTTGTGGCAAACCCCAACAAACCAAAACCAATTCTGGACATCTTATTGCGGAATCAGGAAAAGCTCGTGGATTTCCTAACTCGATTTCACACAGATCGATCAGAGGATGAGCAGTTTAACGATGAGAAGGCATACCTAATAAAACAGATCAAGGAACTGAAACCATTAACTGAACATTAACATCTCTGTTGACAGAAAGCTGGACTTTAGTGAAAACAAATATACAAGTGCATATTAATATTGCAGACAGGAAACATTGCTTCCATTTTTATGTAAAGAAAGATACCTGCAGCACTTTGCTTCCAGCGTGGTTTGAGGATGCCTTTGGTTATTGATGAACAGCACAAAAGCATTGAGTTTTGGGTGTGAAACGTTCTGATTTCCTCATACCGTAGATTCACTCACCTCCAGTCAAAGCTAGTCTCCTGATAGTAATACACTGCCACTGCTATGGAAGCAAGCTACTCTTGTGACATGTATTCTGTTTTTATTTGTTTGCTGTTCTTAGGATTACATATTCTTTTTCCACATAGTAATAATGGTGTACAGTATTATAATCAGAGTACAACACCATGTTTTTGACCTCTTATTCACAGACAGCTGGCTATGAACAGTTTAGTTATTATGTAAACTTCTAGTTTTCTGTTTTATAATGAAGCTTTATCTAACTGAAATATCAGCCAACTCATTGCAACAGGATCTGTGGTTTGCATTCCTGGGCCAAGAGAAATATATGAGTTGCAGCCAAAGAGAAAAGTGCCCATTGCGTATGCAGTTCTGTAAGGCATGCTTTATCCTGAAGTGATTCAATACATTGTTATCTCATCTGACTTGCTGTCTGTCTTGCAGCACCTTCTTAGGAAGGTATATTGTTGAAGTAGTACTTGGTTTCAGTTATGTAGCTCCTGTGTTCAAATAATGAGTTGGGTTTTAATTGTAAATATCATTATCTTTTAAGTGTAACATTGTATGATAAAACTGAATTTAGTGAGATCAGAAAACAGCATTTATATAATTTTGGTTGGGATCCTCGACAAGAGTTTGTGCAACTCTCAGAGTCTGCTTCATGTAGCGTATGTTGTGTATCATAAATGGATTTTATTTAGGATTATTTCATTCCAAAATTATAAATTAAAGTAGGTATATTTAAGTAAACTTGGGTATAAGCAGTTCAAAGCAGTCTCCCTTCTTACAGTAACTCTTCGGACATTTATAATTAATTTCATGCATGTTGAAAAATGAAGGTAATAAAACTCATAATTTTGCAAAATTGGTTATAACTTCTGCTCTTTTACAATTCTGAAATACACACACACACAAACACATAGTGTAACAATTTTTTAAATTTTGATTGAGCAGTCTCTGGAGGAGGACATGTAACCTTTAACAGCTGGGGATGGACATTTATGTAAATTTTAGCACACCCCTTATGTAAAACGTATTACACGAACCGTAAAAGATATATGAAATACACGCCATTTTGTCGGAAAAAGAAAGGAGATTGTGCAGCATGTTTTAAAAATGCAGTAAGTATCCTTGTTGCCTAAATATATAAAATATGTTTTTTTGGGGGTCCAACTGTATGCACGTCCAGCATATGGGATGCCAGGCTGTTCTATGGTTTGTTGAGAATGATTGGAAATCAGGTTGTTAAAACTTTCAGCACATTCTAATTTACCTTACATTTACACTTCCCAAAATAAAGACAGGTTAACTCAACTGTCTATGCAATGTAACAGTTATGTTTATGTACTGAAACTTCCTTCTGTAGTAATGCATCTAACCGCCAAATACACTTTGCTTACACAGGGAAAGGAAGTTTAAAATAGTGCTGTGTGTAGCATATAACACAGGATCTGAAGACGTTAGGAACTGAGTGACAGGAGAACATCCTCTATTCCTAATGATATAGATGTAATAAGGACATCATTGCTTTCTTGTTTCTTAGGTCACTTAACAAAAATGTTTCTTCTGTATAAGTTATATATATTGTAGAATGATATGGGAAGATCATAAATGGTAAGTTTGGAAGAAGGTAGTCATGGCATGTCTGAATCCTGGCACTGGTCTGAAGAGACTGAGGAAGACCACAAAGAATGGGCATGGGCAGAAACCTGGCTCACATTCTAATGTAGTACCTCCTAAATACAAGTTTTGGAGCATCAAGATTGGAATGAAAATTTCCAAAACAAGTAAATGTATACTCTTATACATCCAAATGTAATTATTTGCAGAATTAGTTTACATTTATATTGTACAACAAGATACATTACTTTCTATTTTGTTTGTAAAGTAGTACATCATATTATGCATTTATATAGTTAATGAATTGATGATATGTCACTGCAGTGCCTTGTTTACAGCTTAGCACTGACGTAACAGCTGTGGTACAGAGTTGTGCTACTACTGCCTTTGGAAGACAGTCAGAACAGTGGGCAGGTTCTGGTACTTTGCTCATTCTTTGGAACTTACCATGAACTTCAGTACTGAAGTAACAGCTGAGCTACAGTGCCACGCTACTGCTGCCTGTGGAATACAGGACAGTGGGCAGGTTCTGGTAGTTTGCTGATTCTTTGGAACTTCCTTTGAACTTCTGCAAGTGATGTAACATGCACTGATTTTAATCATGTATTAAGGTGATTTAACTGCAGACAGTATGCTACTCTTATGCAGTTTCTTGTTCATATTACTACATGCAAAAACTTGACTTGTAAATAGTTATTTTATTAGGTGCATTATTGAATGATACTGGTAGTTGCTAAGGCTATATAGCATAGTAACTGACGAATACGGAGTATTGGTGGATTGATACTGAGAGGGGAAAACTCTGCCAGTGCCATTGTGTCTGCCACAAACCCCACTGGAATGAAACCCAGGCCTCTGCAGTTAGAGGCCACTGACCACACACAGCCCATAAGTAATTCCTACTGGGCATTGTATTCAAATAACTGGCATTTAGAATCTCGTTTTGAGGAAACAAAACCAAATCTTTCCCATCCCCACTGTCAAACAGTACTTGTTTTTTCTCCTTTGTGTTTGATGGCTAAGTTCTGTCTTTTTGTATTGTTATATGTTGCAGTCTTTCAAGTGTTTGACCATGATGCATTGTTCAAAGGTATGATCCATGTGCAGAATGAACCCACATTTTTAACCGTTCGTACAGATGAATTTGGTGTCACAGTGATGACGTACTGGATTCAATGTGTCAAACATTTTGAGTTAAAGGCTGCATTTTTTTACATACTTTCTCCATACTTCAGCTATGACAAAGTCAGAATTATGTGAATGAGTGCTGAACTGTGGTTTTGAATGCAAGTTGAACTGTAGGGTAACCCTGTGATAGCTCAGTCAATAGGGGGAACGAGTTGAAAAGAGCCATGGACAACACCAGGAAGGAATATCTTCAGAACATATGCAATGAGATAATAGAATTTCAAAGAACAGGACGATATGATTTAATGTACATGAAGACAAAGGAAGTAGGTTGGAAAGAAAACCATGGAATTCAAAACATTGGCATTGAAAACTCTTGGGGGGGGGGAGGGGGAATATAATAATAGATCAGAGAAAAGTACTGAAAATTTGGGAGAACTATGTTACAAAGCACTATGATCAAGCTAATTGACCAGAACACCTAGAAGTTGAACCTGAAAAGGAAGTAGATGAAGATGAGAAAGGCCCTTATATTTTGCAAAGTGAAGTGGAAAAAGCTAACAAGGAGATGGATAAGAAGGCTGCAGGAGATGATGTACCTGGGGATGTATTCATATTTTTGGGAAAAGATGGTCTCAAACTACTAACACAGCTGATGAACAGCATATATGTAACTGGAGAGTGGCCCAGAGATTTCATGGACATTACAATGATTGCCTTAAAAGAAGCCCAAAGCTACAAAATGCAGTGACCATCGCACATACAGCAAAGACAGTAGTGAGGATACTTAGAAGAAGGATTAAAAGGAAAATTGAAGATGCACTTGGACAAGATCAGATTGAATTTAAAAGAGGAAAAGGAACTAGGGATGCAACTTGATGCTGAGAGTAATATCAGAACGAATCGTGGACAGCTTACGTGACTTCAAAATAAACATTTGAATGTGACCAATTTTGTGACGCGATTAAATTATTTTGGCGCTATATGTCCTTTCTCCCTGACAATTCTTAAAACTCTACTTGTATATGAAGTCTTAATAATTCTTGCAGAGTTTTTTTAACCACGTGATTAAAGTGCGTCCGCAATAACTTTCGAAATTGGTATTAAATGCTGGGCGTAGAGCAGGGGTGTCCAACTTTCTTTCTGAGAGGGGTAAAGGACCACATCCATTATTGTGGGCTCGTTCGCGGGCCGCAAGTGTCAAAATCACAATAAGCGATTTACCAAACAGTCTACACTGCTGTGAACCGTTACTGTAGACAGATAATTTACAAACGTCGCGAGTTTGACATCCATCGTGTGCAGGCTAACACCGTTCAGAACGTAGGCCGTACCCTTTGATCTTTCCCTGCCGCAAGCTTCCTTGGTGCTTCGCCGTCAGGTTCGCTACAGTCTTTATCAGTGTTGGCAACCAAGCTTGCGCTGAAGGCAGTTACAATTTCAGGTTGTGCATGGTGCGTGAACGTAACTATCCTAGTGGTATATTAACATGTATTTCGTAAATGTTACTGCTGTTGCACAGATAAAAATCTTCTATATTTTCGTTTATGGACATTGTAAACTTTAAACACATCCTATTACAAGAAAAATAAGTGCCAACCGTTCGTGCCAGTTGCAGTACCCTGATACCAGTAATTGCTTTGCGGTTGTCTCTCCTTGTTGTCTTGGGGTGAAGAAAGCTGTGCCAGTTTACATTTTGTGTCAGTCTGTTTGGCGCTGAAGATCTTCGTAGGTGGCAGGCTGACATATTCAGTGTTATGTTTGGACACCATCCTGTTGCTGCAGTTGGTAATGCGGATGTGTTCATTGGATGTGAGCACAGATCATCTAGTATAGGATGTGAGGCCGGAAGGTGACTTAACAGTTGAATGGTCGGCGGTAGTTGGATGTTGCGACACAGTTGTCGCTGGACGTATCACTTCTATTTGAAGGCGGCGTTGAGGAGCTTCCTCGTTTTCTGAAGACGTATTGAAGTCATAGAGCTCATACTTTGTATAAGCGTCGTGAGAACAGCCTGTTTGGTGGATGGATGATGGTATGAGCCAGAGTTAAGGTAGGGGTTTGTGTGGGTGAGTGTTTGTTAAACGTGATTCAGTGAGCCGTCAGTTCTCTGGTAAATGTCACTGTCGAGTACTAACTTCAGAGTGCTTGAGCAGGTAATTTTGATCAGGTAGTCTAGAAATTCTAGCATTTAATAGAACCAGAAATTTCATTACTTCACTACAGCCCATCACTGGCCAATGTTCTGTCCAAATGAATCGTTCAGCAGCTCTCAAATTTTAACCTCCATACCACAGATATTTGAGTTATTCTTATTTTATCTGCACAAGTAGTAAAATAGTGACAAGCTCTTACATAGTCTATATACGTTTTTACGTAAGTCTATTATGTAGTGTATGAAACACTTGGCCGTTTTTTTCTCTTTCACATTAACATATTTTAAGACTTTACATATTTTTGCCTCTTGTTAGGTTTTATCCCTGTGTCTGAATGTCAGGCTTTGTCTAGCTGTGGATGCTTGGGTACCTCTAAACCCACAGAAATGCTTGCGAGTGCATAAACACGTGTGCGCACGCGCACACGTGTTTATTCTGACTATTCTGATAGAAGGGTTTTATTTCATGGTGCTATCATTTGCTGTGACTATATGTCATTTTTTGTAGTTGAATGAAATTTGAGAATGGACCACTGATGCAGTGATACTGACTGGAAAATTTAAGTACTAGAATAAGACCTTGTTACAGTGCCACTTTGTCCACCACAAATCCAACATGCACTGGCCTGGGATTGAACCCAGGCCTGTGGTGAGAGGGTGGCAACTAACTGTCCAAGGCATGGTATGGACTTGACTATTAACCCTCTGGGGCTGAAATTAAATGCAGGGTGTACTTTGCAAAAGCCTGGAATATAAGTGGCTGCCATTACTTTCGATGTTCTAGGTAACATCGGTATGTGATTTCGGGCATTTTAGCTGCACAGGGCATGTCAGCTGTTGTCGACATCTGGTGTCGGAGGGTTAAGTTCGACACTTCTCTTTTTTAATTTCCAAATTTTATTCCCTCATCATTTCTGTGGTCTAGTGATGTAATGTTGTAGTTATGAATAATGCTGTCAGTGTAATGATGTTCAGATTTTATATGCAATGTTGAAAGACAGGGTAACTGGTTAGTAAAGACAGAGTCTGTAAAAAGAAGTGGGTGTAGTGTTTCTGTCGTTTGCTTCCTGGGACGGAGGGAAACTAAGAGAAACACTCTAATGTAGGCAGTGGGTTTGAGTGCCAAGATTTGAACAAGGGACCTTCTGCATGCAAAGCAGGAATGATGATCACTTAAACACCATAGTTCCACCTTCCTGTAGCTTCAGTCTTAGTGACAGATATTTGGATTCTATATTTATTTCTAGTGAGGTGCAGTTGTTGTGACGTCCTGTGATTCAGCTGATAGGACTTGCATCATATGTGCAGTTGGTGTGACATTAGAGCAGGGGTGTGCAAATTTTTTAAAAACCTGGGAGTCACCTCAGAGTGACATGAAGCAAGTTTTGTAGTGTGTACTCAAAAATATTAGGCACCACCATACAGAATTTAGTTGCCATGGCAACAGTAGTTTCACCTTTGTGATTAATTTTTCATATTTGAACAATTTGTCTTGCTTTTAGATATCATGGTCACAGTAATTATTACAGAACAAAGAACTTATTTTCTGCTGTCTTGTAAATGAAGTTACAGTATGTACAAATGCATAGTGAATGTCCTTTTGCCTGGTTAAAATACAGAGTGTGCTATGACAGAAAGCAGATGCTTCACCTGTGTTCAGGGGAGCTCATTAGGAATCAACGGTAAAGAGTCATAAGAATTTTGCCTTTTCTCAGTGTTGAAGTTACAGACAGTTCAAATTGTTAATGGAAATAAGCAGAAAAAGCAAATTTACTGTTTTACGGTATTTATTGAAGCAATAACTTGCTGTGATGATTGCTCAAAGTGGCCACCACTTTCCCTCAGGCAAGTTTACTGAGCCTTCATTATTTCCTTTACATTTTTCAAGGCCCATGAGTGGGAAATTTGAAGGTTTGTTATTCTGTCATGAACATCACCTCGTCGATAAATACAATTTGAGGAATGAGCCATTTATTTTGGATGATCCCAGTCACAGAATTACAGTTATACAGGAAGATCTTGGGGTAAGGGCTAAAGTAGGTAATAACTGTAATGGTTAAGACTTCTCCCGTACTATCTTTCATGACACATGGGTTTGTTGAGGTATTCTGCAACCACCAGTGGTTTGACTGTTGTGGACCGCTGCAAGTATGACTGCGTCTTTGTCAACTGTTTGTTGTATTTGATGCAGTGTTTTTGGCTTTGAAATTTGAAGTAATCCTAGTCTATTTTCTACTTACTAAGAATGTAGAAAAAAATAATTCTGATACTGGAATTTAAAATTATAATCATATATTCTCACACTGGGATTGATATGATGACTTAACAACCTCAGATTTGAAAATGAAATGCATTTGATGATACTCAATATCAACCTTTGATTGATAAATACTATTCTGTTTTACATAATTTTATCTTATTATATCTCAAAAAGAAATTTTTATGATTATGAAACAAATACTAATATATTGTTTGCCTCATGGGTTTTTTTTAAATATAGTTAAGGGCCTGAAGGTGACCTAATTAGGTCAAAACATATTTCTCAGTGAGACTGATGGACTCTGAATCTAATAAAGATATGATTGTCTTGAGACTTATATTCATTTCTTTTAAATCTCACACTGTTGACACCGTGCATCTTCGTCATATTAAATTAAGTTATAGACCAACTGATGCACTTTTTAAAGCACTTTTTAAGTAGCTTTATTAAAAATGTTAAAATAGTACCCCTACACGTGTTTCGATCCTAGGATCATCGTCAGGGGGATTTTTTGCTAAAAGCTACGTCACTTCAATCACATGGTTTAAAATATTCCATTGGCACTATAAAACATATGTTAAAATCTTGTAAAAAGATATGTTAAAAAGTTGTAAAATTATAAAAACACTGTAGATGTTAGAAGTGCAGAAACACGTGTAGGGGTACTATTTTAACATTTTAATAAAGCTACTTAAAAAGTGCTTTAAAAAGTGCATCAGTTGGTCTGTAACTTGATTCATTTCTTTTATTTGTTCATTGTGTGTACAGATCTTTACCTTATTAAATTCAGATGCCCTTATGTGTTTCAGTATTTGGAATAGGCAGAACATAATGCTTTACTTTCAGCTAGTAATCACTTCTGTAAAATAAGGTAAAATTCACCCTGCAACAGGGCATGAAGCCCCAGAGGTTAGAGGGGTAGTGGTATAGGTCTACTCTTTCTTTAACCTTGGTGCTAGATGAGGGTGGGTGGTCAATGCCACGACCCGGCTGTTTTACCCCCTGGAAAGAGACCTGGTACCCTTTGCACAGGAGGCTGGGTGGACCACAGGGCTGGTCTGGACAGGCACGGTAAATCTTGCCCTCACTGGGATTCAATCCCTGGACCATCCAGTCCATGGCAAGTCACTATACTGACTGTGCTATGCCAGGCCACAATCACTTTTCCTGTATGTAGGTAAAGTATAAATAGGCCTATATATACTATCAAACCAGAATATAGTGCCACTCTTTGTCTGCCGCAGGTCACGGCAGTATATCACAGGTTGTGGTAAATCAAAATACTGCATAATAGGGAATGTCTGTTCACAGCCTCTCATGGGTGCTAAGTAGTGATGGCATTACATTGGGGGGGGGGGGGGCACTGCATCGGGGTTTGACTGTATTTATGTCATATGTTACATTTAAACACATTTCACATTCAGTATGTTTTCTTTCAGAACCTGGGTCATATTCCAAGTTAGATATATGTATCTGTGAAGCTATATCGGTAGTATTGTTCTGAAGCACGTTCTTACACAACCTGGACACCGTCATGGGTGATCGGCAAGTTGTGCGGTTACAATATTGTGTACAGTCTCCCAGTACGACAGTTACAACAGTTGCATTGCAACAAGTGGAAGAAATACATCCTGCAAAGGAGTGTTTGGTGAGTGGTTTAGATAAGAACGTTACCATCTTGTGTATTGGTATACTGGATTTACGTTGTCAAAATGAACTTGATATTTTGTGACAAGTGTGTGTCAATTTTAATGTGCTATTCTCCATTTTCATTCAAAGAAGGAATATGAACCATGTCTGTGATCACCCACAGACTAGCCATTCAATGCTGTGGTAACATAAATGCCAGGAAACTGGGCACATAGTATGTGCAGTCTGATGAATATGGAGGGTGACGGAAAAGTCACGTTACCAAAATGGAACATTGTTTGCACTTATTAGTGTCATACATATTTTGCACAGTGTGCACCAGATCATCTTTCATGATCACCATAGGTGTTCATAGTGACCTCCTGCACCAGTGCAAACTCAAATGCTCTTTATGATGTTTGTAGACACCTTATTTAGCAGTGCACCTGTAATTTGAGCTGTTTCAGTCTTGATATTGGCCTTAAGTTCCTTGAGCATGTGTGGGTTCATCTTGTGTACTTGTCCATTTAGATGGCCCCAGAGAAAGAAATCAGTGGGTGACAAGTCTGGTGATCTGGGTAGCCACACACCTCTAGATATTAGACGATTGTCAAAATAATCTTTCAAGAAATCCATAATTTTGCAAGAAGTATGGCATGTGGCAACATCTTGCTGAAGCCATCAGTGGTGTTCATCCTCTCCCAACACTGAAATGAACTGGATTATGTCTTGGTATACCTCACTGTTGACTGTGGTCTTGAAGAATGTGGGATGAACTAAGTGCGTGCAAGACAACATACACCATGGAGCAATTTTTTTTATAGGCGTATGGATTTGCGTGTGGATTTTTGCATGGCCAGATCCTGAAAGTCTGTTTATGTATCCGTCAAGATGGAACCATGCTTCTTCACTAAAATAAACCACATCATGTATGTTTATTCCATTTTTCTCAATAAAAGACCAAAACAACCTGTAATCCTGCAATCACTTTGCTGTATCCAGAAGTTTCAGTTCTTGGAGAGTCCTAATGCGGTAAGGACGTAGGTGAAGTTTCCCGAAAGCCCTCTGGGTACTAGGGAAGGACATCTATACTTGTGATGCAAGTCTTGTGAGACTGTTCCTTGGAGACTTTTGCAGCCACTCCAGCACACCTTCGAGTTTTTCTGCAGTCAACACGGATGGTTGCTCACTTTTTTCTTGTCATGTACACTTCCTGCCTCAAGAAAATGGGTAACAACTCTTGAAATTGCCATCTTGTTTTGATGAACATCAGGATATCTTCTCTGAAACTGTTCTTGCACCTTTTCACATAACACTGATAGAAAATAAATTTCAGTAGTGTAAACATGGGGGGGCGGAGGGGTGCAGAAGCATGGTGCTCTCAGATTTTGCAAAATGACATGGTCAGCAGATGGGTGATGTGGCACATCAGTCAGTGAGTTTGCAGACTCAAATGATATTGACATTCAGGTGGTACCAACAGAAACAAAAAAAAATTTACCTACGCTAACTTACATTCCTAGATACTTCAATTTTGGGTAACACAACTATTGAAATCATCTTGAATAAAAGCATACACTGTGCACAGCATAGCTCGTATACAGCGTGTGCCAAACTGCAGGATGTCATATGAGTCATGTTGAGTGAAAGATGCTGTATCAGCATATGCCCGATTGTTAACTGTTGCACCACTACAAGCATTTAAATGTAAGTATTTGGCTGTAACTGAAAATTTTACAATACATATATTTTATCTTACTGTACAAATAAAAGGAAAATTATGTGTCAGATAACACACAAAAAAAGAAAGATATCCATTAAGTCTTAACCTACTATACAGTGTATGTCCTGTAACAACCACAAAACAAAGGCAGCAAGTGTCTTACACTATGGCATGTGCAATATGAAAAGAAATGTGTCAGATAACACCACAAAAGAATGACATGAATTTTTAATTGTGTTACTGAGTTATGTTAGTTAACATAGTTGTGTTACACCTGGAAAAATAATGTCAGTTTTGATTAGATAATACCAAATGATGTCAATTTTCAGTTATGTTACAGTGATTATTGTTCAAAATAACCCCCACCTTTCTGTGTGAACAATTCTGTACGTCTCAGAGAGAACTTTTTGCCTTTCTGATAATGTAAATATTTTCCTGTATGCGCTCAGTAGACTGTGATTTGCCCCAAGTGTTCTCTGCCTGTGACATTTGGAAGCAGACATTACTCTGCAAGAAGCAATGTGAGATTTGGTGACCTCACAGGCCAGGCCTATGGACAAAAATTAGTACAAATTATGACCGAATAGTGTTTGTCAGTGGTGGGAGTAACGTGAATGTGGTTTATAAGAGCTTTTACTGTACAGTATTGTACAGCGGTGTAACAGTTGATAATCAGTCATGTGTCAGTGTAGGATATTTTACTGAAAATGACACATATAATAACATTCTGAATTTTGGCACACCTTGTGCAGAACTTCCTGTATAGAAGCATATTTGTGTAATGAGTATTTCCAACAGTGGAAGTATAAAGAGGAAATAAATTTAAGGGTTATGAACTAAGGAGCATTAAAATAAGTTGAGCATTTCAAAACTTTGGGTGTGGGTGTTTGCATTCATTCTTAACTTCACACTGTTGAACAGTTCAGTTTTTATAAATGTGTGAAGCACAACAGGCAAAATGAGCAGCTGCATACATTGGCATTTAAAATGGAGGAAGACCCAGACATGAATGAGTACGATTGAATCTAAAGGCCATATGCTAAGGCTTAAGCTAACACTGAGAATATGACCGATTTCTGACACTGGGAGCAACACATCAAATCAGAATTACGTGAATGGAGTAATTGAGAGCTGATTAAATTCAGGGAGTGTCTGTTAGAGTTTGCTTCAGAATGCTTTTTCTTCTTATGTCATATCTAAAAATATGAAGATTGAAATGTATAGAACAGTAATTTTACCTTTTGTTTATGTGGTGGGGAACATGGTCGTTGTCATTAAGGGAGGAACGTAGACTGCGGAATGTTTGAGAACAGAGGGTGCTGAGGAGGATATTTGGATGTAAGAGGCATGAAGTTACAGGAGACATGTAGTTCCAGTATTTGTTGTGCATGTTTCCTCTTTTGTGTGTGAATTCAAAATATAAGAAATGTATCAGCTGACAGAATTATCTTTTATTTATAATTTTGCAGCAGACAGTTGATGGAATCAAAACAGAAAATGGTGTGGATGTTCTGAGTGAAGAGGATTCTACTGTCATGGGAATGGGTGAAGCTCATGTACTGTCCATGTTTCCTGTAGAAGGGGCTGAACCTCAGGTGAGCTGTTTTGAGACTTTTTACATTGCAGTTCACGTGTGCACATAGCTGTGGTGCGCTGTTATGGTGGTTCATTGGTGTCAGAAGGGGACGTAATTGTGTGGCCTGAATTTTATAGTGTGTGTGTGTGTTGATGTTGATTGTGTTAACTTTGTGTCGGGGTCATATGCTCCTACAGCAGACTGGGGGAGTTGGGCCAGTGATTGTAAGTAAAGTGTTGATGTTCAAAAATAGCCCAAAACAACAATTGTAAGTTTATACTGGACAGGTTAGTTTTTGTGTTCTGCAGTGAGTTGGTCAGACTTAACTGGTTGTATTCTATAGGATTCTGATCATGGTGTATGACATTTGAACTCATTGACTTATGGCCTTGTTCCATTTTGTGTATTGACATATAATATACTACATTTCAGTGACAGGATTGGTCACTGTCTTCAGGTTTGCTTCTTCCTAAACAACTGTATCAAGCGAAGAAGTCTTAAAAATATGAGACAATGTGGTGGAATTATGGAATTAAGCAAGCTGTAACTGTGGTTTTGTTGAGTTATTGTATAGTAAGCTGTCATCTCTATTGTCTGTTGATTCTTGCTCTATTTCTACTTGTTGGTGGGTGTGATTTTGTTTCGTTCATAACAGTTTTAATCAGAATGCCCCAAACATTTAAAATCAACATGTTGACATATCATTTGTAGACTGTTTCTTTAATGAGAATAGTGTGGCCACTATGGTAATGAGATTGTCATGACAACCATCCCCATTACAGATTATGATAGATCAAAAACAACTGGAGAATGTGGAATATTTCAACTGTTTGGGTAGACAATGATGCAAGATGTAGCCTACACTTGAAATTAAATCCAGGATTGTCATGGCAAATGCAGCATTCACCAAGAAGTAGACTTTTTCACGAGCAAATTGGACTTATACTTAATGGATGAAACTAGTAAAGTGCTACATTTGGAGCATAGCTTTGTATGGCGCTGAAACTTGGGACACCAGAAAGTAGATCAGAAATATCTGGAAAGTTTCGAAATGTGGTGCTGGAGACAGATGCAGAAGGTCAGTTGGACGGATCGTGTGAAAAATGAAGTGTTACATGGATTCAAGGAGGAAAGGAATATCCTACGCACAGTAAAAAGAGGAAGGCTCTGTTGTAATGAAAAGCATGGATGGTAAAGAAGGTGTTTTTAATTCTTTATGTTGTCAGTGACAGATTGCTAATCTTTGAACCAAAAATGATGAGTGATTTTCAAGAAGAGATGACTAGTTGAATTCTTTGGAAGTGGTTTAAAAATTTGGAATGAGGGAGTGTGCTTTCTCTGAAGACCGTCCCATATCATAGTGTCAGGCTGTCACAGGAAGACTACAGCATGTGGTACAAGCAGTTAATTTCTTGGCTTTGCCGAAGTTAAAAAATTTGGTTGCTGATGAAAGTAAATGTTCAGGTCGATATTTTGAGATAAGCACACATTTGTAAGGACAGTAACTCAGACAAATATGTATCTGAGAGTGATGCCATGACTGTGTCATTTCCTCTTGCCTGACATATGCACTGTTTGATGAATTTGACATTTTTTCATCAGGGTTCCAGCTCTTGCTGTGCATCTGTACCATCTTCAGGATAGTTTAATATTGTCCACATATTCATCACGTGAACGTAGTCCTATCATTAGCGTGGATTCATCACAACTGACAGAGCACAATTAACGTAGTTGTATGTGTGTGTGTATGCATGCTTAAGTGTGTGTGTAGGTATGTATGTATGCGCACCCTATATGTGTATGTGTGTTCTGTAATTAAAGTGTATTGAAAATCAACTCTGACAATTTCTTTAAAAATGTAAACATTTAAGAACCATTTGGTTAAATAAGTGTTGAAACTGATAATCTTGCTGAACAGGTGATGTGCAGGAAGGCACGTATTTATCACTAACGCAGTGCTCACGAGTATTCTTCAAGTACTTGATTGTGTCACATATTTCAGTTTTCTTTTACATGAAAAAAATTATTCTGGAAATCTCTATGCGCACTTTATTTGTTTATTCATTGGGACTGTGGAAACTGTACTGGTTGTGCATGATATTTCCTTTTTTATGTAAGTAATCAAAGTGTAAGAAGTTTATCAGTTGATAGCAGTTTCTTTTATTCATAATTGTGCAGCAGATGATTGATGGAATCAAAACAGAGAACGATATGGGTGTTCTGAATGAAGAGGATGCTGCTGTCATGAACACCAGTGAAGTTCATGTACCATCCACATTTTCTGTGCAAGAGGCTGAACCAGAGGTGAGCTGTTTTCAGATTGTTTTTGCATTGCTGTTCATGTAGGTGTGTAGCTGTTGCGTTTGTTGCGGTGGTTCCGTGTTGTCAGAGGGGCATGTAATTGTGTGGCCTGAATCTGATGATGTATATATATTAATTGCTGATCCCAGCGGCTCGCAGTCTAAGGCATGGGTCTACGGCTGGTCACTTGTTGGGATTGTGGGTTTGTATCCTACTGGGGGCATGGGTGTCCGTCTCTTGTGAGTGTTGTGTGTTGTCAGGTAGAGGTCTCTCTGTCAGGCTGATCATTTGTCCAGAGGAGCCTTACCGAGGGTGGTGTGTCTGAGTGTAATCATGAAGCCTCAATAATGAGGAGGCGCTGGCCCACTAGGGGCTTTTGTGCCATGAAAAAAAAAACAAAAATATGTATTAATTGTGTTGACTTTGTGGGTCATGTGATTCTAAAGTGGAGAAAAGAAATTGGGCCAATAACTGTGTGTAAAGAGTAAACATGTAAAAATACCACAGAAACAAAAACAGCTGTATGTTTATAGGGAGAAGGTTTTTGTCATGTTCTGTGGTTAGTTGCCAGCTAAGAGCATTGTTCTGGCCTAGTTCTTTGGAGACATAACATGATGCCATTGCATGCTTTGTTGCTTTATTTTGGGGTTGGAATTCTAGAACCAGCTTTTATCACAAGTCATATTTACTAAGAAATTTTCACTCTTCGCATCATGTTTTTCACAATGCTGTGAAGCGACATCCAAATGTGTCCTTTTGTGTTCATCGTTTAGCAAGTTGGGCAACAAACTTTGTGATATTCTAAGTTCAGTGTCATCTCCATTGCATTGTGTCCCTTTGCAATATGTGCCAGGATTTTTCTCCACCTGTCTGTCATTGTTGATGCACCCATTAGCTGTCTGTAACATTCCATGCTGGCTCTTCTAGTCAGCCACTGCAAAGCCAATCTGTGATGAATGTGTTGGCAACTTTGAATTTTTTTACCCAAAGCTGCACACTGTTGTGCCCACGCAGGTATCTCTGTACAGACAGTAATTTGGTAAACATTGCATGCAGCCAAATTGATGTCGTGTATGAGAGATTGTCACATGATGCTGGTGAAGCATCACTGACATCAATTATGTTTCAGTGCTTTGTGGGAATTTTTTTGGTGTGTATGTTCTCAACTTGTATTTGATGCTGGAAATTAGCCCTTAGGTAACAAATGGTCCATATGCCTATACAGGCATTAACGTATTCTGCGGTACGAATGGTCCATGTGTGTTGCCAGCGGTGTTTAAACGCTGAGCAGGTATCTCATTCTACAACATAAACTTATGTAGTGGAATAGAATTATACCTCCACCTGTTCTTAACTCCGCGTTATATGTTGGTTAGTGGTCAGATTCACGCTGCAGTCACTTTACCCCCAAGAAAGAACCCAGTACGAATTGAATAGGAGCTTTATAGCCTGTCGTCACGTTTTGAAAACTCGTACATTTCTTGTTTTTCTTTGCACTGCAGTGTGGTCTTGAATTTCTTCTTGCAGCTGCTGGTAGCAAGGAGAGTTTGTAATGAAGACATTCCACAATAGAAGTTGAAGCAAGCTTGTTTCACTGTGCCAAGTCTTGCATGTCAATGCCACAGGTCTAGTGACGGTGTGTTTCGTATAATGATTTTCCTGCTATCTTCTCCACTAAAATAGTATGTACTTTATCGTTGAGTGACTCATGGGTTTTATGACTGTTCAGTGTTTATTATCACAGCCAAAGCAATGGGTTGTGTGTGGTGAAGCAAATTATTTTTCTGAAATGGACTGACCACCAAATGAATTTATTTGGTAAAACATCAACAAATTCTTTTATATTAGTTTTAATTTTATATGTCTTAAATTAATACATTTTTTTAAATTATTTCTTAATTGAGAGAATTCCTGTATGCCACGTGACTTTGTTTCTATTGTCAAGAGCACATTACAAGTTTTGGTGTGCCGTTTGTTTTCTGACTGTCTTGCACTTCAGTTCATATTGTCTACTGTTACAGAAGGGTTTAAAAAAAATGATATGGACTGCATGCCGTTGCCACTTAACTTTCGCAAACAAAAATAATTGGACAGTAAGGAAAATTACTGGCTTTACTGGTGATGTCATATTTCTTGTAAAATGAGTGCTAAAATTTAGATGCCTCATGGGTGAACCTCTGCTTGGGATTATAATTCGAACTGAAGTCACTCTAGTGGAGACTAACAGATTACCACAACCACCTTGACAGACTTGACGCGGGATTTTCGCCCCTCCCTGATGTGACTGAGGCCAAAATGCTTGTGTTTCTTGTGATAACAATACAAATGGGACGTTGCTTATGGGACAAACTGACAGAGTGAGTACTGTACAATGACCGACCATCACCAAACGCCTTTCTGCGGTAATTCTTTCGGAAATGTGAGGAAAAGAAATTGAACATTTTGAAACCTTTGAAAATTTTCTTGACTGGAATATCACTCGGCATACATTGGCCAGCCTCGGTCTGTCATGTAGCTAAGATTTCGCATGTGTAATACCAGGGGTGGAAAGATATAAGCTTTTAGTGAAGTGTGGTAGAGTATATGTGGGACTGTGTGTAGTAGGAAGCTGTTTGTGAGAATATCACACTGAGGTATAACTCTACAACTTCTGAAGCTGGAAATTCCTGTGCAAATTTGGGGCCTCAAACAGGAATGTAAATAAAAGAAATCGAAAATGTTGAAACACTGGAAATTTACTTTGTGTATGTAGGCACTAAATATTTTACTGCACTTTTAAGACGCGCTGAAATGTCTCTGTTTTATTTCCCAAACAATGCCGATCATTTAATTATTTCATCTTTTTTGGTTCTTAAGATATAAACATCTCTTTTTAACCATGTGCAGACATTTAAAGGGCTCGCTGAAAACATGTCATACCGCAGCCCTGATTCTTTCCGTTTAAAAGCCGATGCTTACAGGTTAGAGACGATATTGTGAACCATTTAAATCTTACTTTACCATGTCAGTCTGTGGTGTTGTGCTACTCGCAATTGAGTATGGCCTGCATATCTTATATTTCATGTTATGGAATGTATGTTTGTGATTTTTGGTGTTACGGTGATTTTACAGGATGGCATGGATGTACTGAAAGTTGAACCTGCTTCATGTTGTGAGACCTGTTTGACAGATGCTCATAATGGGAATGATGTCGTCACTGACATTAAATTAGAAAGGGAGGCAGAGGTAGAAGATGTGGAGGATCCTTTGCTATTAACATCTCCAGATATAAAGACTGAACCTGAGGTGAGTTGTGCATACTTTATTTTAATTTCAGGAATCATCATCCCGTTGTGTCGATCAGATCAGTTATCAAGTATGAGGATCGAATAAAGGTTGTGTTATTCGGTCCTCATAGTTAACTGGTTTACATATTTTGTATCTGTCCCCATTTTGGCAGGAAACTTGCAGTTTTCCTCCTGTTGTTAAAAGTTTAGGATGTGGCACACCAGTGTCATTGTTTCAGTATAGTAAACTGATGGTGCATCTGTAGAGTGGCTCGGTCAGAGGCCTTCAGTACTCTTGTTTGAATTTATCAGTTTAAGTTGAGACAAATCAGTAGACCAGAACTCACTTCTTCTGGGATGTTGCACTCTATCCCTGGGTGTTCGTTGCCCATTGTTTCAAGGCTTCGTCACCAACTGACTATTGATGATGAAGCCATAAAACATTGACCCTTGAAGATGAGGCCACTACATGGTCTGAAAATGTTGGGCAATGACCACCCAGTAAAGGACCACAGTATTCCAAAAGAACAGAGTTTTCAACTGCACTGCTTTAAAGCCTGAACATTTGTAAATTAGCAATGACACTGTGTTCTAGTTTGTTGGCACTTGCCGTGGCATCATGACTTTCTTGTAATGGTTACCCCTTTTATGAGTCAATTTGTTCCTAAAGACAGTAATTATTGCCCCTTGAATTCTTAAGATGCTGATATATGTTATATAAAGGTTAGTGCAGATAGTGTGGTACTGATATGTGGTAAAATTGGAGTGATTGACAAAAAATTATTAGTAAATTTGAATTGCAATATTCCCCTTGTTGGAGGTGCTAACTATGTATACCTTATGCAGATGTATCCAAAAGTTTCTAAACTCACCACTAGCAGTAGGAATGGCAAGTAGTAAGCTTTCTGCTGCTAGGTGCTGTGGTGTCACTTGCTGTCTCTTTAGTCAGTCTAATGATTTTTGGAGCAATGTCCCTTGTGTTACTTCTCATCTGATGTTCATTGTTATGCAAGTTAAGTGCGCTCTGTGATTTTGAAGGAAGAATGCTTTGTTGTTAAGTTTTGCTTAAAATGCGGGAAAACTGCTTCAAAAATGCATGAAATGCGCAAAACAATTTTGGTTAAAATGCCATGGGGAGAACAGAGTCTATTGTATGATTTTCTAAATTCAGACTTAGAGGAATTCCATTTGAAAACTGTGAGTTTTCAAGTATTTTGAGAATGTTCACAAAATCATGCACCATCTGTATCTTAAATGTATCGTAATTAGTCTGTGGAAGTTATCAGGGTGCAAGTTACATAAGAATTGGTAATGAAGGAGTTTAAGTGTTTAATATAATACTTTATAATACAGGTCTTACTTGGCTGGGTCCCGAATAATAGTATGCACATTAGAACCATTCATTAATACATGCAACGCAAATAAAACACCTACAATAACCTGTATGCTGTTGTAAGAAAGACAGAATAAAAACCAAAGTTAATCACATACAATGCCATGCAGAGATGCTGCTATGGCCACTAATAAGCACCAAAACCATAATTTATAAATACAAATCCAAACAGAATTTAATGAGTTGCCACTTATACCACACCACAGAGAGTAACAAAACTAGGAAGCACCTGGGCTAAGGGAATAGGAGGGTGTGGGTATTTGAAGGGGAATACAGGGTATACACAAAAGAATGGTGCGGTTTACTATGTATTTAGTATGGAAACCGCACCATTCTTTTGTGTATACTCTGTATATTCCTGCATCTTTTGAGATCATTCTAAGGTTTGAAACTTCTGGCCTTCTTCAAGAACCTTCTATGCAACATAACTCCCCGTGGACATAGTACCAATGTTCTGACACAGTCATAAAAAAAAGACTGACCAAGTACCATTTTAGAGATTGCTGGCAGATTGGGCCTCTGTTGTAGAGTATTCCAGTGAATTGTATGGGAGCACTTGAACATGTAGCAGATTTTCATGTACTGTAGTTCATTCCTTACTTGTTTACTGACAGCTGGAAGCAACAGGAATTATTGGCTACAAGAAGTGCGCCTTTGGTCCGTGACCCACCATGTGTGCCGATTTTTTGGCTGCATGTGATTATCTCTTGGTTTGGAGAATGAAATTGAAGTTACAGGGGCATCATTTGCAGACTGTGTCTGAAATTCAGTAATGATTACTAACTGTCCTACACACCCTTTAAAAAAGAAGGCAGTTTCAGTGATGTTTCCAGCAGTGGAAGAAACGCTGGACCATTTCATAAAACTATAAGGGGACAAGTAACCAATAAAAAAGGCAAGCTTATATTTCATCATGAACTCAGTCCAGGAACTTCTGGATATGCCTTCATGTGTTTCTCGTAACAGGTTATTCTTTAATAATAATGCCGTTGCACAGTAATTAGTGTCATTGTTGAGATTTTCCAAAAGATAATGGATTTTCTTATCAGTTTCCAGAGCTCTCATGTCCTCTTCCCACAGCCTCCACAAACACAAAATGGCACAGTCATGTAAATGTTACATTACACTGCCAAATCTGACGGCATTTACTGTCTCAACCCATGCTTCTGTGAGACTCTTTGCACTCACATGAGACAAAGACCACAAATATTTTTATCTGGTTCATGTGAGATCCCAGGGCTTCTTTAATCACCAAATGCAATGAGGGCACAGTTTCTGTGCCGTGTTCTTGCCCTGATTTTGGGGAACTGTGTTTCTTCAGGTAAGTCAGTGTTGTTGTAAATGAAGGTGCTGTTGCTCCCTTCGTTCCCTCTCAATTTAGAGTACACCTGACAACCAATTGCATAATTGGTCCCTTTAAAGAATGTAATTATCATGAAACTGTTTTTAACTTCATGTTCACTTTGCTTTGAGACTTAATTTATCCTGTGGATATTTATTGAATTTTTCTTTCCTATCAGCATATGCCGAATGGTGAACCCACACATGCTGAAGTGTATACACATACCTCTGGCGTGTCTACATCGCCCAGTCACCAAGATACCCGTAAGAAACATCAGCTCACACGTAACACAAAGAAACATCAAGGTATGTGTAGTGGTGATACCCGTAGCAAGTCGTCCATTACCAATGGCTGTATTAATGCACATGAGAACGTATGTAGTATGGAGCAGCCTTACACATGTAATGTGTGTAATAAATCATTTACCACTAATGGCAGTTTGAAGATACATCAACGCCTACACAGTGGGGAACGTCCATATGTCTGTAATGTGTGTAATAAATCATTCCCTGCTAGTGGCAAACTGAAAATACATCAACGCATACACAGCGGTGAGCGTCCGTATCTCTGTAACGTGTGTGGTAAGACATTCGTTCGTCAGAATGATCTGGTGATACATCACCGCATACACACTGGAGAACGTCCATATTCCTGTAATGTCTGTACTGTGTCGTTCCATTCCAGTGGTCGTCTGAGAGTACATCAACGCATACACAGTGGGGAGCATCCATATCCCTGTAATGTGTGTAATAAATCATTCAATAGTAAGAGCAATCTGAAGATACATCAACGCATACACAATGGTGAACGTCTGTATTGCTGTGATGTGTGTAATAAGTCGTTCAGTACTAAGGCCAATCTGAGAGAACATAAACATGTTCACAGTGGTGAGCGTCCTTATCACTGTACTGTCTGTACTAAATCATTCAGTAGTAGTGGCTATCTGAAATTACACAAACGTATGCATGCTGGAGAGATACCGTATCCCTGTAACGTGTGTAATAAATCATGCAGCAGTAGCAGTGCTCTAAAAATACATCAACAGACACACAGTGTGGAGAATTTACATCCCTGTAATGTGTGTAATAAATTGTTCAGTACTAAGGGCTCTCTTAAGGTACATCAGCGCATACACAGTGGCGAGCGTCCATATCAATGTAACGTGTGCAATAAATCATTTGGTACTAGTGGCCGTTTGAAAGTGCATCAACAGATACACAGTGGGGACCGTCCACATCCCTGTAGTGTGTGTGACAAATCATTCATTACTAGAGGTAGCCTGAAAATACATGAACGCATACACAGTGGTGAGCGTCCATATGCATGTAATGTGTGTAATAGAACGTTTACTACTAACGGCAATCGGAGAGCACATCAACATAATATGCACAGTGGGGACCATGTGTAGTTCTGTAATGTGTGACATGTCATTCGCTACTAGCAATGGCCTGTACAAACATCAGAGCATTCCTAATATGGAGCAGCCATGTTCATGTGACGTGCGTGAGAAACCGTTGAAGCATAAGAGTTACCTGAGGACATATCAGCACTGTAATATGTGAAAGAAATGATTCTTGTAACATCATTTTCTTAAGGGGCATAAATTCATGCATTTTGAGAAACACCGTTATTATTGTGTTGTATGCATTAATCTTTATGAAACATGATAAAAGTGTTGGTAGCACCCGTTTTCTTGTTATTTTTGTAAGAATTTATTCACTTAACTGGGTAATGCTCAGAGACGTAGACACATCTGTAATAGGGCGTGCCCATATTTGTATGTTGTGCACAGTAAGATTTTCAGGGAATGGAATTGTTTAATGACTCACACATACATACAGTAAAACCCCTATTTAATGAATTGCTGGGGGATTAGAATATATTTCACTAAATCGAGGTTTTCATTAAATGGAGGTTACATTGTTTATATGGAGCTATTGTCGGGACATGAAAAAATCATCACTAAATGCGGGAACATTAAATCGGGGGTTTTACTGTAATATGGTGTGCATGTGTTGGGTGTAATCAGGAATTCAGGATTTGGTGTCAGTTTCAGATTCATCTGCATGTGTACTGGGGAGTGGAGTGGCCGTATTCTGTTGTGTGTGTACTAAATTATTCATTGATTGTAGTACTTGTACAAGACATCAGTACACAGTACCAGAGAATGTCCATGCTTATTTCATGGGAAATCTCCCCCCCCCCCCCCCCCCCCCCCCCCCCTAGTTACAGGATAGTATGAAGTATCATGGACACATACATAGTGCAGTGCCCATGTTCCTGTTCATAGTAAATCTTTCAGAAAAATGTACCGAATTTGAAATGAGATTTGTTGTTAGGAAGCCTCTATATTTCTGGGGCATATAAGCAGATGTTAGCTTCAGCCTCCATTACTATAGTTGTACATCCACAAACAATATGTCATTTACAGCATCACGTTCCTTAAAAAATGACTCAAGTGATTTACGGACCAATATTTATGAATTTTATATAATGATAATAAATTGTATAAATATTAAATTCTTAGAAGCATTGTTCATTAATATAATTTATTACAGCCCCTCAGATAAAAGCCATTTTGTGTTTCCTGCACCTTTGCTTCCCTTGTGGTATGTTGGAACACCAGAATCATAGCCAAACTGTGTGCACTTGTCCAAAATGATAAGATATTTTGACAGACATTATTCACCAACATCTGTTAATATTTGTTATGTAGAGAATTGTATTATTATAGAAGAAGGCATGTAAGTGTAGTGTATATGATACATTCAGTCTCCCATAGTATGTGGCTGATGCATTAGACACATTTTTGTATGGAAGTTATTTATCTCATGACTTGCATCGCATTTCACTGAGACTTTTGCATGCCTGGAGGCAGTCAACACTTTTCCAATTTGCTTCCTATCAGAATCCGTGCATTTTAATTGAGTGTATCAGAGATAATATTAGGTCTTTACTCACTGCATTTAAAGGAGGGACTGAAAAATTTTAATAAAATTATTGCAGTTACTATTTGGTGTTACATACCATACATAAGTTCTTCAGTGGTTTGATAGTTCTGCTGTGCAACAGTCTCCTTTAGGAAGTCGGAAAGGGAATTATCACACTGTGACATGTATGGGCTTCGTGTGTCCAGTCAGTTGGAGTGGGCAGCACTGGTGACCCTCGGCAAATCCAGCATTCCCAGAAAGCCTTATTAAGATATTCCCTAACAGCGAGTACATAATGTGCTGGTGTCCCATTGTGTTGGAACCAGGCATCGTCCATAATACCAAGGTTTTATAGTTGTGGCAGGAACCAGTTTTGCAGCATGTCCAGGTATGTGTGCTGATTAACAGGACTGTCAAAGAAATACGTTCTGAACAGGCGTTTCGTATACATCCCAGCCCATATCATGACGTGTGGAGTATTGTGTTCCAGTTCCTCGAAGTAATGTGGATTCTCCTTGGACCAGAACACAACGTACCGTGCTCGATGGCTTCGGTATATGGCACATTATCACTAAAGATGACAGATCATCCCATTGTGCTAGTTGATCAATATCGATTTTTTTGTATGTTCGCTGTCTGATTCTGTCTGAAGCGAAACAGAGATCTTTAATTTATTTGCATCTGTTCATGGCTCAGAAAATGAGCTGCTATTATACACTAGTTATTTGTATTTTCAAAGGGTGATTCCAAACTTAAATTATTTACATTTCAAGATGGCGAGTTATGAGACACTGTGTTATGTTTGGTTACCAGTATTGGATATGAGGAAATCATTGCCACACAGCCTTATAAACTGCTTTGTTACATTGAAGAGTTTTAATGTCAACAGTGCTTTCTCTTTAACAAGACAGGCAATGTACGTGTAACGTAATATTGAGGCGCATTTGCATAATCATGTTTCCATGGAAAAGCAGCAAGTATTAAATATTATGAGAGTGTGTCTGTATTCTCACATTTTTCTGTGCTGTATGTTGTCATCTGTGGCCTGTCTGGCTGTACCATATTTTTCCACATTATGTCATAAACGGCACGATTTTCGGAAAAGAGTTATTGAACATAAAATGTGTGTTTTGATTTTTTATGTGTGTTGATTTTCTGCACAACTTTTGTCTGAAACATCTCTCATTCTAAGAAGAGGTCAGTACGTTCTTCAGGGGTGGGAAAGAAACTTGTTTGGATGCATGTCTGGGGTTTGAATTCAGAATGGCTCGGTCGCATCCCTGAATGCGTTCACAAGCTGGGCGGGGTGTCACTTTGGTAAGGCCTCTGTGCCTGAGGCGGGTACGGGCCTTGCCACGTCCCTCAATTATACCGGGGCATTAGCCTTATATCGGAGAAAAATCACGGAAAACATCAGTCTAGCTGAAAAGTGTAAGGCACAATTCGGTTTGTCGACTTGGCTCATTTTACGGCCTGCCTCGATTGGCCTGCTGATTTCCACTCGCTTTAAAGAAGGCTTCAGGCGAATTTCGTCAGATCTCGGTCGACACGAGTACCTTCCGAGTTCACGAACTGAAGGGTTCCTCGCACCGTCGGTGAATTTGCACCCTACTATACTTCAAGAGAAATTCATTCCAAAAACCGTTAACTGCGTGATGCACGGAGTACAGATTGCTTCCTTACACGTTCCTTTCCATTCTATGAGCGTGTATGTGGACTAGGTGGGTGGTTGATAATGGGGTGCGTAATGTAGATGTGTATGTTTAACTGTTTCTTAAAAACTGAACTCGTGAAGTTATGTGATATGTGTCAAGAAATTCGGAAAGAGTAGTGATATACATTCACGAGGTAAGGGGGACGTGGAAAATGTGTTGGGTGCAAAAATTAAGAAAAGATTAAAAATATTACTCTTGGACCGTGCAGGCCTGGGCGGTGGCGCAACTCCCCCCGACTCCCGCGCTATTTTAAATGTATTTGGCAATACTCCTAAAATCGTTAGGCCTAAGTTATCTTCAAAAAATGGAAGTGGAATTATGAAACGGTTTGTTAATAAGAGGTGTGAGATTTGGCGGCAACACTGCAGTTTCAAATGCAGTCGTTATAACGTAACGACAAGAGCTGTTTTTAGTCTTATTTTACCAAAAAAAAAAAAAAAGAACTTGTGGGGTTAGTTTCTAAATGTTTGTATTAAACTGCGATTTTATTTCTTCAAACTTTTCTATTCTGACTGCGATCCACCCAAACTTATGAACATGCATTTCGATTACTCATAATAAACCCGAACCCGCTGTAAGGCTGAAGACTGCAGTGAAAATGAAAGTGTGGTGTTGGCAACCCTTATAGGTGTTTGCAACTAGATAATCTGTGGTTTGCAACGTGGCTGTGCTTGCGTATGGTATGTTGCTGTGTAAAAAGGTTAGAGGCGATAAGGACAGTGAAGGACGTACATGTTCAAAGCACATTACAGTTTTTATTCAACGGAAGTGCTACTGGAAATCTTAGACGTCTGTCACGGTGTATTTTTGGTCGTTGCTGTCCTGAGAAGATATCAAACTGCGAATGGCGTCGATATTCGTAAACTGGACGTATTAGTAACGACAGGTTTGTGAAAGATTACGAGGAAAAGGAGAAGAATTATAACATGTAATGTAATCATAAAGTAGAGGTTGTGGTGCTGTGTAGTCTTGCAAATGTTTCTGAGCATTTCGGAGTAACTTGCCTCAATCTTGGCCGTTTAGTTTTGCTTGAGGGCCTGTGTGTATTTTTTTTTTTTTTCACTGCAGAGCGCCTGAAATTTCAAGAGTTTTGGAAAACACTGTTCTAAACGGACCACAGTTAGGAAACTATTGTCATTAGCATTTGGGGCTGGTTACATAAGATTGAAATCACGTAAAACGTCCTGGAGGAAGCCAGGGTCGTCAAATGTTACAGCACAAGTGCAGTGTTTGTCTCTGCTTCCATTCTGAAAGTAGGTGAATGAAAATTTGACAAATTTACGACTGACTTCGGAAATGATAGTGAAAATACTGCGAGAAGAGCACTAAATCCAGTACATTTGTTGTGCTCTAGTGAACACATTGATGACTGAGAATTGGTAGTTAAAATTCTGACAGTGCATCAATGATTTTATTGTATTTGTTAGGTTTTAGTTAAGAAATTCCTTTAAGTACTGTAATTCAAAATCTATGTCAGTAACACTGCCTTGTGCCTCTTCACTCTCATTGTCCAGTATGTCCTTGAATAACCCTTCTGAAATAGGTGTGTATTATGTGTAATTTATTATGGGATATGTTGTTTGGAAGTTCAAAATGAAAGTGTCAGATTCATTCAGTGAGATTACAGGGTCATTCACCCAATACTCAGTGAACGATATCTTCCTTTGTAGTTTGCTGCACAGTGACACTACCAAAACTTCATATGCTTAGTGATCGAACATCAGCGCTACATATTTGTAGCAGTTGACAGTGTTATCAAGTAAAACAATAAACACTTGTCATAATTTGTAGTTCCTGTGACTTCTCATCATGATTCTTTGAACCTGTTCAGCATACCTTCTGAGTCTCATCTTTCTGATTTAGCACACATGGAAACTGATGTTCTGGTTTATAGTAATTGAAGTGTTGCAGTGTGTTCATATGCATAAAGAATGTCCTACGCCTCCTTAAAACTATAAGTACCATTTTCAATAGAAATGTGATATATCTAAATTCTATATATACAGTAGAACTCTGTTAAGAAGTCTTTCGAGGGACCAGAGGATTAGGGACTTTTTAAGCAGGAAGACTTATGAAGAGGGAAAACGTATCAAAAGCAATAGGATAGTAAGTAGTACATTAAACAACCTCAACTTCTCTTCCAGTAATAAGGCTATGCATTTTATTCCTTTCTGGGTCATGATTACTGCAATAATGATAAATATACTGAAAATCCAATTAAAATACAAAAAACAAAGACTTGTACACGCTAATGACTGCAGTTATTAACGTAAACACCACCAACCGCATCTAAAGAGACAACGTAATGCATATAAAGTTAGCGTAATTGCAACAATTTTCTGGGGTGTAGGATTCAGTAGTAGACAGATGTATGCAGATAGTAATACACAGTAGCCAACAGTAGCACCCATCAATTGGTTCATTTGGAGTAACCAGCATGTTACAGTTCAAGACTTCAAGCTGCATGTTGCCGCGTTGCAGTTCGGGCACCTTGGTAGAGATCAGTCGTATCATAGCATATATCGCATATATCGATAGTCAGATAGCAAGTGATCGATGAATCGACAGCAACCTTGGATTTTTCATACGTATTTGAAGGAAATAAAACGGAAAATTTTTTATACATATCTTTAAAAACTTATTAAACGGGTAAAATTTCATAAACGATCATACTCTTGATATCATGAGATTAGACTTCTTAGGTGGGAAGACTTAATAAGCGGGAAGCTTCATATGTGGGAAAAATTAACGTACGCCTTATGGATTTTATTTCGGGACTTTAAAAATCAGACTTCTTACAGGGGAAGGCTTCTTATGCAGGGACTTTTATCCGGGTTCTACTGTAATTAGTATGTTTCCTTTCAGGATGTGCACAAATATTGGAAGTTTCAGTTGTTATCACATCTATAAAGCTGTATGTTTAGGATTTTTGTAAGTCATTTGCATATCAACCAACAGGCAATGATGTGCTCTGAACCAGGTGTAAGGTTACAAACAATGCTGCACTCTCTTGCAACTCGAGTGCCGAAAATCATACTCCAGAGAGTAGAAGAATTGTATCCTGGTGTAATGGAAAGCATGGTGAGTGTTCTGTGTGCAGAAAATGATCTTGTATCCTGTTCTTTGTGTATTTATATGGCCATAGAAACTGAGTTTGTGATAAGGGTTTGTAGTTTTGCATTTTGTCAGTTGTTAGCAGTTTGATACAGTGCACCATTTTTATAATTAAAATGTATTCTGAAGATTAAGTCTGCTGGGAAGTCACACCATGTTGACTTACGAATAGTTACCAGTGTTTTGAATGAACTTTGTTTTTGCTTGCGTAAATCTGTGTTCAATGCCAGTAGTTTAAGAAGTTGAATTGACTTTTTCTCTGAACATGTGAGACTGGACACCATAAATATCGCCCAATATACAAATGCTGTATGTCTTAAGATTACAGTCTGCTGGGATGTGACACCACATTATTTAGTGTATAGGTACACATGTTACAGAAGTCATGCCTGCCACTTTCTTCAGGGTAGTCGAAGAAGACTACCAAGGATACATATGGCTTCTTTGACTGCCGTCAGGATTGAGGAAGCAGTTGGCAGTTTTTACTCGTCACCATAGCACAATGTCGCAGAAGACTTGAGTCTTAAGCAACGCTGGTGTTAGAGTCTGAGCTCTTGAAAGTGTAGTCTATTTAATGAAGTGATGTTTGATAATGGTTTGGTGGATTTACAGATCTGCATGGGTGTGGTGAAATCTGAACCTGGTTCATGTAATGATAGTTGCATAACATCCAATGATGATGATAATGATGATGATGCAGAAGAAGGCGTTGCTGTTAAAGATGAAGAGGACACTAATGGGGACGTGGCACAGAATCCTGTTGAGATAACATTTAAACAAATGAGGTCTGAAAATGGGGTGAGTTCTGTGTGTGTCCGTTATAAAGTAATATTCACAGATATGTTGGATTGCATAGATCTATGTACATGTCCGTCCTTGTGAGTCATTTTGCATGAAACAGCTGTCTCATAGTGAATTAATTTTGGACCTTCTTGTTGTAACATCCCAAAAGCAGTGTATTTCTTTTTATGGTGATCCATCCCTTTAGTACTGTTGATCAAATATTATATATTATATATCTCAATATACAGTAGTACACAACACCTTGTATCACTTGATTATGCAACAAGTTTCGGCTTATTACAAGCCAACATCAGGCCTTCTCTTTTAAGAACCAGTCAATAATATATATATATATAATGGTATATTGGTATGACATGCTTTGAAAAGGAAGGTATTTATCTGCTAACTGAATGGTTTGTATTTTGTTGCACAATGCTTGTGGTCCACCACTTTCATTTCCTGTCAAGTCATTTCTAACACAGATGAAATTAAGTACTGAGCAATTTGCAGTCTTAAGTGATGATCTGTTGCCTGCTTTTTGACTCAACCACATTGATTCCATACAGAATACAGTATTTGAAAATGTTCAAGGTAAAGGTTACACCATTACATGCATATGCAGGCACAAAGCAGACGTAGAGGTGTAGCTCTACCCATTTGCAAACTCGGTGCTGGAAGGGGGTTGGGGGGTCAGCACCACGCCTCAGGTGCTTTACCGCTGTGAAAGACCTGATACCCATTTTACAGCAGGCTTGGTGGGCCTCTGGGCATTCTGAACGTGAACGGAAATGTCGCCTCCACTGCGATTTGATTCGTGGACTGTGTAGCCTGTAGCAAGTTGCTGTACCAACTGTGCTGGAAAACAGTAACTTATAATTAGTTTAACAATGCAAGTTACATGAAGCTATGCACAACTGTTTATGATGAAGTTGTTGTTGTCGACGTCATGCTGATTGTATCCCTTGTTGTTATACTTATTGTGCAGTTGAACTTCTAAAGTTGCATAGTTAAAAGCATAGAAGACACAACCCTGCTGTTGGTTGGTTGGTTGGTGGTGTTGTGTGTGTGTGTTTTCTTCTTCTTCCCCCATGAGTTTGAGGGACTGAAATTTGCCCGTCCATGTTTCACTGTGCGATTCTCAAGTTCCATCTCAGTACATTACTAACTTCACTGAGTTGTGTTGCATATATCTGTTATATTACGGATGTTCCTTACATTATTTATATATTTTATAGTAACTGAGGCAAAGACATTACATTGATGCGGTACCTTCTGTAATACCACGAGTTTGTATTTGAAAACATTAGGTTGTCTTGTTAGTAGAACTGTGTTTTATTGTGGCTCAATTATTCGTACATACATCATAATTACTGTACCTCACTACTCTTAGCTGGTTAGATATTCGATATGTTTCGGCCTGTTTAGGTCATCTTCAGAATTTGTTGTAAACATAAGGACGTTTTCAATTAACAGACAAAATTTTAGACTTTGCAGTGTTATTATTGTATTGTGATTTTGGTTTTACTTGTTGTTTGTGTTTGCACATGTCATGGTTCATAAAGTTTTGGTGGTTTTACAGATGTGCACGAGTTTGGTGAAAATGGAACCTGGTTCATGCAGTGAGAGCTGTGTAACATCTTCTAATTATGAAAGTGAAATTGTAGATATTAAAGTCGAGGGGGACACACATGTAGAAGTGGTGCAGAAACCTATACCTATAACATTTCCATCAATAAAGCCTGAAACTGAGGTGAGTTTTGTGTGTGTCCATTATTAATCAATTTTCACATATATATAGGTAGGATTGCATAGATCTTCACTCATGTCCGTGTCTATCAGTCAGTTTTTCCACATGAAACAACTCTAGAATAGTGAGTGCATTTTGCGCCTCCTTATAGTATTTCAGGAATATTGTATTTTGTTGCACATTGCTTGTGGAACAGCAACTTTATTTTGTGTCAAGTCATTTTTAACACATGAAGCCAAGTACTGTGTAATTTACTCTCGACATTGGCTTTCTGTTGGCTGTCGCTTTGAATGGGAAAATAATATGCAAGAATGGTAACTTTAACTATTCAAGATTGAGTTTCGTTTGTCGCTATCCTCATCATCATGTCTCATATAGGTAGACTTACACATTTGACTTACAAAAGTTAATGTACTTTACAAGCTGAAAGTCACCATACTGGATGATTCTTTTTTTCATCAGTGTTTACGTGGGATTGAAATCGTCATTTTATTTTTGTCCACATTAGCCTCAAGTTCCATCTTGTAACATTAGGAACTCCACTGCTGTATATCATGCAACGATAGCCGTCTGCTAGACGTGCAGCAGCTGCATATTTGGTATGCAGTGATGTATATATTGTTAGTGAGCAACTCAGAACCCTTAAACAGATTTTATGCCAGTAGATCCTACACACTTGGTTCATGTGAATTGCGGTTCTTTTAAGATTGGTAATTTGTATTGTATTTGTTTATATTTTTGATCCTTTGTGTTATTTTTGTATATAATTAATTGTTTGAGCAATATTGTTTACACTATACATTTCTAAACATGAAACTTACCATTTATTTTAGGTATAGCTTTAGGTATTGATCTAACTTTTTTTTATTTGTTCTGTGTTTGTGTGTTTGTTTATGCAATGCTTCTTGCATTTATATTTTACTAGTTTTTTTGATTAGTCATTGTGCTGTTAAACTAGCACATTAATGAATGGGAATTGAATTTCAATTAATTATCATAAACACGGAAATTGTTATTCTGTGATTCATTGTTTGTCCATTCCATAGTACTTGCTTGCTGTACCAACTGAGCTACATTTATACGTTTAGAAGTTTGGATAGGGCGGCCCTCGTCTTCTAATCCTATTTGGACCGGCGGCTCCTGCAAGATAGAATATAAAATCATGTACATATTAAAGCAATCAGTGTACAGCATAAATAAAGTAATGTGGCAACTCTGACACTTGTCTTACCTAGATTCACAGGGGCAGCCCTGGCCATTTCCATGTAGCCGTCGCCATAAATTTCTCTTACCAGTGTAGCCGTTGCCATAAATCACCACCATAGCGACAGGTGAATTAGCCCAGTCTGAAATATAGAAAAACACACAATTCAAGCCTCAAATTAACACTTGCAAATGAGCTCGTCAATTGCTTATCTTGTTCACATATTAGAGGCAGAAAAACCCCCCCAGTCACCCCTTCACCAGAACAGCAGAAAGACCTAGAGCCCGGCTGGAACACCTGTCAAAAGACTTGAATTCAAACACTCCCAGCACTGGCCAACCAGAACAAACAAAGTCCACTGTTGGGTGTGCTTCTTTCATGCCTGAGATTTCCTAATAATTACACATGCAGTAAGCGTGACTTTGAACTGTGCATTGTACTGTGTTCGGAAATACCACACAGTCATAAATCTGAATACTGAAGAGTACGTAGATATAAAGCACTTATACAAGGTGCCACGAATCTTAAGTAGCACTCAAAATTATGTGACTATTGTTAATGTTTACACTACATTTTAACTAATGCATACAATTTCTTGCCCCAATCTTATTATAAAAATGCATGAACAATTTTTACAGCTTACATAATTACACACATAATACAATTTAGAGAACAGTGACTAGGACTTCTGTTCATTGTTGGCAACATAACGTTAGTGTTAATAGAACAAAACAAAGTTCCAAGGAGAATTTAAAAAAACGAATACATAACACCACTATGTATGCAATCAAAGCATGACAAACGCAGTAAAATACCGTTTTCTGACTAGTGGGCAAGCACAAGACTGACACATTGTGCAGTTTTGCTAAATTTCATATTCTGCCCATGAATATGGTTCTCTGAACTCTGTCACTAACATAACAGATCTAATTTCTGGGCCTATTATGTGTCTGAACAGTCTCAAAAAAAGGATGATTTCATTACCGTGCTCTTGTGGTGGTGACGGCACAAAATATGGCGGCGGTCCCTGCAGTGGCTGCGGCTGCAGCAACCGCACCACTTCCCGCAGTTGATCCGTCATTTCCTGGCGCAGTTCTTGAATCAGTGTAAGGATATTCAACTCCTGTGGCTGCTGCTGCTGCAGTGGCTGATCTTGTTCTGCATCCATCTGGGAGAGAACACGTAAAATGATATAAGGAAACAAACAATCACTTTAAATACACAAATGAAACTTCAAAGCATGTGAGGTGCGCAGAGAAACATTATCAGGGGTTGCACGATGGCAACTTGCATACACATCGTCCTCGGAAGCATTATTGAACCCCACAAAGGCCTACGACACCAGAAAATGCTCATTAAACACCTAAACTTTGGTTACATTTAACAGGTGTTTCGATAACCTAATCAGAGGCCCTGCACAAACCAACTTGTACAGTCACATTGTGATCTTGATGTAAAACTGGGAACTTAATTAGTTGAAATGAGTACAAAACCCTTTCCCTTAAAAAATGCTCAAACAAGAAAGGGAAATTGCAGGTGGAGGAAAATCAGTTGGAGATGCAGATGGTGATCGAATTTTGAGTATGTGGAATATGAAAATGATATAATGAAATTAATTACACATGAATCTGGGAGCCTCAGAAGAAAATTTCAGACGCTTTTATGTGACATCCCTGATAAAAGCTTCGGTGTAAAATGGCAGAATCGAAGTAAAACACACCGAGAAGAAGCTGGCAGAGGACACAGTAACCGCAACGTCTATATGCAGAAGTAGAGTTCATGTATCACGGAACAGTCGAAAACCACAATAACCGTCACATCTATATGTAGAAATACAGTTCATGTATAACGGAACAGTCAACGCAGCACTGTAACCGCAACGTCTATATGTAGAAGTACAGTTCATGTATCACGGAACAGTCGAAAACCACAATAACCGTCACATCTATATGTAGAAATACAGTTCATGTATAACAGAATAGTCAACGCAGCACTGTAACCGCAACGTCTATATGTAGAAGTACAGTTCTTGTATCAGGGAACAGTCGACAAAGCAGTATCACCATTTAAACATTTGAGGTGCTTGCCTGGCATTTGCCTGGATGGACTGAGGAAAACCAAGAAAAACGTCAGTCTTTACAATCAATGACCTTTCCAAGATCTGAAGCAGGTATCTGCTAAATAATCATTTAAAGCACTATCGCCATACCAAACCATATGGTTTGTCCTTTCTGATGGGGCTTATATAATAGATAAGATAATGAATATTGTTTAATGGAACATTATATTGAAGTTCATGAATAATCCACAGACAAAGAATTATATTTTAACTGTATGTAATATAAAAAATTGTAGCTATTAAAATAACAAGACTAATTTCAAAAACGTACTTCACTAATCAAGTTACTGTATCTGCATGCTGTTCCCTTTCAAAGTAATTTCCATCAAAAGCTACACATTGCTTCACAGAAGCCTTCCAGGCCTTTAGCATCCGCTGGAGTAAGTTTGTGAGTGTAACACAGCTGAAAATGGGTTCCTTTGAGCAAACTTGTCAATTCTGGGAAGAGATCAAATGGAGCAAGATCAGGTGAGGATGAAGCATGTTCAAGAACTGGCATTCATTTATCAGTTAAAAATTGGTAGCCTAAAATTGCTTTGTACATCAGTGTGTTGTCTTGATGCAAAAGCCAACCGTGACTCCGTAAATTTCATCTTTTCCCTGAATGCTTGCTCTAATTTCATTAAAACCTGAGAGCAGAATTGTTCGTACATATTCAAATATGATGATTTCTCTGATGTCAAAGAAAACCAGCATCGTAGTTTTTAACCACTTATTTTCACATTTGAGCTTCCTTTGAACTTGGAGATTCCATTGTATGGATTGACATCATGTTCCTGGGTCATACTGGAAACACCAAATATCATCGCTGGTGATCACAGTGTTTAAAAATTTGCAACTTAAATTTGCTCCAAAATTTCAGACCAGACTTGCCATCTTCCTATATTTTGATCTTTAGTCAGATTCTTTGGTGCTATGTTCACAACCCTGTTTTCATTTTCAAATTTGTTGTAAGAATTTGTCTGACTGTCAGTTCGTCCAAATTAAACTCTTCTGCTATCATTCAGATGCTCATATGTTAATCTCTTCTCACAAGTGTCCTCACTTATATGAAAAAAAGACCATAGTTGTCATCTGTCATAGATTAGAAAATTACTTCAGTTAAATTACAGCAGACTAAACCGGTAAATAATGCTCCTGCCAGCCAACATGTAAACACTCAGCAACAAGAAACAATGACCTGATGTGAAGGGAGGCTATGACATTTGTCTGTATAATTTTAAGATAATATTGGGAACATCTTTAGAACCAACTTGAAGGCCATGAGCTATGGACTGCAAGTGGCAAATCATCTACTTGTACTTGATTCTCCAATGAGGTAGGTCCGAGTCCACAGTATACTACTAAATTTCAGGAACTAAGGGCAATTTTTTAGAGTTGATTACAGTGAAATTAATTTCTGATAGATGCTGAGGGCTCTACCAGCAGTAATAAGGGATAAACGAATGTGTCTGTATTTAAAGAGCAAGGAGCTGTAAATGGCTGACACAAGGAATAGAGACGTCACAGGAACTATTTTCGAAAACTCTTGATTATGAATGCATGTTCATAGTAAATTCAGCTAGTCTAGCAGTATGTCTAATTCAACTAGACACTGCAGCCGAACCTATACTTCCACCCCAATCCGCGCCTGAAATATTGCCAAATATACTGTAGTCATAGGTAGTTACAGAGGTTGCAGAAATTAAACATAGTCCACGGATGTCATCCATGGTTCCAATTCGGGACCAATACCTACCATGGCACTGGCTACCAATGTTAATATTTGCACAGATTGAGACAACACTTGCTGAAGTGAGCAACAAGTAAAGGAAGGCAGAGAACTACTTGATGCGTGACTGGAAATGTTGGTCGGTGGCACGAATCAGTGCTGTCTCCAGATCTTAAGTTTGTGTGCCGTACACTGGAGTGCTCAGCCAAGGAGTGCAATACAGCACTCACCTCTTCAACATTTTCATCAGTACTGGATGGCCATGTTGCTCCTCATATTCCACATCCCGTGTTTCTTCTGAAAACCTTGTGTGCCATTCAAACATATGATTACTTGAGGGCATCCTCCTCACAAGTCTGCTATAGCAAACTGAAGGTTTCAGTGGCAGTCATCTTCCATTTCAGGAGAAATTTGATGTTTACTTATTGCTGAATTTGATTATGAAGCATGATTTTAGGAATTAAAAAAAAATTGTTTATAAAATAAGGTTTTATTGCTCAACACTATGTCAGTGTCTTACAGCCTGATTTGGCACACAACTGTGAGAAGGTTCAGCAGTAACTATTATACACCACACTTAATTCGGTGGAAAACGGTCAAGGTCAGGAGCTGCACAAACTGCCTCATTAGGTAAGAGACACTGTATGTATGTCAAATTCTTGTTTTGTTATTAATGTTTTAAATTAGGCTATTACTGAAAGTCTGCCTGATTCAACTGTTTTAAAAAACACATACATAAAAACATCCACATTACCAGTCACATAGTGATGAAATATGTTCTCTTACTCTGGGTAAGGAGCAGATAAGTATCCTAGAAACAAGATGTCCAGGAAAATACATGGACCTAACAGAAATAAGTAAGTGGGTTGTGAAGACTACAACAGAAATTCTGTAATTTATACACCTAATCAAACGTATCAGGTAATCAATTCAAGGAAATTATGAAGAGCTGAGCATGTAGAATAGAAGGGGTAAAACAGGAAAGGCACACAAAGTGTTGTTAGGCATCCATATTGCAAGACTAACAAAGAGAAATGGGATATTTCATTGTAATAGGTTAACTTATGATGCCCTATCAATAACACGGTAAAGTTGATCCAGTGCACAAGCACCATACCACAAAGGCATATGGGGAGTGGAGGTTAAGTTCCATATATTTTAAACCTTGGTGAATGATGTAGGTGAATGATCATCTCCATGTTGTAGTGACTTTATTCCTGGGGTAAGAGCTTTCAGCACCTGTTCTACAGGAAGCTGGGTCAGTCCCAAACCATTCTACCTCAGAAATGGGGTACATATGCCCCTGACAGAAACAGACCAATCAGTCACTCCACTGCCAATCACTTTACTGATAACTAATTTCTGAGCCCCATTGTGTATCACTGAGGAAGCAAAATGCCCTTTAAGCTACAGCTTAGTGAAGTAAGTTGTACTTAAGGTAATTCAACTGCCTCACATTCAGTACTAACAATAAGTAACCTTCATCTCAAACACAGGTATGATATCCACATCCAAGTACTGATACTACACATGCAGTTCCACTCACTTGATATACTTTTGCATATTTCCCTGTATTTAATATTTGTTGCCTACAGAATTTCCTGGATACAACAGTACTTATTTAAATTTCTGGCCACTGTCATTGACACAGCATCATGAGACATCAACCTCTTGAAGTTTGTTGGCTTGTAAAGACAATGAAATGGAAATGAACAGACTAAATCAGCATTAACTTGCAAGACAAAAATGCCAATCCCCACAAAAAGTTTGATGCCAGAAAACAGGCTGGCCAAGAAAAAAGAGAGCTATTGTGTGTTCATATCTCATCACTACTATGAAGGCCAAAATCCTAATACAATGACAGTTAACTGCAGTAAGCCTTTGCAAATACGATTGCTCCTTCCAAATCCCTATCCACTCATCCCTTGCTCCATGCTGTGTAATTTATTAGCGCCATTACATTAAGAAACCTGTGAATTAGCCAACAAAGCTATGCAGATAATACCAGACTCACAGATATGTAAATGAAACCAATAAATGTGGATTCAAGAGTCCTGTTCACTTACAATGATTTGATGTAGTTAACGTCACGATCTAGTGTGAGCTTATGGGCTTCGTGTTGCTAAGTGGGAACATTTTGAATGTTGCATCTTCATTGGGCAAGGAGGAAACATGCACCAGAGACATCTTACACGCGGACCATCGAACTAACGGCACGTATTTCCTATTTGCTACCAACAGGTGTCAGAAAGTAAGGTCTAAGCCTGAAGAACAAAGATCCGTGGGCGCACAACAGCCATATTGGTAAGGTGTAAGGAAACTTTGTACGTTATTGCGGAAGTTTTGAAATGATTGTAAACGGTAAGTTTGTTACACATGTGTTGACCGTAACGTAAATCATGTTGTATATGTAATAATATATATTATGAATATATATATATGATCCCCTTTGTTGGTATCTTCACCTTGCCGTGGTAGAGGGGCTTGTGAGTTCCAGTGACCCTGAGAGCTAAGCCGGCGGTAGCATTGCTACCAGTAGGGTCTCCCAAGCCGGACAGATCAAGAGGGTAGGAACCAGACGAAGAGAGATGCCTAGGAGATGGGAAACCGAATAAAAACTCCCCTGATGCCGGAAGCAGCGACATTAGTAGCGACATGAAGCACAGAGCAAATGATGCTCGAGATGGTTCATGATCGTGTAGCAACAGGCGTGAACAGAGTGGTCTGAACGGCTGCTGTACTGCGATGTGGAAAGCAAATGGAAAAACTACCACATTATTACTTTTCCTGGATAGTCTCTTCCAGAAACAGAGACAAATGCCAAATGCGATGCATATATATGATGCGTTCCTTCCAGGGCATAATTCATCTAGGTCACGTGTTGTGTGTGTGTGTGTGTGTAAAAGAACGTTTCTGTGTACGGTAAGTTTCAGTTTTATTTTGGAAGTTTGGATTTTATTGTGAAATGTTTAGTTTGTTACGCATGTCATGTATGTAATTATATATATATTTATATGCATGTTGCTTTCCTTCCAGGGCATAACCCAACCAGGCCACGTGGTGCATTAAGTACTGTGTGTAAACGAACATTTCTGTGTGACCGTAAGTTTCAGTTTTACTGTGGAAGTTTGGATTTTATTGTGAACGTTAAGTTTGTTATGCATGTGTTGAACGTATCTTGAACCATGTTATTATGTATTTAATTATCCATCTGTATAAATGTTGTGTTTGCAGTGCACGATGGTGCGGTGCTATGCATTAGGGTGTTCGACCTCGTGCGCATATAGAACAGGAATTTACTTCAAATTTCCAAAAGATGCAAATCGGTATGTTCGTGACATCTGTGTTCACACCGCCGTTCCCCACGATCTCGTTCTATTCTGGACAGCGGAGAGGTGAGTGTGTGTGGTTGCAGGAGGCCTAGTTTAAGGTCCCAAAACCCGGGTTTTTATCATGTTAATAGAGTCAGAAGTGTTATGGGCTGTTGGATGTGTGTAGACTTCATGTTATTACACTGCATCATATTGAAAATAATTTGATGGCGTATGAGTTTTCGTTGCATAATGTATCAGTGTTTTATCACATGTTGAAAAACTTTATTGGTGGTTTCGTGATTAATTGCAGGTCTTTATGTCTAAAGTTAGCATCTTATTTTAAGTTTTTATTTTGAAGATTACCAGTTAAGTAGGCATATCGAGTGAGTGTCGTAATCAATGACTGCTGTAAATATGTGCCTCCATTTTGTCATGTTATAGGTTAGAGTTTCCATGTTGTCCCTTACTGGTTTGCTCAGTCTGTCAGATCAGTGTAATTTTGTTTCATCGGTGTAGGGGATTCAGAATTAATTTCTGTGTTCGTAATAACCATCCTGTTGCATAATTAAGGTGACTTTGTGGTGCACATAGAGTCGGAAATATTGGCGATAGACGCTTGTAGAACTCGGGTTATACCGTTATTTAAAGATTTAAATTGTGGTGAGTTGGGAGTGGTTTGCTGATTGAGATGGGTCAGTTTCAGGTTAGTGACTTTAAGATTTCACAATTAATTACAGAAGGAAGATTCATTTATGCATTGTTAGCATTTTCTGTGAGAGGAAAGAAGTATTAAACTTGATGTAGTCCTGTTGATCTACCATCAGCATTATATAATCCTAGCACTTGACAGTGTTGTTAAGTCACACGTATTCAGCATGCCTTTTGAGTCTCATTTTTCTGATTTACTAATAATTGTTTATAAGTCACTGAATGTAGAAATACAATTAAAATAATTAATGCATGTAAATTATTGTAGCTTGTATAAGGTACTTTTGTAATGTAAGTGACCACAAAGTATCCGTGTTTCCAACTATGATCAGTAGTACAGTGAATCAAACTGTACAATAGTGGCACACACTTAGATTTTGTGTTAGTAAAGTTACATGTGTACACCTCTTTGAATGTATCACATATGTGAACAACATCCTGTCTTGTTCGAAAACGAAGCCTTTGAAGCATTGGGTGTGTGCATGTCCAAGGGATGTTGCATCATATTAGAGGAGGTGCAAAAGTAGACCTCACAGTATGGGCAGCCTGCTACAGTTTGTACTTCTTACTATAAAAAATGTAGAATATTCCTTAGAAAATAAGTTATGGGTTTTGTGGGCAAGAAGTGGTCTTTTGCTTTGCATATTGCATATTTATTCATTAACGTGTCGTGGGGGTCATATTTACGTTAATAGGTTTTTTAGATTCTGAATGAGGTTCTTTAGACAACCTGTTCAGTGC
Organism: Reticulitermes speratus; assembly: GCA_021186555.1. Lineage (NCBI taxonomy): Eukaryota > Metazoa > Arthropoda > Insecta > Blattodea > Rhinotermitidae > Reticulitermes > Reticulitermes speratus. The sequence continues at coordinate 3,295,455 of JAJKFL010000237.1, read as the reverse complement.
CAAGTGGTTTATTTATGGAACATAGATTGTCACTGCATGTAGAAGTCTGTCTCTCGTCCTGCACGTGAAGGGACTGCATAATTTTAATGTTGGAACCTACAGAGAAGAGACTACTTGGGAAACCTTAGATAAGATGGGCTGGTAATGTTAATACAACATAGCCAGTGATTTGCAGTTACTAATGGGCAGCTGATAGCATCCGTAAATATACAAAGATTGGTCCATCTATATCATTTTTAATGCAATTAGGAGCATACATTTGGACTCATATGATGAGGAAAGTACTTGCAGAATTTTCAGATTTTAATCAATGGATGTACAGTGATACCTCGGCTAACGAGTGACCCTGCTAACGAATTTTTCGGGTAATGGAAGATTTTTTTCGCTGTTTTTCGGACTGGCTAACGAATGTTTTAGTCGATGCTCGCGCTAACATAAAGCTGCAAACATGAACGGTTGGGCCATTCCAGGAGCTTATCTTTTCCGTCTGTATATGTGTGACAAAGAAATGAGCTGACGACATCACATAGGGGAGACCCACCAACCCGACTGGGTTGTTTACGTTCGACTTTTACGACTTTGTGTCTTGGTTGAAGACAAGTGTCTGAATCACTTTAAAAACATTCTGAAAAAAAGAGAAGTTCAATCAACTTTGGACAGATTTTTTACTTCTCCTTTAGCAAAGAGACAGAGTCCAGCTACTGAAGAAGAGGAGACTTACCTTGAATAAACTTTGAAAATTTGGAAGAAGAATAGTAAAAACGTTGTGTACATATTTTCAGTTTAATAGTATAAAGTGTATAATATATTTTCAGTATAATAGTGTAAAGATCGTCAGTTTTTTCATTCTACTTTCCATTCTTCTTCATCCAATTGGGTAGCTGTTCATCTCAGCCTTTGGTGAGTTTTTGCACTTTTATAGTGTGCTTTTTACTATTTTGTAAAACTTATCTTTAAATAGTGGGCAGCATCCAGAACGAATTAAACGATTTTCTATAGAAACCTATGGGAAATCACGTTTCAGCTAACAAATGTGATTCCGGAACAAATTATCTTCGTTAGCCGAGGTATCACTGTAGTATGAGTGATTTATGTGATGAATTGTGGCAGTAACTGTATTCCCAACAGTTATGTGAGAGGATATAAGAATGAGAACTGTGGGATACTGTGCCAAATAACTCATAAGGGTCACATGAGCTTCCCTTGAACTATAAACATCAATTTTCACTGCATCATATGCCAGTTTTAATTCCTGGAAAAGTATTATGTACATAATTAACTTTTATAACTTTTAAGTTTTTGTTTATGTAATCGTAGTTATGGCATACGTATTTCATTTATTTGATGTGGTGACAGTTGTGTATAATGGAGGCATTTGTTTCTACTTTGAGAAATTTCAACATTATAAGTAGTTTGGAGTGTGTGCTTGTCCTTGTGATATAATTTTAGTAGAACTCTGAAATTGATCGTATGTGGTTTATGTGTATTTATACTGATAATGTCTGTAATGAGGGAGTGTACCAGGTCTCGTTTCCTCAGTTTGTTTGAGAGGCAAAATATGAAGCACTGTGTACACAATTGGTGGAAAAAGTACATAATATTAATTACTGTGTCTGAAAAAACATACTGCTCATTAAATAAGTTTTCCCAGTGTGACATTTCCATCCATGCTGCAGTTGTTTTTAATAATCTTTGGTACAGGATTTGAGGTTCTGAAAGTGGTGAGGATTCTTAATCGGTCTGGGCTAGAACACCGTATAGTCTGGTATATGGTTATGAATGTTTTGGAGGATCATTCTGGGAGTCTTCACAGGCCATCGGAAGATGGACGCAGTATGTCCTGACCAAAGCCTCGGTAACCACCAGTTAGGTTACACAGTCCCATAACCTGGAGGACTACAGTTTTGAATCTTAACATTTTGCATTTTCCATGTATTGTATCACCCTTTATTACTAACTAACTACACAAGTGAGGCAATAAATGTACCTTATTATTTTACATTATATTTTGATCTGAGGTGAAGTATGTCGGAGAGAATATGATGTAAAATAGTGAGGAATATTGCCTAATAAGTATATTTAGTTGGTTTGTAAAAATTTCGAAGTTTGTTATTTTTTATTGCTATTATGAACGGCGTGAGGAAAGGGTATGGTATGGTGGTAGACTGCGCTACCGTGGTCTTGCTACATAGTTTTATACGTTACCAACAGGAGCATGCTTTACCAACGGCCATTGATCCACACTGGCTACATAACGACGATCAAGCCGTTTGAGGCGCTGTAATTTTACGTTTCCACGGAGATGTAATTATTTTATGAAGCCATGACCACTGTTAAGAGCAGAACGGGAGGAATTTTTATGTTACAGAACTTCATGTTTTAGCTTATAACGGTATATATTTAAAAATTTTAAATGTTACGAAAAATTATGCTTTGGACCACACAAAGAAATTGAGGAAATATTATATTAGGCTGTGGACATATTTCGGTGAGGCACCTGGGATTTAATTTGCATAACCATGGATCAGACGGAGGATCTATTGTTATCTGTGTTGAATCAGCGTTCTTTGACGTCACCATTTTGAATGAAGGGTAATCGTTTCAGGTGACTAGGTGTGTGGCTGATTTTGGGGTGAGTAATGTAGATGTGTGTGTTTAACTGTTTCTTAAATTAAAAACTGAACTCGTGAAGTTATGTGATATGTGTCAAGAAATTCGGAAAGAGAAGTGATATACATTCACGAGGTAAGGGGGACGTGAAAAAATGGGTTTGGTGCAAAAATTAAAAACGATTAAATATATTACTCTTGGACCTTGCTGGTCTGGGCAATGGCGCAACTCCCCCCCGACTCCCGCTCTATTATAATATATTTGGCAATACTCCTAAAATTGTTAGGCCTAAGTTATCTTCAAAGAATAGAAGTGGAATTATGAAACGGTCTGTTAATAAGAAGCGTTAGATTTGGCACCAACACTGCAGCTTCAATTGTAGTCGATTAGTCCATAGAATGTAACGACATGAGGTGTGCTTTAGTCTCTTATTTTACAAAAAATAAAAATTGCTCTCCTCACTATCAGAAGTAAGAACTTGTGGGGTTTGTTTCTAAATGTTAGTATTATGCTGCATTTTATTTCTTCAAACCTTTCCACCCAAACTTATGAACATACATTTCGATTACTCATAATAAACCCGAACCCGCTGTAACGCTGAAGGCTGCTATGAAAATGATAGTATGGTGTTGGCATGCCTTGTAGGTGTGTGTTTAAAACGTGGCTGTGAGCACAGATTATCTAGTATGCGCTGTGAGTTTGTATGCTGTGTGCCGGTGTTACAGGCGATGAGGACAGTGAAGGACGTAATGTTCAAAGCACTCTACAGTTTTTATTCAACGGAAGTGCGACTGGAAATTTTAGACGTCTGTCGCGGTGTATTTTTGGTCTTTGCTCTCTTGAGAACATGTCAAACTGCTAATGGCGTCGGCATTCGTAATATGCGGACCTATTGGTAACGGCAGGTTTGAGAAAGATTACGAGGAAAAGAAGAAGAATTATAACATGTAACATAATCATAAAGTAGAGGTTGTGGTGCTGTGTAATCTTGCAAATGTTTCCGAGTATTTCGGAGTAACTTGCCTCAATCTTGGCCGTTTAGTTCTGCTTGAGGACCTGTCTGCAATATATTTATTATTATTATTTTTTTTTTTTTTTTTTTTCTTTCTTTCCCCTGCAAAGAGCCTGAAATTTCAAGAGTTTTGGAAAACACTATTCTAAACGGACCACAGTTAGGAAACTATTGTTATAAGCATTTGGGGCTGATCACATAAAATTGAAATCACGTAAAACATGTCCTGGAGGAAGCCAGGGTCGTCAAATGTTACAGCACAAGTGCAGTGTTTGTGTTTCCATTCTGAAAGTAGGTGAATGAAAATTTGACAAATTTACGACTGACTTCGTGAAATGATAGTGAAAATGCTGCGAGCAGAGCACTAAATCCAGTACATTGTTGTGCTCAAATTGTGAACAAATTGATGACTGAGGATTGGTAGTTACAATTCTGATAGTGCATCAGTGATTTTATTGTATTTGTTAGGTTTTAGTGAAGAATTTCCTTTAAGTGCATCATAGCATATATCGCTTATATCGATAGTCAGATAGCAAGTGATTGATGAATCGACAGCAACTTTGGATTTTTCATACGTATTTGAAGGATATTAAATTTTTTATACATATCTTTAAAAACTTATTAAACGGGTAAAATTTCATAAACGATCATAGTCTTGGTATCATGAGATTCGACTTCTTAGGTGGGAAGACTTAATAAGCGGGAAGCTTCATGTCCGGGAAAAATTAACGTACGCCTTATGGATTTTTTTCGGGACTTTGAAAATCAGACTTCTTACAGGGGAAGAATTCTTATGCGGGGACTTCATATCCGGGTTCTACTGTAATTAGTATGTTTCCTTTCAGGATGTGCACAAATACTGGAAGTTTCAGTTATCACATCTATAAAGCTGTATGTTTCGGATTTTTGTAATTCATTTGCATATCAACCAACAGGCAATGATGTGTTCTGAACAAGGTGTAAGCTTACGAACAATGCTGCACTCTCTTGAAACTAGAGTGCCGAAAATCATACTCCAGAGAGTAGAAGAATTGTATCCTGGTGTAATGGAAAGCATGGTGAGTGTTCTGTGTGCCGAAAATGATCTTGTCATCCTGTTCTTTGTGTATTTATATGGCCATTAGAAACTGAGTTTGTGATAAGGTTGTGGTAGTTTTGCATTTTGTCAGTTGTTAGCAGTTTGTGATAAGCTTGTGGTAGTTTTGCATTTTGTCAGTTGTTAGCAGTTTGTACAGTGCACCATTTTTATAATGAAAATGTATTCTGAAGATTGAAGTCTGCTGGGAAGTCACACCATGTTGACTTACGAATAGTTACCAGTGTTTTGAATGAACTTTGTTTTTGCTTGCGTAAATCTGTGTTCAATGTCAGTAGTTTAAGAAGTTCAATTGACTTTTTCTCTTGAACATGTGAGACTGGACACCATAAATATCGCCCAATATACAAATGCTGTATGTCTTAAGATTACAGTCTGCTGGGATGTGACACCACATTATTTAGTGTATAGGTACAAATGTTACAGAAGTCATGCCTGCCACTTTCTTCAGGGTAGTCGAAGAAGACTACCAAGGATACATATGGCTTCTTTGACTGCCGTCAGGATTGAGGAAGCAGTTGGCAGTTTTTACTCATCACCACAGCACAATGTCGCAGAAGACTTGAGTCTTAAGCAACGCTGGTGTTAGAGTCTGAGCTCTTGAAAGTGTAGTCTATTTAATTAAGTGACGTTTGATAATGGTTTGGTGGTTTTACAGATCTGCATGGGTGTGGTGAAATCTGAACCTGGTTCAAGTAACGACAGTTGCATAACATCCAATGATGATGGTGGTGGTGATGATGATGCAGAAGAAGCTGTTGCTGTTAAAGATGAAGAGGACACTCATGAGGACGTGGATCAGAATCCTGTTGCGATAACATTTAAACCAATGAAGTCCGAAAATGGGGTGAGTTTTGTGTGTGTCCGTTATAAAGTAATATTCACAGATATGTTGGATTGCATAGATCTATGTACATGTCCGTCCTTGTGAGTCATTTTGCATGAAACAGCTGTCGTACAGTGAATTAATTTTGGACCTTCTTGTTGTAACATTCCAAAAGAATTGTATTTCTTTTTAAGGTGATCCATCCCTATAGTACTGTTGATCAAATATATATATATATATCTCAATATACAGTTGTACACACATCATGTATAACTCGGTTAAGCAACAAGTCTTGGCTTATTACAAGCCAACATCAGGCCTTCTCTTTTAAGAACCAGTCAATAATAATATATTATATAATGGTATATTGGTATGACATGCTTTGAAAAGGAAGATATTTATCTGCTAACTGAATGGTTTGTATTTTGTTGCACAATGCTTGTGGTCCACCACTTTCATTTTCTGTCAAGTCATTTCTGACACAGTTATAATCTAGTACTGAGCAATTTGCAGTCTTAAGTGATGATCTGTTGCCTGCTTTTTGACTCAACCACATTGATTCCATACAGAATATAATATTTGAAAATGTTCAAGGTAAAGGTTACACCATTACATGCATATGCAGGCACAAAGGATACGTAGAGGTGTAGCTCTACCATTTGCAAACTCTGTGCTGGAAGGGGGTTGGGGGGTCAGCACCACGCCTCAGGCGCTTTACCGCTGTTAAAGACCTGATACCCATTTTACAGCAGGCTTGGTGGGCCTCGGGGCATTCTGAACGTGAATGGAAATGTCGCCTCCACTGCGATTTGATTTGTGGACTGTGTAGCCTGTAGCAAGTTTGCTGTACCAACTGTGCTGAAAAATAGTAACTTACAATTAGTTTAACAATGCAAGTTACATGAAGCTATACTCAACTGTTTATGATGAAGTTGTTGTTGTAGTCGTCATGCTGATTGTATCCCTTGTTGTTACATTTATTGTGCAGTTGAACTTCTAAAGTTGCGTACTTAACAGCATACAAGACACAAACTTGCTTCTTCTTTTTATTATTATTATTATTATTATTATTATTATTTCTTTTCTTTTCCTCCCCCCAATGAGTTTGTGGGACTGAAATTTGCCCGTCCATGTTTCACTGTCGAGTCTCAAGTTCCATATCGGTACATTACTAACTTCACTGAGTTGTATCACACAAAAATAGCCCTCTGCTCATACTTTTACTAAGCAAATCATTGCCCTTAAACTAATTAATGCTAGTAGCTCATACAGTCTGTTTTCATGTGAATTGTGGTTTTAATTAAGTTTGGTCATTTGTAATGTAGTTGTTTATATTCTGCAGCCTTTATGTTACTGTACCATGTAATTAATTCTGCATTCAATTTATATGGCTGTTTGTTACGTATTGAATTGAATTAGCTTCTGACTGCACTGTCAGATTAACCAGATTTGTAAACCTCCATGACTCTTGGTACTGTTTGTGCTGGTTGAGTGGGAGTCCATTGTGTGTTGGATATATTCCATTTTGTTTAGTGTGTTTCATAAACAGTACATGACAGTATTCCCTGCTGTCTGCAGTCATCAAAGGATTTTCTGACAGACTTTTGATATATTTGTTTTGGAATAAGTAGTAATATTTGGAATCAAACCTGGACATTCAAGTAAACTGTGAACATGACAAACTTGATCAGTGTTTTGAATATTGTCCATTGCCAAGTTTTGTTAAAAGACACAGCTTTTGGAGACTTGATCTGTCTCCATCTTCAGGTGGGGTGGATATGTTGGTATCGTGCTCCGTTGGGTCCACTAGAAAGAGCTATGAGCTCTATCAGTGGCAATAAACAGGAAATTCTCTGCAGTTTGCTTACTTCTGCCCTGCTCTTTTTTCATGTGACACTAGCTTCACCACACTGTGGCAGCTTTGGTAACAACAGATTTTCATAGTATGTGTATACTGTCTGTGACATAGACCACTCTGCAATAGCTGTCTGCATGATGTGTCTTCATTCCCATTCCCTACACCATTGTCAGACTTACTGTTGTACCTACATGACTCATTTATTTTCACAAATCCTCTTGTGATAAATGGGTTCTAAATAAGCAGAACCTTAAATTTTGACTACACCCTATGAGTCTGATTGTTACCTGTAGATATTTGCACTCTGAAAAACACTCGCAGCTCTGGCTGACCTTCTGCCACAGCAGTTTCTACCATGTACAGACTGTTAACCACGGCTCACAATCTCCAGATCTGACCAGCCACTGTACTGGTGCTGTGCATGAGCTGTCACTTTTTAGTTCTTCACAAAATAAGAAGTGCCTTATATGCAGAGCACGTGCCTGAGTCTGAGACCTAGTATGTTTGTGATTGAGCCATTTGTCATATTGACATGAAATTTGATATGAAGTGAAGTTGGTCAATTGTAGGTTTTGTGAAAAACGGCGTACTAACAGTCATACTTTTTTACTTAACGGTATGTATCAGTTTGTGCCTGTACTTTGTATGGCTTGTGTTTGATTTAGGTGTAATTTAGTACAAAATTTATACGTGTAATTCCACTGAGCAGTTGTAAGTTTTGTGAAATTCATTGCAGTGGAAAGCCATATTTTTCTTTAGGGCATAAGTGAAGGTTTTTTTATCTCATTTTGAAAAAGTTTGGCACATGAGATGAGCACAAGAATTTGTTGAGTAGTAATGAGTTTTGTAACAATTAGCACAGTGCCAGGCATACTATACATAAGGGCATAAGTGATCTTCTGTTCATACTTTCCACATGTATTGTCCAGTTTGGGTGACATTTGGTATAAGATTTCAGCACGTAATGCTGTTGAGCATTTGTGGGTTTTGTGAGAATTGGCACAGGGAAGGCTGTGCTTCTGTTACGGGTGCAAATAAAATTAAATTCACGTGTGTATCTGGAGCTTGGATGATACTTTGAAAGTAAGAAACACATTGCTGAAGTCTGTGAGCTGTGTCACAGAGTACTGCATTTGTGGTCTTGTTAAATGTGGTGTATTGTAGGTGTCACTAGCAAAGAGGCAGTTTATGCCTCTGCCAGCAAACCTATCTGAAGGTGCATTTTTAATTTTTGTTGTAAATTTTCATTTTAGAGCCACCCTATATCACTCCGTTTGTGCAAAATAGGAAAGGGTCTTGCATAATGTTGCAATAGCACATGATGAGAGGTGAATCCATTGACATACTCATGCAGGTCTTCATGCTGTCGCAGTGATGTGGTAACAACCGCAAGTCCACCACAACCATCTGATACATAGCCATTTTCTGTCCTTGAACCCGCTTACCTGTCCATTCCATACAATGTATATACCTTGTTGTGTGGCACATTTTACTGCCGATGTTACACTGTCACTTTCAGACGCTTACACCTGCCACATACAGTGAGTGTAATGGTGTGTCCTAACTTATGTTTAAGCCATGTTAGAGGCTGGTTAATAGGAACTAACACTTTTCGCTTAGTATAAATTCTGTGCATCATTTAACTTTTATTTGATTTTGTTCATTTCCATAAGACTGGGCTAAATATTTAAGGCTTACTACCATATTATGTGGGCCTGCACTGTCTCAGCAGTTCATGTGTTTATAAACAACTGGCGCTGTCACCACCACCACCAACCCCCCCCCCCCCCACATTGTGGGCTTTTTTTGTTTTATCTCACTCAAAACATTTTGTATTATGCATTTTTTTGTTCTTAAAACTGTACCCTTGGCTTCTTATGGTCTTATTTTTTCATTTACATTTCAATGTATTCGTGTTTAAACTCTCTCTAAATTTTTCATTTCTCTGTCTCCATCTGTCTTGGTTTTTAAGGTCTGTACTGCAAACTCTTGTCTCACTTTCTTCTGGACTGAGAGGTATTTACCCATGTTTTGTGTTCTGTACATAAATATATGCACGAACTTTGTGACATAGTAATTAGTGTAGTATTTCATTAATAGTTTGTTTTCAGAGTCATTGTTCTCTCTCTTAAGATTTGTGTAATATTTGTTGTCATTTCTTTACCAGGAATGAATGCACACATAGTGGTGAGCAGCCTTATCGCTGTGATGTGTGTAGTAAGTCATTCTCTGATAGGCGAAACCTGAGGAGACACCAACGCATACATAGTGGTGTGCATCTGTATCACTGTGACACATGTAATAAGTCATTCACTCAGATGATTAATCTGAAGACACACCAACGCATACACAGTGGTGTGCGTCCATATCACTGTGATGTTTGTGGTAAGTCATTCTCTGATAAGAGAAACCTGAGGCAACACCAACTCATACACAGTGGTGTGCGTCCGTATCACTGTGATGTTTGTAGTAAGTCATTATCTGATAAGACTGCCCTGAGGAGACATCAACGCATACACAGTGGTGTGTGTCCGTATCAATGTGACACGTGTAATAAGTCATTCAGTCAGAAGATTAATGTGAAGACATACCAACGCACACATAGTGGTGTGCGTCCGTATCACTGTGACACGTGTAATAAGTCATTCACTCAGAAGATTAATCAGAAGACACACCAACGCACGCATAGTGATGTGTGTCCATATCGATGTGATGTTTGTAGTAAGTCATTCTCTGTTAAGACTTCCCTGAGGAGACACTTACACATACATAGTTGAGAGCATCCATATCACTGTGCTATTAATGGAGGTAACTAACAGTGTATCAAGAAATACATTGTGGGGAGCATTCTTAAGACTGTGGTGTGTGTCAGAAGTTACTCATGAAGATTGATCTGAAATGTCATCAACATTTACAGGCACACCTGTTATAATGCGCTTTACTTAGTAAATGCTGATGTGGTCTGTGAGCAGTTTTGTTTGTATTTGCTACTACTGCTCTGTGTTAACTGACATTCACGCACAGCTTGTCGGCATTGGGAGCTGGTGGACTTGAGTGGGGGGAAGTCCCACACCCCTCCAGGAAAGAACTGGGAGAAATGAAAGAAGCATGTAACCGTTCTTCATTTTTGTGAGCAGTTTATTGACGGCTACCGTTGTGCTCTTCAACATCTCAAAGGTTTGCTTTCTTATTTCAAAAACAATGACCCACATATGCTCAGACTTTTACAGGTTGTCAGAGGAGTTGAAAATGCTGCCACCTAATACAAGCTCCTCGTATAATGAGTTTAAAAAAGCGAAAATTTCAATTGAGTTCAGATTCACTCTTCAGCAGAAACAGAGATTTCTTGAATAAATAACTAGGCATATTTGTTTGTTTTGGTAAGACAAAATGTTACATGTTGTTTATTAAATACATGTCTTTACTCTGTAGTTCTGTTGATTTCATTTTTATACTGAAATACACCTTATGCTGGGAAATAATTATCATTGAGTTGTAAGTTGAGAATATGAACTAGATCTGTGAACTTTGTTACGGGAATATCCCTCATTTAGTGCTCTGTTTTTCTGGAATCAATTTAAGAGCACTGAATGAGGGATGCCTGTACATGGCTGTAGTTGCTCTGCCCTGCACACCTTATTGAACCATATAGACGCGTTTGCTCTATGTAACTTCTGTTTGATGTTTTGGTATTTGTATACTGGTTTTGCCTGTTGGGCACTTATATACTTGATATTGCTTACACCGTGCATGTTTAATATAATATCACAAATTTTACCAACACATGCACTTTATTCTATTAAAAATTAATAGTTCGTTAACTACAGCCCTCATATATAAACATTCGAGTGAAAGGGAACAATAGTAGAAACCATCAAACAAAACTAGCAGCGATTAAAGTGAACATTAATACGCAGTGAAATTAGTACTTTTTATAATACAGTTTTTATAACACCTCACTGGACTGTTTTTAATCTACACCTTTGGATGTGTATATACTAAGTAACTTTAATTGCCCCTGATGATGGCCGGTTAACCGACCGAAACATATGTAGGGCATTTTAACGAACTATTAATTTTTAATAGAATAAGATGCATGTGTTGGTAAAATTTGTGATACTGGAACCTCCCAGTTATGAAGCAGGAGTCCTGTGCTCATAGTTATCGCATTTATTTAGTATTGTATCATATAACCATGAGACAGTTATTATTTTTGGAAAGTTGGGTCATAACATTCAATTCCATGTCTGCACTGACTGTAGCTTAATATGAATAAATACTAGTAGGCCTATAAAGTGTAAATAACAATAAAGAAAGTCTGGATAAAGATGTTTTGCAGTGTTGATGTTTTATTCCCAATGTGGTGTGTTTAAACAGTTAACAAATACAGTATATATATTCTTGCATGTTTTGTGTGTCACTTGCAAATGGTGTGCTGTTACAGGTAAGCAGTTGCTCGTGTGTTACAGTTAAGTACATAATGTGAACTTTGTTACAGGAATGCTCCCTCATTTAGTGCTCTGTTTTTCTGGAATCAATTAAGAGCACTGAATGAGGGATGCCTGTACATGGTGGTGAGTGTCCAAATAAGTGTGGTGTGTGTAATAAGTCATTCAGTGATAACGGTCATCTGAAGAGGCAGCAACACATACATAGTGGGGAGCTTCCATATCACTGTGATGTATGTACTGAGTCATTCAGTACAAAGAGTTTTCTGAAAACATTTCCAACAGTATATTGGGACTAGCTGCAGCAGCCCGTAATGACATGTTGACGCCATTCATTACTGCGACCCTATCCTGAGACTTGTGCAAGAGCCGTTGTAAATTTACTTCCCCATTTACACGTTTCCCCAAACAGTCCCTTCACTGCACTTATTGTGACCCATATTTTATGTATACTTGCCCTCTTTCCCACGCATGGTACATGTCCTGTTCATCTAATTCTTCTCTGTTTATGTCTTGTTGGTTTGTCCTCTGATGAAACCCTTCTGACATATGTCACGTCAGTTACTATTGCTGACTTTTCTTCAGCTTCGCATGACATTAACAATTACAGAGCTGCAAATCGTACTGTGTGACTTAGAGGAACAGTGAGATGGAATTATGTGTAGTTTGTTGACTGCACAATTTACAGATAGTAGGGGTCAAGTTTTTGCAGTTCAGCATGCCAAGATGACACACGAATGGAGGTGTAGCTCCATACATTCACGTTGAATGAAACAGCACCCAGTACACATTGGATTAGAGACTAGGTGGGCCCCAGGGGTGATCTAGATACTGTGAAAGAGATAGTAATGTATAGTGTGTGGTAGAAATCAAACCCTGATTCCTTGTTTGTCCATTCTATAGTACTTCCTTGCTATACCAACTGAGCTACGATACAAGGAGTGTAAGTTACTGTGTCACAGTTTGCAAAACCGCAAAGGTAATGTAAAGTTGTCCCAGTGCAGACCATGAATGTATATAAGGACAGTAGAGGCCTACATCCACTCATTCATAATTTTGGTACTAGCTGGAGGTGAGTGGTGACGATCATGCCCCAGCTGCTTTACCTTTTCACAGAGACCCCTGGGATCCAATGAATAGGGGGCTGGTTGGGGTCCCAAATTCAGTCGACATTTTGGCGAAGAGAAAAATCTCTTGTCTCTGTTGGGGCTCAAAACCCAGATCATGCAGCCACTTAGTAAATTGTAAGATGTTTGTTGTACTGGGAAAGTGATTCCTTCCACATTAGGACCATTTGTTGACATTGGCATGACAGTATATTGGGCATGTACAGAGTGAGGGGAAACTGTGTGACACTGCTTTGTGCGTGGTTCGTGTTGGTGTGTGTCTTAGTGAATGATTTACTGTGAGGAAAAATTCTTGAGTAAGATTTGGTGGAACAGTCAACAAAAATGGATGCGGTTATGAACAACATTTAGGAAGTTTTATGCCATCCTCTCATTTGGTGATTGATTATGATGTTGATCAGCAAACAAATAAAAAGACAATTTTTATTTTTGTAGGCCAATACAATAAGGCAAATAAAGAGCGACATGAATCCAGTCACATTGCCGTCTCGAAACCTTTGCTGTTGCTGGAAGTTAATGTACGATATATGACAATAGACTGGAATAAAATAAAGTTTTGAAATTGAGTAATTAACACAGGTGGTATTTTGTTAGACAGCATAAAACATTCTCAATTGTTTGTTTAATTTTAAAGTAAATACTTGCCCTTTTTTGCTTAAAATGATATTTGGCCCACCGTAAATTTAAAAATTATCTGTTTGGCCCTCGTGATATCTGACTTGAGACCTCTGGTGCAAATGTTAGGCCAGTTGTACTTAGGTGCAGACTGTCCGTTGTTGATTGTAAAGAAATGGCGCCTCATTGCAAGCAAACTCTCACTGGTGACACAAATAATAGAAACATAAATATTACTGTGTTCTAGGGAGTGACGTCGTGTAGTTTGGTATAGCTATGAATGTATGAATGGAACCTGCTGCCCCTTTTTGTCAAGGTATATTATTAAAAGGAACTGCTAAACTAGTGCTCCGAATGGTCTGTGTCATTCTGACTTACACCACCCTTTCCCCCTGCCTCCTAAGCTTCTTAGTTACTCCTAGCAACTGCTATAGAGGCTCTTCGCCGTAAACAACCAGAACTGCTGGAGCGTGGTGCCATTTTGCTCCAGGACAACGCAACACATCATCGCCATTGTGATGTGCAAAATCTGGTGCAACGTTGGGGCTGAGAAGTGTTGGCACATCCTCCCTACTCTCCAGATTTCACCCATGTGATTATTGGTTGTTTTTACGTGTTAAAGAACATGTTTGGGGAAAACGATTTCAGTCGCAAGACGATATCAACACTGCTGTCACTGCCTCTTTAAAGCGTCCGTCCGCGGACAAAAACAGAGCTGCAATTGATCGTTTACCACGTAGATGGTAAAAGTGTGTGGACATTGCTGGTTATTCCATTGAGTAGAGGACATGTGTGTATACATTCTGGAATATCAATAGTATTTTTATCTAGTATTTTGTTATTACATTAAAATCATACACAATACTTCTGAAATGCGCCTAGTAGTTCTGTAACGTCAGACCTTGCGACATTATAAGGTACGAACCAGGCACTCGAACTCTGAGTCCAGAGATCTGATCCGGTAGCGTGCCACCATATCTCGTTTATAAAATAATACTGCAGGGGCTGCGAGAGGTCAGTGCCTACAACTATGCTTTTGTAAACTCGAAGGCATAGGTCTTTTAAAAAAACAGAAGCAAACGACGAAATAAGTTTAAAATTCCCCCAAATAAATATATTGTAACAATTACATTACGTAAGTTAAGGAGCGAGCGTGACCTTCATTAACTGAACATACATAACACAAATTTCTAAAGCTTCACTGACCAAACAACCTCCGTAAACCTTGGGTTAATTTAAAAGTAAACCATCCTACCTTGTAGAGCTAGCGTGACGGCGTAGACGTCGGACTTCATGGCGGTGCCAGTATGTCACCTCGACGGTAGTATCTGCTCGACGACTCAGTCAAGAATAATCTTTGTTTCTATCCATCTTCCAATGTTTCTAACTTAAAACATTGCGTTTCCCCCTACTCTATTGCATTCGTTTGCAATTTCTCTATAAAGAAATAACTGTCCAGTTACGGTGACCTCAATCTGTACTTTTATATGATGTACTGTGAGCAATAAGCCCAGTTACTGTGACCTCAATCTGTACGTTTATATGATGTACTGTGAGCAATAAGCCTAGTTACTGTGACCTCAATCTGTACGTTTATATGATGTACTGTAAGCAATAAGCCTAGTTACTGTGACCTCAATCTGTACGTTTATGTGATGTACTGTGAGCAATAAGCCTAGTTACTGTGACCTCAATCTGTACGTTTATATGATGTACTGTGAGCAATAAGCCTAGTTACTGTGACCTCAATCTGTACGTTTATATGATGTACTGTGAGCAATAAGCCTAGTTACTGTGACCTCAATCTGTACGTTTATATGATGTACTGTGAGCAATAAACCCAGTTACTGTGACCTCAATCTGTACGTTTATATGATGTACTGTGAGCAATAAGCCCAGTTACAGTGACCTCAATCAGTACGTTTATATGATGTACTGTGAGCAATAAGCCTAGTTACTGTGACCTCAATCTGTACGTGTATATGATGTACTGTGAGCAGAATAGGATGTAGTGGAACGACTGCAACAAAAATGTGTGGAGTCACGAACAACATTCAGGAAATTCTGTGTCCTCCTCTCTTTTGGTGATTGGTTATGAAGTTGATAAGCAAGCAAATAAAAAGCAACTTTTATTTTTGTAGGCCTATACACGAATGAAAATGAAGAAAGATTGCATGAATCAAGTCATTTTCAATATTAAAATTTGAAATGGCTTTAGGTATTATTTGAAATAAATGACAGGAGCTGTTCAAAGTGCTGCTACAATGTTAACTGCCAGATCCTTGCATGATTTTAGTCATCTGCCTGTAGATCAGATCTGTGCTCTCTGGGATATTACACAGTGTTGAGTGGTAGTTCTGTACCGACGATTAGAGACAACCAATCGGTCCCATTTTAAAAAGTCAAGAAGTCCTGGCGATGGGACCGATCGCTTGCCCGAAACGTCGGTACAGAACTACCACTCATCACTATGTAATATCCAAGGGGAGTGTTGATCTCATCTACCGGATCCTTCTCTGTTTCCACAGTTTCCTTGTAAGAAACACTTGTAAGAGACAGAAACGGAGATCTCGGTTTCCACGCCGCCTCCCACCCAGTTAAGCGTTCTAGAGAAGCTGTGATCAGGTTACTTCTCACAGCATGCCTAAAAAGGACAGGGGTGTCGTTGTGCTGGGAACACTTAACACAGGTTTTCTATACCCCTGTCGCAGTACCGATCCCGATTTCCGTACGAAGGAGGGGATTTCTACGTGTTTCCTATCTCAAATTGGTCCCAGACGACCCACATAAAACCCCAGCAAATTTGTATAAACTCTTCTGTTACACTGTGTAGGTAATTTGCATGTTTGGGTCACATTTGACAAGCAGAACGGTGTGGTCTTAAAACCTTAAAGTGGCAAAAGTAGGAAACTGGTCTTGTTTGGTGAGCAAGATGTTGACTGCGAAAAGTCATTAAAAACTGAGAAACCTAAATTGGGTCATGAATTACAGTCACATATTTCTCCCTTGATTAAAACTGTATACATGCCCAGTGTGTCAGCATTTTCGTATTCTAACTGCAGACGTATGCTTGCATGCTGAATACTGCGCATTTCTCAACCTATCGTTATTCCTAACGATTGGCTGTTTACATTTAATGTCCACAGGCTGGATACGAGAGATCGATGATGGCTGGCTTGACTGAGTGAAGAAGCTAATGGTCACGAATGTGTTATCACGAGATGTTCTATCGCCATTGCTTTTCAACTTTGCTTTGGAATATGTCATTAGGAGAGTTCAGGCAAACCACGAGGGCTTGAAATTAAATGATACACAGCAGCTTGTAGTTTATACTGATGATGTTAACATATTGGGTGGAAGTATACATGTTATAAAGAAAAACACAGAAGCTTTAGTAGTTGCTAGTAAGGACATTGGTCTAGAAGTAAATGCTGAGAAAACTAAGTACATTGTCATGTCTGGAGATCAGAATGCAGGACAAAATCACAACATAAAGACAGATTATAAATCCTTTGAAAGGGTGGAACAGTTCAAATATTTGGTACCAACCCTAACGACACGAAATTCCATTCAGGAAGAAATTAAGAGCAGATTGAAGTCGGGGAATGCTTGTTATCATTTGGTGCAGGATCTTCTGTCTTACAGTTTGCTGTCCAAAAATACAAAGATTAAGATATACTGAACTATAATTTTGCCTGTTGTTTTGTATGGGTGTGAGACTTGGTCTCTCACACTGAGGGAGGAACGTTGGCTGAGGATATTCAAGAATAGGGTGCTGAGGAGGATATTTGGGCCTAAGAGGGACGAGGTAAAAGGGGAGTGGAGAAGACTACATAACGAGGAACTTACTGCTCTGTACTCATCAACAAATATTAATCAGGTGATCAAATGAAGAATGAGGTGGGCAGGACATGTAGCATGTATAGGTGAGGGGAGAGGTGCATATAAGATTTTGGTGGGGAGACCTGTGGGAAGGAGACTACTTGGAAGTCCCAGGCGTAGATGGGACGATAATATTGAAATGGATCTTCAAGAAGTGGTCTGGGGGGGCATGGATTGGATTGATATGGCTCAGGATAGGGACAGGTGGCGGGTTGTTGTGAATGCGTTAATGAACGTTTGGGTTCCATTAAACGCGGGGAGCTGCTAGACTAGCTGACGACCTGCCAGCTTCTCAAGAAGGGCTCTACTCCATTGAGTTAGTTATGTGTTATCACGCAAAGAGCGGCATTCATCGTGGAAAGCATTCTAGATCGTCTGTGGTGAAAAGTACGTTGGTAGCGCTTCTTAAATACTAGGTTGGTACGCATGAAAATAAGAAAGCGTCGGTTTACGTCGGTTGGAATTCAGTTGTGTAATACCACGAGTTTGTATTTGAAAACATTAGGTTGTCTTGTTTGTAGAACTGTGTTTTATTGTGGCTCAATTATTCGTACATACATCATAATTACTGTACCTCACTACCCTTGGCTGGTTAGATATTATTCGATATGTTTCGGCCTGTTTAGGTCATCTTCAGAATTTGTTGTAAACATAAGGCCCTTTAACAGTATCATAGATCCTCGACACTTGTTCATTGAATCTTTTTAGTTTCTATTATGTCCAATGTTTTTACTTAAAACATTTGGATTTTTACATATTAATTTAGCATTTGTTTGACTCAATTTCTAACATGAAAGATACCATAACTGTAGTATACGTGACCTCATTTGTCTTTAGTGTTTTGACAATAGTCCATTTAGTGATCAATCTGTCTTTATATGATTCTGTAGCAACAATCATTACATGACCTCAATTGACTTTCTATAGATGTACTGTGACATAATCCATACTGTAACCATCAATCGAGTTTATGATGATTACGAGTATGCAATAAGTCCAGTAACGGACCTCAAAGCTTTATTACTGTACTGTAGCAATAGACCCATTACTGTACTCAATGTAACTGTATATGATGATACTGTGAGCAATATCAGTTACATACCTCATCTGTACTTATATGATTAGCTGTGAGCATTAACCAGTTACAGTGACCCCTCATCATGTACTGTAATTGATGTACTTGAGTAAGTCCAGTGGTGATAATTTGTATACGTTTAATGTCTGAGCAATAAGCCCGTTCATACAATCTGACGTTATAGATGTACTGTGACAATAATTCAGTTACGTGACCTCAACTGTCAGTTTATTGAATTGTACTTAGCAATAAGCACAGTTTCTAGTGAGTCCATCTGTAAGTTATATATGACTGTAGCAATAAGTAGTTACAGTACGCAATCTGTAACGTTTTTGATTGTACTGTGTACATATAGTCCAGTTTACAAGTGACCCAATCTTGTACGTTTATATAGTAGTGACAATGCCAGTACAGTGACCACAATCTGTACTGTTTATATGATGTACGTTGACATACAGCACCATTACGTGACCTCAATCATGTGAATGTTTATATATTGTACTGTGAAGCAATAACAGTCCAGTAACAGTGAACCTCATCTGTACGTTTATATGTGACTGTGACAATAAGCTCATCTACAGTGACCTCAACAGTACGTTGTATATGATGTACTAGTGAGCAATAAGTCCAGTTACATGATGATCAATCTGTACCTATTCGAAGTATGTTGAGATAAGTCCATTACACTGACTCAATTGTATGTAAGATTACTTGGCAATAAGGGTTCTTACAACTGCACTCAAACTATCACTTAATAATGATTGTTATCATGAGTCCAGATGTATAGTCCAGTATACAGGTGACCTGATGTACGTTATATGATTAGCGAGTGAGCAATAATCCAGTTACAGTGATCAATCTAGTGACGTTTGATAGATGTAGTGAGCATAATTAGTTTGAAGCATACTCAATTACATGAGCCATAACTCTGTTCTGTTTTATATGATGTTATTTGGCAATATGTCCAGTTTTACAGTGATCCATCTGTACGTTTATATATGTACTGTAGGGCAAAAGTAGTTAAGTGACCTCAAATCTGAATACGTTTTACATGATGTACTGTGAGATAAGCATAGTTGTACTATGACTTCCAAATCTTATGTTTATAGTGATGTACTGTGAGCATAAGTCACATTACGGTACTCAATTGTACTTTATATGAGTATGTGAGCAATAAGCGCCATTACAGTGACTCGAACTGTACTTTTATATAGTCTGTAGAAATAAGTCTTACAGTGACCTATCAATCTACGTTTAAATAGTGTACTGTGACAATAAGTCCATGTTAGGGTGACCTGCAAATACTTACGTTTCTAATGATGTACAGTACAATAAGCCAGTTTACTGTGAACCTCACGTACGCTTTTATAAAGAGTACTTGTGAGCAATAGCCCATGTTACAGGACCTTTCAATCTGTAGTTGTATATGATGTATATGTGGCAATACGTCCAGTTAAGTGAACTCATCTTACGTTAATTGATGTGCTGTGAGCAATAAGCCCATACAGTGACCTCAATCTGTACTTATATGATGTACTGTGCAACAATAACACCAGTTCTGTTGACATTCAATCTGTAACTTCCTGCTATGATTCACTTGATCAATAACCAGTTCTGATGGTCATCTGTAGTTTATATGATGTATGTGACAATAGCCCATTTTACATGTGACCTCAATCTGCAACGTTATTGAGTCTGTGAGCAATAAGTCCATTCATGTGACCTGCAACTGTTACATTTATATGGTCTGTACAATAACCTATTACTGTGACCTCAAACTGACGTCTTATATGATGTATGTAGCATAAGTCCAGTCTGCTCAATCTGTACTGTATATGATGTATCTTAAATAAGCCCTAGCTTACTGTGACCTATCTGTACGTGTATATGATGTTTGTGAGCAATAAGCCCAGTTACAGTGACCGTCAATCTGTACTTTATATAGTACTGTAGCTAAGACCAGTTACGTACCACTCATCTGTCGTGATATGATACTGTGTCAATTAAGTCCAGTTACATGAACTAATCTGAACTTGTAATATGAAGTCTGTAGCTAACAGTTATGGTGACTCATCTGTAGTTAATATGATGTACTGTGAGCAATAAGCCAGTTGCTAATACTGTGACCCAATCTGTAG
The DNA here is from genome assembly GCA_021186555.1 of Reticulitermes speratus. Lineage (NCBI taxonomy): Eukaryota > Metazoa > Arthropoda > Insecta > Blattodea > Rhinotermitidae > Reticulitermes > Reticulitermes speratus. Next base: position 3,274,768 of record JAJKFL010000237.1, on the reverse strand, counting down.
ATGTATATGATGTACTGTGAAGCAAAAGCCAGTACTGTGTCCGTCATGAGTGGTACTTTTTATGAGTAACTGGAGACAACATAACACAGTCTTGCCTCAACTGTAACGTGTAATAGTATTCACTGTTATGCAGAAATCCAGTTCACATGGTGCTCCAATCATGTAGTTTGTATAAGTACTGTAGCAATAAGCAACCAACGCAACAGTGTGTATCCTAACTGTAAAGTCTTAATAGATGTAATTGTGAGCAAAAGCCATACAGTGTGACGCCCAATCGTAGTTTAGAATATTCTTAGAAGTCAAATAACCCAGTTACTGTGATCCTCAATCTGTAACGTTTATATGAAGTACTGCTGCAGCAATAAAGTCCCAGTTCAGTGATCATGATTGTACTTTATATGATGTACTGTGAGACAAATAAGCACAGTTGCGTACTAACTGTGACGTTTTATTCACTAAAGTAACTGGAAAACAATAAGTTGTTCGTGACCTCATATCTGTAATCGTTTTTATAATATGTAATGTGACAAAACCATGTGGTGGTATACTGTGACCATAAAATCATGTCACGTAAATGATTATTGAGCAATACGCATAAGTTCTGTACCTGTCATCATGTAGTTATATATATGTACTGTGAGAATAAGCCAGAAGTGAACCAATCTGTACATTGTTATATACTGTAACGTAGAATAAGCCCAGTTACAGGACTCATCTGAACTTATAATTACTGTGAGCAGTATCCCAGTTACAGTGAGCGTCTATCTGTAAAGTTTATAGGAATAGTACTGTTAGCATATACCAGTTACAGTGACCTCATCTTACGTTATAAGATGTATGCTGAGCAAAATCCAGATTACTGTGACCTACAATCGTGTAACGTTTATATGATGTACTGTGAGCAAAAGCCCAGTTTACTGTGACCTAACTCTGACGTGTATAGATACGTGACAATGAGCCCAGTTTAAGTACCTCATCGTCTTAATGATCACTGGTGAGACAATAAGCAACAGTTAACGTACCTCATTGATTACGACTGTATAATGATACTGTGAGCAATAAGTCCATTAAACTGTGACCATCAATCTTAGCTTACGGTTTAAGAGTGATGTTGAGCAATAGCCCTGTCATAGGATGTTGAACACCACACACAAAATTTTGTGAGTCCACGACAACATTTCAAGGAAACTTTGTTAACCCACTCTCTTTTGGTGATGTGTAGAAATTGTAAGCAAGCAAATAAGCTACTCTTGTCTTATTTAGTTCAACAATAATGAAATATAGAAAGATTGCATGAATCAGTCTTTGAATATTAAATTCCAATAGGCTTGTTTATTATGACAGGAGCTGAAAGTGCTGCTAAATGTAATGCCAAAATTCGTAGTGATTAGCATTCCTTAGTCAGATCTATAGCTCTTGGGATATACACAGTGTTAGTATGGTAGTTGTACAAGAATTTTGATACCAACATCCACCATTTCAAGAGTCAATGAAGTCCTTATGGACCCATCTGGACTGTACCCCGAACCTCGATACAGAACTACCACTTCATCACCAGGTAATATCCCAAAGTGTTGATTTCTTATCTACCAGATCCTGTTTCTGTTTCCGCATGTTTCCTTGTAAGAGTACACTGGCTGATGACCAGACATTGAGCATTCAGTTTCATGCGACTCTTCACCCACCAGTTCAAGCGTTCTTGGATTAGATAACGTAGATCAGTTATCACTTTCTACAGCATCCTACAGATAGTCAGGGGTAAGTACTTTAGCTGAGACAAAACACATAGTTGCCATCATTCCCTGAGCGTACATCCCGATTTCCAGTACTTTCATGTGGTTTCCAGTCTCAAATTGTCCAATAAATGCCTCGTAAAACCCCGAAATTTTTTGACATATCTGTTACAACTGTGTAGGATTCTTGCAATGTTTTCGGTCACATTTCACAAGCAAAGTTAAGGTGTGGTCATCAAAATCTTAAGAAGTGGCAACACATCAAACTGGTCGTATGTTTTGAGACAACGTGTTGCTAAGCGAAAGTCATAAGAAACTGAAATAGTCCAATTTGAGTCATGTAACAGAAAAAATTCTCCCTTGTAAAACATACAGCACCAGTGTGGATCAGCTTACTCATAATCTAATGCAAGTACTGTAAGCTTGCATGCTTAGTAATAGCTGTGCGCATTTCTCGAACCTATCGATATTCCTAACATTGCTGATTTACATTAAGTTCACATCAGGCCTGGTTCCGAGAGATGTGCCATAGGTAGTTACTGAGTGAAGGTAAGACTTATGGTCACGAATGTGGGATCACACGAGAAGTTTATCGCCATTGCTTTGTCACTGCTTTAAATATGTCCATAGAGAGTTTCTTTTAGCGAACCAACGACGGGCAAATAAATACAAACTTTAATTTTTAAAATTTAAGGTGGGTGAAACATCCTACAAAAAACGTTTGAATAGGGAAAGGAATTGGGTAAATAGAATGAAAAAAAAGTACTTTGGTTTATCAATTGAACAAAAAAAAAATATCCTTTTAAAGGGGGAAAACCCAAAAAAGGTCCAACCTTAAAAAAAAAAAATTTAGGGAAAAATAAAGCAGAAACGGGGAAACTTGTTTTTTTTCAGGTTTTGTTTTAAATTTTCATCCTAAAAAATAAAAATAACAAAAAAAGGCCTTTTTTTAAATTTTGAAGGTCTAACTAGGGAAACGGGCAGGGGCAAAAAAAGGGGGGGGTTTTGGTAAGAGGGGAGTTAAAAGGGGGGTTTAAAAACGGGCTAGGCCACCATAACAAAATTAAAGGTGAAAATCAAAAGAAAGGGGGGGGCCCCCCCGAAAAAATAAATTTTTTTAGACCTTTGGAAAGGGGAACCCCCGGGGGAAAAGGGGAGAAAAAAAATTGAAATGGGCCAAAAACTGGGGGGGGTTTTGGAAATGGTAAAAAGGGGGGGGGTTTTTAACAAGAAAATGGGTTTAAAAAGGGGGGGGGGAAAAAAACCCTTTGGGGCCCCCCCACCCAAGAAAGGGGACCCCATTGAAGTTAATTTTAAACCCCAAAAAGGATTACTGGAAACACCCCAAGTTCCCTGGGGTTTTTTTTTAATGTTAAAATACGATGGTCCTGAAAAAAAAAACTGGGTTAAAGGGTTTAAACAGTTTTAAAAAAACCCCAAATTTTAGAAAAACATTGGGGTTTTTAAACGTGTTTTTTGTGACAAATTTAATAAAATTAAACCCCCCCCCCCCTGGGTTTAAAAAATTTTATTTTGGGTGTTTTGGTTTTGTTTTTTTTAAAAAAAGGAATTTTTTTTAACGAAAAAATTTAAATTTTTTTTATTTTTTTTTTTTGGTTGGGGGTTTTCACTTCAGGAAAAAATTTTTTTTTTTTAAAGAGGGAGGAGATAAAAGGTGGGCATTATGAACTTGTCCTTTTAATTTAAAAAGGAAATTTTTAAAATTTAAAGCAAGGGACCAATTTAAAATGGGCAAAAATTAAAAAAAAATTTCCCAAAAAAACCGAAAAAGGGGTTTTTTGTGTGTAAAAAATAAAATTTTTAATATATTAAAGAAAGATTTCCCCCCCTTTTTTTTAAAACACGTTTTTTTAAAAAAATCTAAAATGTTTTATTTTCCCCCTTATAGTTTAAAATTTTTAAATTTTTCAATTCTTGGGAAAAAAAAACTTTATTTTTTTTAAAAAAAATTTTTAAAAAGAGAATTTTTTAAATTTTTTTTTCCCGGTCGGGTTTGAAAGAAAAAGGGAAAAAGGTAAAATTTTTTTAAATTGGTTTTTTTTCGTTTAACCCATATCCAAAAACAAAAAAACAATTTGGGGCACAAAAGGAAAGTACTTTCAAGAGAAATTTACCCAAAAAAATTTTTTTAACAGTTTTTTGGAAATCCTTTTTATTTTTTTCCCCTTTTCCCCAACATCTGAAATTTGCTGACTTTTCTTCAGCTTCGCATGACATTAACAGTTACAGAGCTGCAAATCTTACTGTGTGACTTAGAGGAACAGTGAGATGGAATTATGTGTAGTTTGGTGACTGCACAATTTACAGATAGTAGGGGTCAAGTTTTCACATTTCAGCATGCCAAGACGACACGAATGGAGGTGTAGCTCCATACATTCACCTTGAGCGAAACATCACCCAGTACACTGACTAGATACTAGGTGGGCTCCAGAGGTGATCTAGATACTGTGACAGAGATAGTAATGTATAGTGTGTGGTAGAAATCAAACCCTGATTCCTTGTTTGTTCATTCCATAGAAGTTGCTATACCAACTGAGCTACAGTACAAGAAAGATCTTGAAGTGTAAGTTACTGTGTCACAGTTTGCAAAACTGCAAAGTTAATGTCAGTTGTCCCAGTGCAGCCCATGAATGTATATAAGGACAGTAGAGGCCTACATCCACACATTCATAATTTTGGTACTAGCTGGAGGTGAGTTTTGACGATCATGCCCCTGCTGCTTTCGCCCCTGAGAGAGGCCCCTGGTATCCAATGATAAGGGGGCTGATTGGGTTCCCAAATTCAGTCAACATTCTGGAGAAGAGAAAAATGTCTTGCCTCTGTTGGTGTTCAAAACCCAGATCATGCAGCCATTAGTTTGGTTCTTGTACTGACTCCAAGCTGTCGCAAAATAAAATACCTACAAATGGCAGTAAAACATGGGAATCTTGCACTTAGTAAATTGTAAGATGTTTGCTGTTCTGGGAAAGTGATTCCTTCCACATTAGGACCATTTGTTGACAGATAGAGGGGAAACTGTGTGACACTGCTTTGTGCGTGGTTCGTGTTGGTGTGTGTCTTAGTGAATGATTTACTGTGAGGAAAAATTCTTGAGTAAGATTTGGTGGAACAGTCAACAAAATGTATGCGGTTATGAACAACATTTAAGAAGTTTTATGCCATCCTGTCATTTGGTGATTGATTATGATGTTGATCAGCAAACAAATAAAAAGACAGTTTCTATTTTTGTAGGCCAATACAATAAGGCAAATAAAGAGCGACATGAATCCAGTCACATTGCCGTCTCGAAACCTTTGCTGTTGCTGGAAGTTAATGTACGATATATGACAATAGAATAAAGTTTCGAAATTCAGTAATTAAAACAGGTGGTATTTTGTTAGACAGCATTCTCAATGTTTTGTTTAGTTTTAATGTAAATACCCCTTTTTGCTTAAAATGACATGGGGCTCAACTTAAATTTAAAAATTATCCGTTTGGCCCTCGTGATATCTGACTTGAGACCCCTGGTGCAAATGTTAGGCCAGTTGTACTTAGGAGCAGACTGTCCGTTGTTGAATGTAAAGGAATGGCGCCTTATTGCAAGCAAACTCTCACTGGTGACACAAATAATAGAAACATAAATATTACTGTGTTCTAGGGAGTGACGTCGTGTAGTTTGGTATAGCTATGAATGTATGAATGGAACCTGCTGCCCCTTTTTGTCAAGGTATATTATTAAAAGGAACTGCTAAACTAGTGCTCCGAATGGTCTGTGTCATTCTGACTTTCCCCCTGCCTCCTAAGGTTCTTAGTTATTCCTAGCAACTGGTATAGAGTGTGAGGGTGTTCGAGAATAGGGTGCTGAGGTGGATATTTGGGCCTAAGAGGGACAAGATAACAGGGGAGTGGAGAAAACTACATAACGAGGAGCTTTATGATCTGTACTCATCACCAAATATTATTAGGGTGATCAAATCAAGAAGAATGAGGTGGGCGGGGAATGTAGCACGCATGGGACAGGGGAGAGGTGCATACAGCATTTTGGTGGGAAGACCTGAGGGAAGGAGACCACTTGGAAGACCCAGGCGTAGATGGGAAGATAATATTAAAATGGATCTTCATGAAGTAGGATGGGAAGGGATGGACTGGATTGATATGGCTCAGGATAGGGACAGGTGGTGGGATGTTGTGAATGCGGTAATGAACCTTCGGGTTCCATAAAACGCTGGGAATTTCTTGACTAGCTGAGGACCTGTTAGCTTCTCAAGAAGGACTCTGCTCCATGGAGTTAGTTAACTGCTATACAGTGTCATTTAATGACGCTGTTTTAGCCCGTCCTAAAGGTTGAACCAGTGTAGTCCTCGCTCTTACAGCATGTTTGCGGAGTCATAATTACGAAACCCCTTATTAATGCAAACGTTCTGTGTTGGTTTGCCCACAGTACTGACCCTCCCTTACCCTACCTTCCTTCCACATAATCTCAAGCTCGGCGTATAGTTGTAATCCGAAAATGGAAGCAGCGTGTTCCTCCGAAACTTTATTTCATATCTGCCAAACTGCACGGCGTCACTCGCAGATAAATCTAAAATCTTCACTTTATGTGCCGACATAACGAAGGATATTACAGCAGCCGTTAGCAATCTTATCTACGAACCCCCAGTCCAGTGCATTAATTTTATGTTGCAGGGCGCACCGTTTTATCTTCGCAATTGCAGCTTCCACTGTAAAAGAGATGCTTATGGTACAGTATACAGGATAGCTGGGCCAGAAGGAACTGCGTGCCTCTGACGTGGGTTGTGACGTTACTAAATATTTATAGTTATCTTGCTTTACATCCTGAGGGCAGAAGGATTAGGTTTCTGGGATTACAACTTCTTTTATCTGAATTTCACGTTGTATTCACCGTGCATCTTGTTCACTAATTAAAAGTTTTGTTAGACCAACATATGCACTATATTATTATAACCAAGTCAATAACCCGTACATATGTTTCGGCCTATAGCAGGCCATCTTCAGGGGGTCAAAGTTTTTTACATAGACTTTAAAATTGAACAACAGATGTAAAGTGTATTTAAAAATCTTTGACCCCCTGAAGATGGCCTGTTATAGGCCGAAACACATGTACGGGTGATTGACTTGGTTATAAGAATATAGTGCATATGTTGGCCTAACAAAACTTTTAATTAGTTTATCTGAGTTTGTGTGTGTGTGTGTGTGTGTGGTCTTTGCTCCGAACGTTAAAAGTATGGTAGATTTTACTAAGATCCATCTACGAAGAACTGTTCTATTTATCTCAGGAACGTCAAATTTTCAAGCACATTTATGCTTATGTCATAAAGTAATTTTAGGTTCACGCTACAAATTATACGACTTTAGGCTACTGCTTCAAGAACACATTCCAAGGGACATCCCCAATCAAAAATTCCATAAAGAACACCTCTCCAATTCTCATTTGTTATGGAACTACGGGTATTTGAAGTTCAAGAATGCACACAAACCCTTTAAAGCCCAGTGGTTACTATATGTACCACCAGGTTTAACATTCAACAACTCTACGTTCTGCCCACACAGTGTATTTATGTGGTTTGTGTGGATCTCAGATCCTTATCGAATTGTCATAATGTCTGGTACAACAGACAACATTACCGCAAAGTAACTTCGATTTCCGAAGTACCTCTTACATATTTCACGATTATAAATAAGACCTCATCGTGGTGTAATTTCTTTAGTTAGAACTGTATGCCAGACCTTGTGAAAGGCACTACTGATGCTTGTCTATGTGCATTTTGCCTTCGTTCTGTAATCGTTTTAACCATGCGTGTTTTCGACCCGTTTTATAAGTACAAATGACACAATACGATACGTCATAAATCCTCGATTTTCTGCTGTCCTTTTCCTGTTTTGTTTAAGAAAATGTTACAGGTGTGCTTTTAATATTCTGTCCTAGAGTAGACCTATGCCAGATGGACTTATGACCTATCATGTTTGTCATTCTTATTGGGTTTAGGGAGAGTTAGTAAATTTGCACTTGTATTGGGATGTAAGAAGTAATAGTCCTTTATTGTAAGGTCATATGCAACACATAAGACGCCTTATTGTTAAAGATGCCAGTGCGTTATTTACCACACCGCTACATTTAAAGTAACCCCTACGATAATGAAGCATATTGTTTGAGGAACTTGAAAAAGCTGCAGAAACTTGTTGTTCTCGAACGAGCCACATGTAATGTTTATAAACTAGGACATCATCTTGTGACATTTTCATTACATAGCACAATGGGATAACGACAATGAAGGTTAGATTGGCGTTAAGACAAACGAGATAAATCGCAATCGACTCCCGTACGTCGACAAATGTACAGTGCGTACACTGCAGCGTCTACGCAGGTTGCGTAGGATATTACATTTAAATTTGCGGTCAGTCTCGAGAGTGCACTGATACACTGAGACACGCTCTTTTTTTACGCAGGTTTACCCCTTTCGCAATATAAATTAAATTATGAAGTAGGAAACCTGCCTAGTACTTGGCATATGCCAGTGCAATCCCGACAGTGACGAAGCATTATTTTACACGCACACGTTTGTCGGTGAATTAATTGCTCAAATGCTTGTGATTAAAATTTGTGTGCTCTCGAAGAGTCCGCGGCCCAAGACTAAACGAGTGCCAGAATGTAAGTGACGTGTGAAGGCGTCAAGTTCTCAGGATGTAAGTAGTCGCTGTAAAGGTGTGTGGGGGGGGGGGGGGGGGTCAGTGTTACTTCTTTCTCTGACCCGAAATTGCGTTGTCTTCTTGTCTGTAAGAAAGGGAAGTAGGTAATGTGTCCGTTCTCGCTTCCCACAAAATGCGTCGCATCTCCATTGCACAGTTCAGTCGGTACAGAAGCAACGTTTGTTCTGAGCATCAGACAAAACTGGCGCATTGACTTGTGAGCTCAAGTGACGAAGCTTTAAAGTAAAATAATGTGGTGTGTACACACAGGTACCGTTATTGTTGTTTGGTGATAGGTACTTAGATAGACGGTCATGGAAAGAACGCCGGTATAACGGTCAGCATAGGACCACCAACCTCCACCTCCCCCCCTTTCAAGCCTTCTTAATCTAATTTTTTTGCCTTGTGTACCTGTAACTGTTTAACTACGTTCACTCTAATGCCGACAATTACAGCTTTCCCCGGTAAATCCACTTTTGCAGGGAACATTCGTAGTGTCTGTCAACTTCAGTGCCTTGTTCTTCTCGCAATGTCCCACATAACAGAATCCTTCTTGATAAGCTAACAGGTTTTTAAATATTACGGAATTCCCCGCATTTTTGTGGAACCCAAATGTACAGTGCCGTGTCACGTGTCCCTATCTCGAGCCAGATCAATCCAGTCTGCACATTCTGGTCCAGTTCCTTTAATATTCATTTTAGTAACTGTTGTGCCGCAGCGGTCCAACCCTCCAGCAGAATAATCTTTGTTTCTATCCATCTTCCAATGTTTCTAATTTAAAACATTGCGTTTCCCCCTACTCTATTGCATTCGTTTGCAATTTCTCCATAAAGAAATAACTGTCCAGTTACGGTGACCTCAATCTGTACGTTTATATGATGTACTGTGAGCAATAAGCCCAGTTACTGTGACCTCAATCTGTACGTTTATATGATGTACTGTGAGCAATAAGCCCAGTTACTGTGACCTTAATCTGTACGTTTATATGATGTACTGTGAGCAATAAGTCCAGTTACTGTGACCTCAATCTGTAACGTTTATATGATGTACTGTGAGCAATAAGCCTAGTTACTGTGACCTCAACCTGTACGTTTATATGATGTACTATGAGCAATAAGCCCAGTTACTGTGAGTAATAAGCCCAGTTACTGTGACCTCAACCTGTACGTTTATATGATGTACTGTGAGCAATAAGCCCAGTTACTGTGACCTCAATCTGTACGTTTATATGATGTACTGTGAGCAATAAGCCTAGTTACTGTGACCTCAATCTGTACGTTTATATGATGTACTGTGAGCAATAAGCCTAGTTACTGTGACCTCAATCTGTACGTTTATATGATGTACTGTGAGCAATAAGCCTAGTTACTGTGACCTCAATCTGTACGTTTATATGATGTACTGTGAGCAATAAGCCTAGTTACTGTGACCTCAATCTGTACGTTTATATGATGTACTGTGAGCAATAAGCCTAGTTACTGTGACCTCAATCTGTACGTTTATATGATGTACTGTGAGCAATAAGCCTAGTTACTGTGACCTCAATCTGTACGTTTATATGATGTACTGTGAGCAATAAGCCCAGTTACTGTGACCTCAATCTGTACGTTTATATGATGTACTGTGAGCAATAAGCCCAGTTACTGTGACCTCAATCTGTACGTTTATATGATGTTCTGTGAGCAATAAGCCCAGTTACTGTGACCTCAATCTGTACGTTTATATGATGTACTGTGAGCAATAAGCCCAGTTACTGTGACCTCAATCTGTACGTTTATATGATGTACTGTGAGCAATAAGCCCTAGATAACTGTTGAGTATGAGCTAAGCTCTGGACCTCAATCTGTACGTTTATATGATGTACTGTGAGCAATAAGCCCAGTTACTGTGACCTCAATCTGTACGTTTATATGATGTACTGTGAGCAATAAGCCCAGTTACTGTGACCTCAATCTGTACGTTTATATGATGTACTGTGAGCAATAAGCCCAGTTACTGTGACCTCAATCTGTACGTTTATATGATGTACTGTGAGCAATAAGCCCAGTTACTGTGACCTCAATCTGTACGTTTATATGATGTACTGTGAGCAATAAGCCCAGTTACTGTGACCTCAATCTGTACGTTTATATGATGTACTGTGAGCAATAAGCCCTGTTACTGTGACCTCAATCTGTACGTTTATATGATGTACTGTGAGCAATAAGTCCAGTTACTGTGACCTCAATCTGTACGTTTATATGATGTACTGTGAGCAATAAGCCTAGTTACTGTGACCTCAATCTGTACGTTTATATGATGTACTGTGAGCAATAAGCCTAGTTACTGTGACCTCAATCTGTACGTTTATATGATGTACTGTGAGCAATAAGCCAGTTACTGTGACCTCAATCTGTACGTTTATATGATGTACTGTGAGCAATAAGCCTAGTTACTGTGACCTCAATCTGTACGTTTATATGATGTACTGTGAGCAATAAGCCAGTTACTGTGACCTCAATCTGTACTTTATATGATGTACTGTGAGCAATAAGCCAGTTACTGTGACCTCAATCTGTACGTTTATATGATGTACTGTGAGCAATAAGCCCAGTTACTGTGACCTCAATCTGTACGTTTATATGATGTACTGTGAGCAATAAGCCCAGTTACTGTGACCTCAATCTGTACGTTTATATGATGTACTGTGAGCAATAAGCCAGTTACTGTGACCTCAATCTGTACGTTTATATGATGTACTGTGAGCAATAAGCCCAGTTACTGTGACCTCAATCTGTACGTTTATATGATGTACTGTGAGCAATAAGCCCAGTTACTGTGACCTCAATCTGTACGTTTATATGATGTACTGTGAGCAATAAGCCCAGTTACTGTGACCTCAATCTGTACGTTTATATGATGTACTGTGAGCAATAAGCCTAGTTACTGTGACCTCAATCTGTACGTTTATATGATGTACTGTGAGCAATAAGCCTAGTTACTGTGACCTCAATCTGTACGTGTATATGATGTACTGTGAGCAGAATAGGATGTAGTGGAACGACTGCAACAAAAATGTGTGGAGTCACGAACAACATTCTGTGTCCTCCTCTCTTTTGGTGATTGGTCATGAAGTTGATAAGCAAGCAAATAAAAAGCAACTTTGTTTTTTGTAGGCCTATACAAGAATGAAAATGAAGAAAGATTGCATGAATCAAATCATTTTCAATATTAAAATTTGAAATGGCTTTTGGTATTATTTGAAATAAATGACAGGAGCTGTTCAAAGTGCTGCTACAATGTTAACTGCCAGATCCTTGCATGATTTTAGTCATCTGCCTGTAGATCAGATCTGTGCTCTCTGGGATATTACACAGTGTTGAGTGGTAGTTCTGTACCGACGAATAGAGACAATATATAGGTCCCATTTTCAAAAGTCAAGAAGTCCTGGCGATGGGACCGATCGCTTGCCCGAAACGTCGGTACAGAACTACCACTCATCACTAGGTAATATCCCAGAGGAGTGTTGATCTTATCTACCAGATCCTTTTCTGTTTCCGCAGTTTCCTTGTAAGAGACACTCGTAGCCAGAATCGGAGATCTCGTATTCCATGCCGCCTCCCACCCAGTTAAGCGTTCTAGAGAAGCTGTGATCAGGTTACTTCTCACAGCATGCCTAAGAAGGACAGGGGTGTCGTTGTGCTGGGAACAAAACACATGTTGCCTATTCCCCTGCCGCACTACCGATCCCGATTTCCGTACGAAGGGGGCGTTTTCTATGTGTTTCCTATCTCAAATTGGTCGAAGTCAACCCTCGTAAAACCCCTGCAAATTTGTAGAAACTCTTCTGTTACACTGTATAGGTAATTTGCATGTTTGGGTCACATTTGACAAGCAGAACGGTGTGGTCTTAAAACCTTAAAGTGGCAAAAGTAGGAAACTGGTCGTGTTTGGTGAGCAAGATGTTGACTGCGAAAAGTCATTAAAAACTGAGAAACCTAAATTGGGTCATGAATTACAGTTACATATTTCTCCCTTGATTAAAACTGTATACATGCCCAGTGTGTCAGCATTTTCTTATTCTAACTGCAGACGTATGCTTGCATGCTGAATACTGCGCATTTCTCATCCTATCGTTATCCCTAACGATTGGCTGTTTACATTTAATGTCCACAGGCTGGTTATGAGAGATCGATGATTCCTGGCTTGACTGAGTGAAGAAGCTAATGGTCACGAATGTGTTATCACGAGATGTTTTATCGCCATTGCTTTTCAACTTTGCTTTGGAATATGTCATTAGGAGAGTTCAGGCAAACCACGAGGGCTTGAGATTAAATGATACACATCAGCTTGTAGTTTATACTGATGATGTTAACATATTGGGTGGAAGTGTACATGCTATAAAGAAAAACACAGAAGCTTTAGTAGTTGCTAGTAAGGACATTGGTCCAGAAGTAAATGCTGAGAAAACTAAGTACATGGTCATGTCTGGAGATCAGAATGCAGGATAAAATCACAACATAAAGACAGATAATAAACCCTTTGAAAGGGTGGAACAGTTCAAATATTTGGGAACAACCTTAACGACTCGAAATTCCATTCAGGAAGAAATTGAGAGCAGATTGAAGTCACGCAATGCTTGTTATCATTTGGTGCAGGATTTTCTGTCTTACAGTTTGCTGTCCAAAAATACAAAGATTAAGATATACAGAACTATAACTTTGTCTGTTGTTTTGTATGGGTGTGAAACTTGGTCTCTCACACTGATGGAGAAACATAGGCTGAGGCTCCACTCATACCGGACACCCAACACAACAACAGTCCCCCTACACACACAGCCTTGGAAACACAGCACAGAAGCATCACAGCACACAAGGTAAGACATTCGTAGTAAACCAATTTCTTATAATAAAAAAATATCCACTTAACCTCTAATAATTAATAAAGTTTATATTTGAATGTTTAATTTATTTAGAGAAATGGAATACGGAGTTGTGTAAAACTACGCCAGTACTTCCGTAAAAAAGTGAATATTACGAACAGTCCACAATTTTTAAAACATTTTTAAAACAGGTTTTAAATATACATTTACGTGAGATTTTAAGATTCTAATTGACTACAGTACATATCGTAAAATTTTAAAAGAGTTTTGAACTTCATTTACCTATGGTTTTAATACTTTAACAGACTAATGTACATATTGTGTATATGTTTTAATATGTGAATAATTGGTAGCACACGACAACCCCTGAAGATGGAACTTTAAAGTTCCGAAACACGTGTAGGGTGAGGGGAAATAGGCCATAAAAAAAGTGGTCAATATAGTGCATTCGTTGGTTTTATTATTTGATAGGCTGAGGGTGTTCAATAATATGGTGCTGAGGAGGATATTTGGGTCTAAGAGGGACGAGGTAACAGGGGAGTGGAGAAGACTACATAACGATGAACTTACTGCTCTGTACTCATCAACAAATATTAATCAGGTGATCAAATGAAGAATGAGGTGGGCAGGACATGTAGCATGTATAGGTGAGGGGAGAGGTGCATATAAGATTTTGGTGGGGAGACCTGTGGGAAGGAGACTACTTGGAAGTCCCAGGCGTAGATGGGACGATAATATTGAAATGGATCTTCAAGAAGTGGTCTGGGGGGACATGGATTGGATTGATATGGCTCAGGATAGGGACAGGTGGCGGGTTGTTGTGAATGCGTTAATGAACGTTTGGGTTCCATTAAACGCGGGGAGCTGCTTGACTAGCTGACGACCTGCCAGCTTCTCAAGAAGGGCTCTACTCCATTGAGTTAGTTATGTGTTATCACGCAAAGAGCGGCATTCATCGTGGAAAGCATTCTAGATCGTCTGTGGTGAAAAGTACGTTGGTAGCGCTTCTTAAATACGAGGTTGGTACGCATGAAGATAAGAAAGCGTCGGTTTACGTCGGTTGGAATTCAGTTGTGTAATACCACGAGTTTGTATTTGAAAACATTAGGTTGTCTTGTTTGTAGAACTGTGTTTTATTGTGGCTCAATTATTCGTACATACATCATAATTACTGTACCTCACTACCCTTAGCTGGTTAGATATTATTCGATATGTTTCGGCCTGTTTAGGTCATCTTCAGAATTTGTTGTAAACATAAGGAAGTTTTCAATTAACACAAAATTATAGACTTTGCATTCATCTTATTGTATTGTGATTTCGGTTTTGCTTGTTGTTTGTGTTTGCACATGTCATGGTTCATAAAGTTTTGTGGTTTTACAGATGTGCACGAGTTGAAAATGGAACCGGGTTTATGTAGTGAGAGCTGTGTAACATCTTTTAATTATGAAAGTGAAATTGTAGATATTAAAGTCGAGGGGGACACACATGTAGAAGTGGTGCAGAAACCTATACCTATAACATTTCCAAGAGTAAAGCCTGAAACTGAGGTGAGTTTTGTGTGTGTCCATTATTAATCAATTTTCACATATATATAGCTAGGATTGCATAGATCTTCACTCATGTCCGTGTCTATCAGTCAGTTTTTCCACATGAAACAACTCTAGAATGGTGAGTGCATTTTGCGCCTCTTATAGTATTTCAGGAATATTGTATTTTGTTGCACATTGCTTGTGGAACAGCAACTTTATTTTGTGTCAAGTCATTTTTAACACATGAAGCCAAGTACTGTGTAATTTACTCTTGACATTGGCTTTCTCTTGGCTGTCTCTTTGAATGGGAAAATAATATGCAAGAATGGTAACTTTAACTATTCAAGATTGAGTTTCTGTTGTCGCTATCCTCATCATCACATCTCATATACTTAGACTTACGCATTTGACTTACAAAAGTGAATGTACTTTACAAGATGAAAGTCACCATACTGGATGATTCTTTTTTCATCAGTGTTTACGTGGGATTGAAATCTGTAATTTTATTTTTGACCACATTAGCCTCAAGTTCCATCTTGTAACATTAGGAACTCCACTGCTGTATATAATGCAACGATAGCCGTCTGCTAGATGTGCAGCTGCTGCATATTTGGTATGCAGTGATGTATATATTGTTAGTGAGCAACTCAGAACCCTTAAACAGATTTTATGCCAGTAGATCCTACACACTTGGTTCATGTGAATTGCGTTTTTTTTTAAGTTTGGTAATTTGTATTGTATTTGTTTATATTTTTCTTCCTTTGTGTTATTTTTGTATATAATTAATTGTTTGAGCAATATTGTTTAGACTACACATTTCTAAGCATGAAAGTTACCATTTAATTTAGGTATAGCTTTAGGTATTGATGTAACTTTTTCTATTTGTTCTGTGTTTGTGTGTTTGTTTATCCAATGCTTCCTGCATTTATATCTTACAAGTTTTTTTGATTAGCCATTGTGCCGTTAAACTAGCACATTAATGAATGTGAATTGAATTTCAATTAATTATCGTAAACACGGAAACTGTTATTCTGTGACATTTACATAACTAACTAACTAACTCCATGGAGCAGAGTCCTTCTTGAGAAGCTTACAGGTCATCAGCTAGTCAAGAAATTCCCCCCGTTTTATGGAACCAGAAGGTTCATTACCACACTCACAAGAGCCCGCCACCTGTCCCTATCTGTGACATTTACATAGTTGATAAAATTATGGCTATACTTGGTGATTGGTGGTGATGATTTTTCACTCTGCATTCCATTTATATTGCTGTTTGTTACTTATTGAATTAAATTAGTTTCTGACTGCACTGTCAGATTAACCAGATTTGTAAACCTCCATGACTCTTGGTACTGTTTGTGCTGGTTGAGTGGGAGTCCATTGTGTGTTGGATATTTTCCATTTTGTTTAGTGTGTTTCATAAACAGCACATGACAGTATTCCCTGCTGTCTGCAGTCATCAAAGGATTTTCTGACAGACTTTTTGATATATTTGTTTTGGAATAAGTGGTAATATTTGGAATCAAACTTGGACATTCCAGTAAACTGTGAACATGACAAACTTGATCAGTGTTTTGAATATTGTCCATTGCCAAGTTTTGTTAAAAGACACAGCTTTTGGAGACTTGATCTGTCTCCATCTTCAGGTGGGGTGGATATGTGGGTATCGTGCTCCGTTGGGTCCACTAGAAAGAGCTATGATCTCTATCAGTGGCAATAAACAGGAAATTCTCTGCAGTTTGCTTGCTTCGGCCCTGCTGTTTTTTCATGTGACACTAGCTCGCCACACTGTGGAAGCTTTGGTAATAACAGATTTTCATAGTATGTGTATACTGTCTGTGACATAGACCACTCTGCAATAGCTGTCTGCATGATGTGTCTTCATTCCCATCCCTACACCATTCTCAGACTTACTGTTGTACCTACATGACTCATTTATTTTCACAAATCCTGTTGTGATAAATGGGTTCTAAATAAGCAGAACTTTAAATTTTGACTACACCCTATGAGTCTGATTGTTACTGTGTAGATATTTGCACTCTGAAAACAGTCGCAGCTCTGGCTGACCTTCTGCCACAGCAGTTTCTACCATGTACAGACTGTTAACCAACGCTCACAATCTCCAGACCTGACCCAGCCACTGTGCTGGTGCTGTGCATGAGCTGTCACTTTTTAGTTCTTCACAAAATAAAAAGTGCCTTATATGCATAGCACATGCCTGTGTCTGAGACCTAGTATGTTTGTGATCGAGCCATTTGTCATATTGACATGAAATTTGGTATGAAGTTATAACCGAACTTTGCTGGTTACTTTTTGTAAATTAATATACATCAATTTACAGGACAGTTCTTTTCAAATGTTTTAACTTTATTTCCATTATAACGTTAACACAATACCATCCGTCCAGTCCATTCCTTTACTGAACACCAACTGACGCTGGACACCTGATCCCTTGTCCTTCCTGCTATTTTTAGAAGAGTGGAAAGGGAGAGCCGAACTGCTCCAACAATACTAGTATATAAATGCTCCAATAATGTTCGGCTACAAAGTGTAGTTGGTCAATTGTACGTTTTGTAAAAAACGGCGTACTAACAGTCATACTTTTTACTTAACGGTATGTATCAGTTTCTGCCTGTACTTTGTATGGCTTGTGTTGATTTAGGTGTAATTTAGTATAAAACATATACGTGTAATTCCATTGAGCAGTTATAAGTTTTGTGAAATTCAGGGCTGTGGAAATCCATATTTTTCTTTAGGGCATAAGTGAAGGTTTTTTTTTATCTCAATTTGAAAACGTTTGGCACATGAGATGAGCACAAGAATTTGTAGAGAGGTATCGACCCATGTTTTGTGTTCTGTACATAACTATATGCACGAACTTTGTAAGACAGTAATTAGTATAGTATTTCATTAATAGTTTGTTTTCAGAGTCATTGTTCTCTCTCTTAAGATTTGTGTAATATTTGTTGTCATTTTTTTTACCAGGAATGTGAACGCACACACAGTGGTGAGCAGCCTTATCGCTGTGATGTGTGTAGTAAGTCATTCTCTAATAAGAGAAATCTGAGGAGACACCAACGCACACATAGTGTTGTGCATCCGTATCAATGTGACACATGTAATAAGTTATTCAGTCAGAAGATTCATTTGAAGACACACCAACGCATACACAGTGGTGTACGTCCGTATCAATGTGACGCATGTAATAAGTCATTCATTCAGAAGATTAATCTGAAGACACACCAACTCATACACAGTGGTGTGCGTCCGTATCACTGTGACACATGTAATAAGTCGTTCACTCAGAAGACTAATCTGAAGACACACCAACGCATACACAGTGGTGCACGTCCGTATCACTGTGATGTTTGTAGTAAGTCATTCTCTGATAAGAGTGTGCTGATTAGACACCAACGCACACACAGTGGTGAGCAGCCTTATCGCTGTGATGTGTGTAATAAGTCATTCTCTTGTAAGGGAAACCTGAAGACACACCAACGCACACATAGTGGTGTGCGTCCGTATCACTGTGATGTTTGTAGTAAGTCATTCTCTGTTAAGTCTTCCCTGAAGACACACCAACGCGTACACAGTGGTGTGCGTCTGTATCACTGTGATGTTTGTAGTAAGTCATTCTCTGATAGGAGTGTGCTGAGGAGACACTTACACATACATAGTACATATCACTGTGATATTAATGGAGGTCACTAACAGTGCATCAAGAAATACATTATGGGGAGCATTCATAAGACTGTGGTGTGTGTCAGAAGTCACTCATTATGAAGATTGATCTGAAACGTCGTCAACATTTACAGGCACACCTGTTATAATGCGCTTTACTTAGTAAATGTAGATGCGGTCTGTGAGCAGTTTTGTTTGTATTTGCTACACTGTTCTGTGTTAACTGACGGCCACGTACAGCTTGTTGGCATTGGGAGCTGGTGGAGTTGAGTGGGGGGAAAAATGAAAGAAGCATGTAACCATACTTCATTTTTGTGAGCACTTATTGACGGCTACCATTGTGCTCGTCAACATGTCAAAGGTTTGCTTTCCTATTTCCAAGACAATGACCCACATATGCTCAGACTTTTACAGGTTTTCAGAGGAGTGGAAAATGCTGCCAGCTGCTACAAACTGCTCGTATAATTAGAATAGTAAAGCAAAAATACAATTGTGTTCAGATTCATTCTTCAGCAGTATCACAGATTTCTTTAATAAATAACTAGGCATATTTCTTTGTTTTGGTAAGACAAAATGTTGCAAGTTGTTTATTAAATGCATGTCTTTACTCTGTAGTTCTGTTGATTTCATTTCAATATTGAAATACACGTAATCCTGGGAAATAATTATCACCGAGTTGTAAGTTGAGAATATGAACTAGATCTGTGAACTTTGTTACGGGAATGTTCCCTATTTAGTGCTGTGTTTTTCTGAAATCAATTAAGAGCACTGAAAGAGGGATGCCTGTACATGGTGGTGAGTGTCCAAATAAGTGTGGTGTGTGTAATAAGTCATTCACTGATAACGGTCATCTGAATAGGCAGCAACACATACATAGTGGGGAGCTTCCATATCACTGTGATGTATGTACTGAGTCATTCAGTTCAAGAGTTTTCTGAAAACATTTCCAACAATATATTAGGACTTAGCTGCAGCAGCCAGTAATGACATGTTGACACCATTCATTACTGCGACCCTATCCTGAGACAGTTGTGCAAGAGCCATTGTAAATTTACTTTCCCATTTACACGTTTTCCCAAACAGTTCCTTCACTGTACGTATTGTGACCCATATTTTATGTATACTTGCCCCCTTTCCCATGCATAGTACATGTCCTGTTCATCTAATCCTTCTCTGTTTATGTTGTCTTGTTTGTTTGTCCTCTGATGAAACCTTTTTGACATATGACATGTCAGTTACTATTGCTGACTTTTCTTCAGCTTCGCATGACATTAACATTTACAGAGCTGCAAATCTTACTGTGTGACTTAGAGGAACAGTGAGATGGAATTATGTGTAGTTTGGTGACTGCACAATTTACAGATAGTAGGGGACAAGTTTTGCAGTTCAGCATTCCAAGACGACACACGAATGGAGGTGTAGCTCCATACATTCACATTGAATGAAACAACACCCAGTACACACTGGATTGGAGACTAGGTGGGCCCCAGGGGTGATCTATACTGTGAAAGAGATAGTAATGTATAGTGTGTGGTAGAAATCAAACCCTGATTCCTTGTTTGTCCATTGCATAGTACTTCCTTGCTATACCAACTGAGCTACAGTACAAGGAGTGTAAGTTACTGTGTCACAGTTTGCAAAACCACAAAGGTAATGTAAAGTTGTCCCAGTGCAGACCATGAATGTATATAAGGACAGTAGAGGCCTACATCCACACATTCATAATTTTGGTACTAGCTGGAGGTGAGTGATGACGATCGTGCCCCAGCTGCTTTACCTTCTCACAGAGACCCCTGGGATCCAACGGATAGGGGGCTGGTTGGGGTCCCAAATTCAGTCGACATTTTGGAGAAGAGAAAAATCTCTTGCCCTGTTGGGGCTCAAAACCCAGATCATGCAGCCACTTAGTAAATTGTAAGATGTTTGTTGTTCTGGGAAAGTGATTCCTTCCACATTAGGACCATTTGTTGACATTGGCATGACAGTATATTAGGCATGTACAGATAGAGGGGAAACTGTGTGACACTGCTTTGTGCGTGGTTCGTGTTGACGTCTGTCTAGTGAATGATGTACTGTGAGCAAAAATTCTTGAGTAGGATTTGGTGGAACAATCTCAACAAAAATGTATGCAGTTATGAACAACATTTAGGAAGTTTTATGCCATCCTCTCATTTGGTGATTGATTATGAAGTTGATGAGCAAGCAAATAAAAAGACAATTTTTATTTTTGTAGGCCAATACAATAAGGCAAATAAAGAGCGACATGAATCCAGTCACATTGCCGTCTCGAAACTCTGCTGTTGCTGCAAGTTAACGTACGATATATGACAATAGACTGGAATACAATAAACTTTTGAAATGCAGTAATTAAAACAGGTGGTATTTTGTTATACAGCATAAAACATTCTCAATTGTTTGTTTAATTTTAAAGTAAATACTTGCCCATTTTTTGCTTAAAATGATATTCGGCCTACCTTAAATTTAAAAATTATTTGTTTGGCCATCGTGATATCTTACTTGAGACCTCTGGTGCAAATGTTAGGCCAGTTGTCCTTAGGTGCAGACTGTCCGTTGTTGAATGTAAAGGAATGGCGCCTTATTGCAATCAAACTCTCACTGGTGACACAAATAATAGAAACATAAATATTACTGTCTTCTAGGGAGTGACGTCGTGTATTTTGGTATAGCTATGAATGTATGAATGGAACCTGCTGCCCCTTTTTGTCAAGGTATATTATTAAAAGGAACTGCTAAACTAGTGCTCCGAATGGTCTGTGTCATTCTGACTTACCCCACCCTTTCCCCCTGCCTCCTCAGCTTCTTAGTTATTCCTAGCAACTGCTATAGAGGCTCTTCGCCGTAAACAACCAGAACTGCTGGAGCGTGGTGCCATTTTGCTCCAGGACAAGGCAACACCTCATCACCATCGTGATGTGCAAAATCTGGTGCAACGTTGGGGCTGAGAAATGTTGGCACATCCTCCCAACTCTCCAGATTTCACCCCATGTGATTGTTGGTTGTTTTCACGTGTGAAAGAACATGTTTCCGTTGTGCTGGGAACACTTAACACAAGTTGCCTATACCCCTGTCGCAGTACCGATCCCGATTTCCGTACGAAGGAGGCTTTTTCTACGTGTTTCCTATCTCAAATTGGTCCAAGTCAACCCTCGTAAAACCCCTGCAAATTTGTAGAAACTCTTCAGTTACACTGTGTAGGTAATTTGCATGTTTGGGTTACATTTGACAAGCAGAACGGTGTGGTCTTAAAACCTTGAAGTGGCAAAAGTAGGAAACTGGTCGTGTTTGGTGAGCAAGATGTTGACTGCGAAAAGTCATTAAAAACTGAGAAACCTAAATTGGGTCATGAATTACAGTCACATATTTCTCCCTCCATTAAAACTGTATACATGCCCAGTGTGTCAGCATTTTCTTATTCTAAATGCATACGTATGCAGATGGTTATAAAGATATATACATAGAAGAAAAACTAAATTCAAAATTTCTTTGCTTACATCTTGATAACCACCTAAATTGGAAAGGTCATATTGATCAAATGATGCCTAAATTAAGTGGAGCGTGTTATGCAGTTCCGTCAATGTTCCACATCAGCAACATTAACACTCTCAAGTCAATTTATTTCGCATATTTTCACTCTATTATACAATATGGAATAATTTTTTGGGGAAATTCGTCCAACAGAAGGAAGATATTTACATTACAAAAGAAAATCATCATAATTACGGTCGGTGCGCATCCTAGAACTTCATGCAGAAGTCTATTTAAAAAACTGGAGATTTTGCCTGTTCCATGCCAATATATATTTTCATTAATGAACTTCCTCGTTGATAATCAAGACAACTTTCAAACAAATTCATCAATACACAGTATTAATACAAGCAATAAACACCATCTTCATAGACCAATTGCCAACCTATCATGCTTTCATAAAAGTACATTCTATTCTAGTATCAGGATCTTCAATAGCTTACCGTGTAATATCAAAAATCTTAAGAATGAAAAGGCACAATTTAAAGCAGCACTAAGAAGATACTTAAATGCACACTCCTTTTACTCTGTAGATGAATTTTTTATGAGTACTGTTAACCTATAATACTGACGTCTTAAGACAGCACATGGAATGTTTAAAGCATTTTGCAATGTAAATTTTGTATGATTTTGTATGTTTTGGCTTATTACACATCCTCTTGTCTTGTGACAAAATTATGGATTCATGGAATGTATATATATATGTATGTATGTATGCTGAATAGTACGCATTTCTCAACCTATCGATATTCCTAACAATTGGCTGTTTACCTTTAATGTCCACAGGCTGGTTACGAGAGAGCGATGATGGCTGGCTTGACTGAGTGAACAAGCTAATGGTCGCGAATGTGTTATCACGGGATGTTTTGTCGCCATTGCTTTTCAACTTTGCTTTGGAATATGTCATTAGGAAGGTTCAGGCAAACCAGGAGGGCATGAAATTAAACGGTACACATCAGCTTGTGGTTTATGCTGATGATGTTAACATATTGGGCGGAAGCGTACATGCTATAAAGAAAAACACAGAAGCTTTAGTAGTCTCTAGTAAGGAGATTGGTCTAGAAGTAAATGGTGACAAATCTAAGTACATGGTTATGTCTCGCAATCAGAATGCAGGACAAAATCACAACATAGAGACAGATAATAAATCATTTGAAAGGGTGCAACAGTTCAAATATTTGGGAACAACCCTAACGACTCGAAAGTCCATTCAGGAAGAAATTAAGAGCAGATTGAAGTCGGGGAATGTTTGTTATCATTTGGTGCAGGATCTTCTGTCTTACAGTTTGCTATCCAAAAATACAAAGATTAAGATATACAGAACTATAATTTTGCCTGTTGTTTCGTATGAGTATGAAACTTGGTCTCTCACACTGAGGGAGGAACATAGGCTGAGGGTGTCCAAGAATAGGGTGCTAAGGAGGATATTTGGGTCTAAGAGGGACGAGGTAACAGGGGAGTGGAGAAGACTACATAACGAGGAACTTACTGCTCTGTACTCATCACCAAATATTATTCAGGTGATCAAATCAAGAAGAATGAGGTGGGCAGGACATGTAGCATGTATAGGTGAGGGTAGTGGTGCATACAAGATTTTTTGGGGTGGAGACCTGAGGGAAGGAGACCACTTGGAAAACCCAGGCATAGATGGGAGGATAATAATGAAATGGATCTTCAAGAAGTGGTCTGGGGGGGCATAGACAGGATTGATATGGCTTTGGATAGGGACAGGTGGTGGGCTCTTGTGAATGTGGTAATGAACCTTCGGGTTCCATAAAACGCGGGGAGTTGCTTGACTAACTGACGACCTGTTAGCTTCTCAAGAAGGGCTCTACTCCATGGAGTTATCTTTAGTCTTAATTCACCGTGCATTTTTATTAATTTAGACTTTCACCAACAAAATGCACAAATCACTAACAAGTTGCAAATTAACCCCTTATCATATCAAACCCTACACATGTTTCGGCTCTCTATGAGCCATCATCAGGGTTTTTTCAGTAGTGCTTTTCAAATGCTGGATAGATCTGCTAATGACACTCGCAAAGTTTTGCACTGTTTATGGTCATAAAACATTTGTTTCGTAAGTCAAAATCGTGGGTCATAAATTATAGTTAAAATGATAAAATGTTAAAACGACACTGTTCACTGTATCTTCTTATAAAGATATGTATCGCACTTCTTGAAGTTTTACAAGATTATGCTGCACTATGTAGATTGTGGTGGAATTTGATGTAGAACGGTGATGGATAATGCGTGGTGTATGAATTATTAGCATTTCGTCTTTCACGTCGTAGTGTGTAGTCTTCTTGATGCTGTGTGATACATATTAAGAAGAAGAAGTGGTTCTGGTACTGTTGTGGTGTGGGGTTGAGTCTTTATGTGTATCCGGTGAAAGTGAACTGTGTTGTATAACACATATATAATATATAAAAAAAAACACAATCTTTGGTATTCGCTAGTAAGGAGATTGGTCTAGAAGTAAATGCTGAGAAAACTAAGTACATGGTCATGTCTTGCAATCAGAATGCAGGACAAAATTACAAAATAGACATAATAAATCCTTTGCAAGGGTGGAACAGTTCAAATATTTAGGAACAACCATAAGGACTCGAAATTCCATTCAGGAAGAAATTAAGAGCAGGTTGAAGTCGGGGATTGCTTGTTATCATTTGGTGCAGGATCTTCTGTCTTACAGTTTGCTATCCAAAAATACAAAGACGAACATACACAGAACTATAACTTTGTCTGTTGTTTTGTATGGGTGTGAAACTTGGTCTCTCACACTGAGGGAGGAACATAGGCTGAGGGTGTTCAAGAATAGGGTGCTGAGTAGGATATTTGGGCCTAAGAGGGACGAGGTAACAAGGGAGTGGAGAAGACTATATAACGACGAACTTACTGCTCTATACTCATCAACATAATTATTCAGGTGATCAAATCAAGAAGAATGAGGTGGGCAGGACATGTAGCATATATAGGTGAGGGGCGAGGTGCATACAAGATTTTAGTGGGGAGACCTGAGGGAAGGAGACCACTTGACAAACCCAGGCATAGATGGGAGGATAATATTGAAATCGATCTTGAAGAAGTGGTCTGGGGGGGCATGGACAGGATTGATATGGCTCAGGATAGCGACAGGTGGAGGGTTCTTGTGAATGCGGTAATGAACCTTCGGGTTCCATAAAACGCGGGGAGTTGCTTGACTAGCTGACGACCTGCCAGCTTCTCAAGATGGGCTCTACTTCATGGAGTTATTTAGTTAGTTAGTTATGTGTTATCACGCAAAGAGCGGCATTCATCGTGGAAAGCATTCTAGATCGTCCGTGGTGAAAAGTACGTTGGTAGCGCCTGTTACATACGAGGTTGGTACGCATGTAAATAACAAAGTGTCGGTTTACATTGATTGGCATCCAGTTGTGTAATACCACGAGTTTGTATTTGAAAACATTAGGTTGTCTTGTTTGTATAACTGTGTTTTATTGTGGCTCAGTTATTCGTACATACATCATAATTACTGTACCTCACTACTCTTAGCTGGTTAGATATTATTCGATATGTTTCGGCCTGTTTAGGTCATCTTCAGAATTTGTTGTAAACATAAGGAGGTTTTCAATTAACAGACAAACTTTTAGACTTTGCAGTGTTATTATTGTATTGTGATTTTGGTTTTGCTTGTTGTTTGTGTTTGCGCATGTCATGGTTCATAAAGTTTTGGTGGTTTTACAGATGTGCACGAGTTTGGTTAAAATGGAACCGAGTTCATGTAGTGAGAGCTGTGTAACATCTTTTAATTATGAAAGTGAAATTGTAGATATTAAAGTCGAGGGGGACACACATGTAGAAGTGGTGCAGAAACCTATACCTATAACATTTCCAACAATAAAGCCTGAAACTGAGGTGAGTTTTGTGTGTGTCCATTATTAATCAATTTTCACATATATATAGCTAGGATTGCATAGATCTTCACTCTTGTCCGTGTCTGTCAGTCAGTTTTTCCACATGAAACAACTCTAGAATGGTGAGTGCATTTTGCGCCTCCTTATAGTATTTCAGGAATATTGTATTTTGTTGCACATTGCTTGTGGAACAGCAACTTTATTTTGTGTCAAGTCATTTTTAACACATGAAGCCAAGTACTGTGTAATTTACTCTTGACATTGGCTTTCTCTTGGCTGTCTCTTTGAATGGGAAAATAATATGCAAGAATGGTAACTTTAACTATTCAAGATTGAGTTTCTGTTGTCGCTATCCTCATCATCACCTCTCATATAGGTAGACTTACACATTTGACTTACAAAAGTGAATGTACTTTACAAGATGAAAGTCACCATACTGGATGATTCTTTTTTCATCAGTGTTTACGTGGGATTGAAACCTGTCTTTTTATTTTTGACCCTGTTAGCCTCAAGTTCCATCTTGTAACATTAGGAACTCCACTGCTGTATATAATGCAACGATAGCCATGTGCTAGAGGTGCAGCAGCTGCATATTTGGTATGCAGTGATGTATATATTGTTAGTGAGCAACTCAGAACCCTTAAACAGATTTTATGCCAGTAGATACTACACACTTGGTTCATGTGAATTGCGGTATTTTTAAGTTTGGTAATTTGTTTATATTTTTCATCCTTTGTGTTATTTTTGTACATAATTAATTGTTTGAGCAATATTGTTTAGACTACACATTTCTAAACATGAAAGTTACCATTTAATTTAGGTATAGCTTTAGGTATTGATGTAACTTTTTTTTATTTGTTCTGTGTTTGTGTGTTTGTTTATCCAATGCTTCCTGCATTTTTATCTTACAAGTTGTTTTGATTAGCCATTGTGCTGTTAAACTAGCACTTTAATGAATGGGAATTGAATTTCAATTAGTTATCGTAAACACGGAAATTGTTATTCTGTGACATATACATAACTAACAATCTCCATGGAGCAGAGTCCTTCTTGAGGAGCTTAGAGGTAATCAGCTAGTGAAAAATATCCCCGCGTTTTATGGAACCCGAGGGTTCATTACCGCACTCACAAGAGCCCGCCACCTGTCCCTATCTGTGACATTTACATAGTTGATAAAATTATGGCTATACTTGGTGATTGGTGGTGATGATTTTTCACTCTGCATTCCATTTATATTGCTGCTTGTTACTTATTGAATTGAATTAGTTTGTGACTGCACTGTCAGATTAACCAGATTTGTAAACCTCCATGACGCTTGTTACTGTTTGTGCTGGTTGAGTGGGAGTCCATTGTGTGTTGGATATTTTCCATTTTGTTTAGTGTGTTTCATAAACAGTAAATGACAGTATTCCCTGCTGTCTGCAGGCATCAAAGGATTTTCTGACAGACTTTTTGATATATTTGTTTTGGAATAAGTGGTAATATTTACATACATACATGCATACATACATACATATATACATTCCATGGATCCATAATTTTGTCACAAGACAAGAGGATGTGGAATAAGTCAATAACATACAAAATCATACAAAATGTACATTGCAAAATGCTTTAAACATTCTATGTGCAGTCTTAGACGTCAGTATTATAGGTTAACAGTACTCATAACATACATACATACATATACTACAGAGTAAAAGCATTGTGCATTTAAGTATCTTCTTATTGCTGCTTTAAAATGTGCCTTTTCATTCTTAAGATTTTTGATATTACACGGTAAGCTATTGAAGATCCTGATACTAGAATAGAATTTGGAATTAAACCTGGACATTCCAGTAAGCTGTGAACATGACAAACTTGATCAGTGTTTTGAATATTGTCCATTGGCAAGTTTTGATAACAGACACGCTTTTGGAGACTTGATCGGTCTCCATCTTCAGGTCGGGTGGATATGTGGGTATCGTGCTTCATTGGGTGCACTAGAAAGAGCTATGAGCTCTATCAGTGGCCATAAACCGGACATTCTCTGCAGTTTGCTTACTTCGGCCCTGCTGTTTTTTCATGTGACACTAGCTCGCCACACTGTGGAAGCTTTGGTAATAACAGATTTTCATAGTATGTGTATACTGTCTGTGACATAGACCACTCTGCAATAGCTGTCTGCATGATGTGTCTTCATTCCCATTCCCTACACCATTCTCAGACTTACTGTTGTACCTACATGACTCATTTATTTTCACAAATCCTCTTGTGATAAATGGGTTCTAAATAAGGAGAACTTTAAATTTTGACTACACCCTATGAGTCTGATTGTTACTGTGTAGATATTTGCACTCTGAAAAACACTCACAGCTCTGGCTGACCTTCTGCCACAGCAGTTTCTACCATGTACAGACTGTTAACCAAGGCTCACAATCTCCAGACCTGACCCAGCCACTGTACTGGTGCTGTGCATGAGCTGTCACTTTTTAGTTCTTCACAAAATAAAAAGTGCCTTATATGCAGAGCACATGCTGTGTCTGTGACCTAGTATGTTTGTGATTGAGCCATTTGTCATATTGACATGATATTCGGTATAGGAAGTATAGTTGGTCAATAGTAGGTTGTGTGAAAAACGGCGTACTAACAGTCATACTTTTTTACTCAAGGGTATGTATAAGTTTGTGCCTGTACTTTCTATGGCTTGTGTTTGATTTAGGTGTAATTTAGTACAAAACATATACATGTAATTCCATTGAGCAGTTGTAAGTTTTGTGAAATTCAGGGCTGTTGAAAGCCATATTTTTCTTTAGGGCATAAGTGAAGGTTTTTTTTTATCTCATTTTGAAAAAGTTTGGCACATGAGATGAGCACAAGAATTTATTGAGTGGTAATGAGTTTTGTAACAAATAGCACAGTGCAAGGCATACTATACATAGGGGCATAAGTGATCTTCTGTTCATAATTTCCACATGTATTGTCCAGTTTGGGTGACATTTGGTTTAAGATTTCAGCACGTAATGCTGTTGAGCATTTGTGAGTTTTGTGAGAATTGGCACAGGGAAGGATGTGCTTATGTTACGGGTGCAAATAACATTAAATTTACATGTGTATCTGGAGCTTGGATGATATTTTGAAAGTAGGAAACACATTGCTGAAGTCTGTGAGCTGTGTCACAGAGTACTCCATTTGGGGGTCTTGTTGAATGTGGTGTAATGTAGGTGTCACTATCAAAGAGGCAGTTTATGTAATGTAGGTGTCCCTAGCAAAGAGGCAGTTTATGTAATGTAGGTGTCACTAGCAAAGAGGCAGTTTATGTAATGTAGGTGTCACTAGCAAAGAGGCAGTTTATGTAATGTAGGTGTCACTGGCAATGAGGCACTTTATGTAATATAGGTGTCACTAGCAAAGAGGCAGTTTATGTAATGTAGGTGTCACTAGCAAAGAGGCAGTTTATTTAATGTGGGTGTCACTAGCAAAGAGGCAGTTTATGTAATGTAGGTGTCACTAGCAAAGAGGCAGTTTATGTAATGTAGGTGTCACTAGCAAAGAGGCAGTTTATGTAATGTAGGTGTCACTAGCAAAGAGGCAGTTTATTTAATGTAGGTGTCACTAGCAAAGAGGCAGTTTATGTAATGTAGGTGTCACTAGCAAAGAGGCAGTTTATGTAATGTAGGTGTCACTAGCAAAGAGGCAGTTTATGTAATGTAGGTGTCACTAGCAAAGAGGCAGTTTATTTAATGTAGGTGTCACTAGCAAAGAGGCAGTTTATGTAATGTAGGTGTCACTAGCAAAGAGGCAGTTTATGTAATGTAGGTGTCACTAGCAAAGAGGCAGTTTATTTAATGTAGGTGTCACTAGCAAAGAGGCAGTTTATGTAATGTAGGTGTCACTAGCAAAGAGGCAGTTTATTTAATGTAGGTGTCACTAGCAAAGAGGCAGTTTATGTAATGTAGGTGTCACTAGCAAAGAGGCAGTTTATGTAATGTAGGTGTCACTAGCAAAGAGGCAGTTTATGTAATGTAGGTGTCACTAGCAAAGAGGCAGTTTATGTAATGTAGGTGTCACTAGCAAAGAGGCAGTTTATGTAATGTAGGTGTCACTAGCAAAGAGGCAGTTTATGTAATGTAGGTGTCACTAGCAAAGAGGCAGTTTATGTAATGTAGGTGTCACTAGCAAAGAGGCAGTTTATGTAATGTAGGTGTCACTAGCAAAGAGGCAGTTTATGTAATGTAGGTGTCACTAGCAAAGAGGCAGTTTATGTAATGTAGGTGTCACTAGCAAAGAGGCAGTTTATGTAATGTAGGTGTCACTAGCAAAGAGGCAGTTTATGTAATGTAGGTGTCACTAGCAAAGAGGCAGTTATTAATTTAAATGTAGTGTGTCACTAGCAAAGAGGCAGTTTATGTAATGTAGGTGTCACTAGCAAAGAGGCAGTTTATGCCTATGCTAGCAAACCTATCTGAAGGTGCCTTTTTAATTTTTGTTGTAAATTTGCATTTTGGAGCCACCCTATATCACTATATTTGTGCAAAATAGAAAAGTATCTGGTATAATGTTGGAACAGCACATGATGAGAGGTGAAGCCATTGACATACTCATGCAGGTGTTCATGCTGTCGCAGTGATGTGGTAACAACCGCAAGTCCACCACAACCATCTGATACATAGCCATTTTCTGTCCTTGAACCCACTTACCCTGTCCATTCCATACAATGTATATACCTTGTTGTGTGGCACATTTTACTGCCGATGTTACACTATCACTTGCAGACGCTTACACCTGCCACATACAGTGACTGAAATGGTGTGTCATAACTTATGTTTTAAGCCATGTTAGAGGCTGGTTAATAGGAACTAACACTTTTCACTTAGTATAAATTCTGTGTATCATTTAACTTGTATTTGAGTTTGTTCATTTCCATAAGACTGGGCTAAATATTTAAGGCTTACTACCATATTATGTGGGCCTGCACTGTCTCAGCAGTTCATGTGTTTATAAACAACTGTCACCGCCACCACCAACCCCCCGCACATCATGGGTTTTTTTCTTTTATCTTCCTCAAAAAGTTTTGTGTTATGCATTTTTTCTTTCTTAAAACTACCCAATGCAGCTTATGGTCTTATTTATTCATTTATATTTCAATGTATTCGTGTTTAAATTCTCTCTTAAATTTTCATTTCTCTGTCTCCATCTGTCTCAGTTTTTACGGTCTGTACTGCAAACTCTTGTCTCACTTTCTTCTGGACTGAGAGATGTTTACCTATGTTTTGTGATCAGTACATAACTGCAGTATATGCTCAAAATTTATGACATAGTAATTAGTGTAGTATTTCATTAATAGTTTTTTTCAAGAGTCATTGTACCCTCTCTTAAGATTTGTGTAATATTTGTTGTCATTTCTTTACCAGGAATGTGAATGCACACATAGTGGTGAGCAGCCTTATCGCTGTCATGTGTGTACTAAGTCATTCTCTAATAAGAGAAACCTGAGGAGACACCAACGCACACATAGTGGTGAGCGGCCCTATCGCTGTGATGTGTGTAGTAAATCATTCTCTTTTAAGACTGACCTGAGGAAACACCAACGCATCCATAGTGGTGTGCGTCCGTATCACTGTGACACATGTAATAAATCATTCTCTGTTAATTCTTCCCTGAGGAGACACCAACTCATACACAGTGGTGTGCGTCCGTTTCACTGTGATGTTTGTAGTAAGTCATTCTCTGTTAAGACTCACCTGAAGACACACCAACGCAACCATAGTGGTGTGCGTCTGTATCAATGTGACACATGTAATAAGTCATTCAGTCAGCGTAATGATCTGACGAGACACCAACGCATACACAGTGGTGAGCGTCCGTATCACTGTGACACATGTAATAAGTCTTTCAATCAGAAGATTAATCTGAAGACACACCAACGCATACACAGTGGTGAGCGTCCGTATCAATGTGATGTTTGTAGTAAGTCTTTCTCTGTTAAGACTGACCTGAGGAGACACTTACACATACATAGTTGACAGCGTACATATCACTGTGATATTAATGGAGGTCACTAACAGTGCATCAGAAATACATTGTGGGGAGCATTCATAAGACTGTGGTGTGTGTCAGAAGTCACTCATTATGAAGACTGATCTGAAACGTCATCAACATTTACAGGCATACCTGTTATAATGCGCTTTACTTAGTAAATGTTGATGTTGTCTGTGAGCAGTTTTGTTTGTGTTTGCTACACTGCTCTGTGTTAACTGACAGCCACGTACAGCTTGTCGGCATTGGGAACTGGTGGAGTTAAGTGGGGGGAAGTCCCACACGTCTCGAGGAAAAAACTGGGATAAATGAAAGAATCACGTAACCGCACTTCATTTTTGTGAGCACTTTATTGACGGCTACCATTGTGCTCTTCAACATCTCAAAGGTTTGCTTTCTTATTTCAAAGACAATGACCCACATAAGCTCAGACTTTTACAGGTAGTCAGAGGAGTGGAAAATGCTGCCACCTGCTACAAACTCCTCGCATAATCAGAATGAAAAAGCAAAAATACAATTGAGTTCAGATTCATTCTTCAGCAGAAAGTAGGATCAGAGATTTCTTGAATAAATAACTCGGCATATTTCTTTGTTTTGGTAAGACAAAATGTTACGTGTTGTTTGTTAAATGCATGTCTTTACTCTGTAGTTCCATTGATTTCATTTCAATATTGAAATACACGTAATGCTGGGAAATAATTATCACTGAGTTGTAAGTTGAGAATATGAACTAGATCTGTGAACTTTGTTACGGTAATGTTCCCTCATTTGATGCTTTGTTTTTCTGAAATCAATTAAGAGCACTGAATGAGGGATGCCTGTACATGGTGGTGAGTGTCCAAATAAGTGTGATGTGTGTAATAAGTCATTCAGTGATAACGGTCATCTGAAGAGGCAGCTACACATACATAGTGGGGAGCTTCCTTATCACTGTGATGTATGTACTGAGTTATTCAGTACAAAGAGTTTTCTGAAAACATTTCCAACAATATATTAGGACTTAGCTGCAGCAGCCCGGAATGACATGTTGACACCATTCATTACTGCGACCCTATCCTGACAGTTGTGCAAGAGGCATCGTAAATTTACTTTCCCATTTACACTTTCTCCCAAACAGTCCTTTCACTGCACGTATTGTGACCCATATTTTATGTATACTTGCCCCCTTTCCCAAGCATGGTACATGTCCTGTTCAGCTAATCCTTCTCTGTTTATGTTGTCTTGTTGGTTTGTCCTCTGATGAAACCTTTTTGACATATGACATGTCAGTTACAATTGCTGACTTTTCTTCAGCTTCGCATGACATTAACAGTTACAGAGCTGCAAATCTTACTGTGTGACTTAGAGGAACAGTGAGATGGAATTATGTGTAGTTTGGTGACTGCACAGTTTACATATAGTAGGTGTCAATTTTCACATTTCAGCGTGCCAAGACGACACACAAATTGAGGTGTAGCTCCGTACATTCACCTTGAGCAAAACATCACCCAGTACACGCTGGACTAGAGGTTAGGTGGGCCCCAGGGGTGATCTAGATACTGTGAAAGAGATAGTAATGTATAGTGTGTGGTAGAAATCAAAACCTTTTTACCTGTTTGTCCATTCCATAGAAGTTGCTATACCAACTGAGCTACAGTACAAGAAAGATCTTGAAGTGTAAGTTACTGTGTCACAGTTTGCAAAACTGCAAAGGTAATGTAAAGTTGTCCCAGTGCATCCCATGAATGTATATAAGGACAGTAGAGGCCTACATCCACTCATTCATAATTTTGGTACTAGCTGGAGGTGAGTGGTGATGATCGTGCCCCAGCTGCTTTAGCCCCTCAGAGAGGCCCCTGATCTCCAATGAAAAGTGAGCTGGTTGGGGTCCCAGATTCAGTTGATATATTGGAGAAGTGAAAAATCTCTTGCCAACATAAAAAATTTGAACCCCAGAACACGCAGCCCATAGTGTAGTTATTGTACTGTTTGCAAGCAGTCAAAATAAAATACCTGTGAATGACAGTAGGACATGAAAATCATGCATTTAGTAAAGTGTCAGATGTTTGATGTGTGAACTTAATATTATTCATTCCGTACATTTTCTTTCTATATGTATAGTCCGACAAATGTACATTTTATTCACTATTATTTGTGTACCACAGTCCTACATGTTTCGAACCTGTTATTTAGTTTTTACTGTTTAAACAATTGTACCAATTGATGTAAAATGTGTAATTTAAAATACTGAGTCCCTGAGGATGAACCAGAATAAGGCTTGAAACATGTAGTATAAAATTAGTAGTGAATAAAAAGTACATTTGTTGGACTATAAATATAGTTTGATGTGTGCTTTACTGTGGGAAAGTGATTCCTTCCACATTAGGACCATTTGTTGACATTGGCATGACAATACATTAGGCATCTACAGAGTGGGGGAAATTGTGACACTGCTTTGTGCATGGTTCATGTTGAGGTCTGTGTAGTGAATGATGTACTGTGAGCAAAAATTCTTGAGTAGGATTTGGTGGAACAGTCACAACAAAAATGTATGGGGTTATGAACAACATTTAGGAAGTTTTATGCCATCCTCTCATTCAGTGATTGGTTATGAAGTTGATGAGCAAGCAAATAAAAAGCAAATTGTCAGTTTTGTAAGCCTATACAAGAATGAAAATAATGAAAGATTGCATGCATCAAGTCATTTTCAATATGAAGATCTGAAATGACTCTTGGTATTATTTTCAAATAAGTGACAAGAGCTTTACAAAGTGCTGCTAGATTTTTAACTACCAGATCCTTGCATGATTTCAGGCATTCGCCTGTAGATCAGATCTGTGCTTTCTGGGATATTACACAGTGTTGAGTGGTAGTTCTGTACCGATGTTTTGGGACAACCTATCGGTGTTAAACTAACCACAATTGCGGAACTATTGTCGTAAGCATTTGGGGTTGGTTCTGTAATATTCAGATAATGTAAAACGCATCTTCGAAGCAAGCCTGGGCTCGTCAGATATTATGGCAGAAGTGCAGTGTTTGCCTCCTCTCCTATTCTGAACTAATGCTAATAAAAATGTGAAATGTTCGCGATTGAGGTTTTGAAATGGTACTTAAATTATGGACAGCTCAGTGCTAATTCCAGTGCATTTGTTGTGAAAAATGTGGTGGCATACTGTGAATTTGTTGTTCAAATTCTGTGAACACACCCATAATTTGATTGTGGTTGTTGGGTTGTAGTGAGGAATTTCCATTGTCTGCTCTAATTTGACAATATTATTATTCAAAATGTATGCCAATAACACTGCTTTCTGCCTTATCACAATCATCACTCAATACATCCTTGAATAACTGATTAATCCTTATAAAATAGGTGTATATTATGGGATGTGTTGTTGGAAAGTTCAGAACGAAAGGTCCAGATTGTTTCACAGAGATGACAGGTTTATCCATCCCCTTCATCATTGGCATTTGCTTTATCATTTCTCCTCTCTCGTCCAATATACAACTGAATGATGTCTTACTTGGTAATTTCCAGTACAGTGACACCATCACAGCTGTGTAGTCCTGTTGATCTACCATCAGCATTATATAATCCTAGCACTTGACAGTGTTGTTAAGTAACACGTATTCAGCATGCCTTTTGAGTCTCATTTTTCTGATTTACTAATAATTGTTATAAGTCACTGAATGTAGAAATACAATTAAAATAATTAATGCATGTGAATTATTGTAGCTTGCATATGGTACTTTTGTAATGTAAGTGACCACAAAGTATCAGTGTTTCCAACTATGATCAGTAGTACAATGAATCAAACTGTACAATAGTGGCACACACTTAGATTTTGTGTTAGTAAAGTTACATGTGTACACCTCCTTGAATGTAGCATGTGTGTAAACAACATCCTGTCTTGTTCCAAACCGAAGCCTTTGAAGCATCAGGTGTGTGCATGTCCAAGGGATGTTGCATCATATTAGAGGAGGTGCAAAAGTAGACCTCACAGTATGGGCAGCCTGCTACAGTTTGTACTTCTTACTGTAAAAAATATGGAATATTCGTTAGAAAATAAGTTATGGGTTTTGTGGGCAAGAAGTGGTCTTTTTCTTTTGCATATTGCATATTTATTCATTAACATGTCGTGGGGGTCATATTTACGTTAATAGGTTTTTTAGATTCTGAATGAGGTTCTTTAGACAACGTGTTCACTGCCAAGTGGTTTATTTATGGAACATAGATTGTCAGTGCATGTAGAAGTCTGTCTGTCGTCCTGCACGTGAAGGGACTGCATAATTTTAATTTTGAAACCTACAGAGAAGAGACCACATGGGAAACCTTAGATAAGATGGGCTGGTAATGTTAATACAACATAGCCAGTGATTTGCAATTACTAATGGGCAGCTGATGGCTTCTGTAAATATACAAAGATTGGTCGATCTATATCATTTTTAATGCAATTAGGAGCATACATTTGGACTCATATGATGAGGAAAGTACTTGTAGAATTTTCAGATTTTAATGGCAGTGAGACAGTCAATCAATGGATGTAGTATGAGTGATTTATGTGATGAGACGATCATTTCTTAATGATGAATTGTGGTAGTAACTGTATTCCCAACAGTCATGTGAGAGGATATAAGAATTAGAACTGTGGGATACTGTGCCAAATATCTCATAAGGGTCACATGAGCATCCCTTGAACTATAAACTTCAATTTTCACTGCATCATATGCCAATTTTAATTCCTGGAAAAGTATTATGTACATAATTAACTTTTATGGGAATAGTTTATACCGTCCATAAATATGTGTTTTGAAATGCTAGAAAATTTGTGGAAGTTGCTGTGTTCGTATCTGGTTTGTGCACATAGTTTTGGTATTGTGGACTTGATCTAAGATCAGGGAGAAGAGATCCAGTGGCAGTGTTTCCGCTTATACTGCTACGGATAATGGCCGAAAAGAGAAAATAAGTTGGTTGTATTAGCCTCTGCCACATGGCAACAACCACCACTAGACCGTAATGAACGCGAAGACTTTAAAAATCCGGGACCAGTGGTTTGATCCATGGTTCGTGGTTTCACGTTTGCCACATTTGTCAGTAGTGGCCTTAGTATCGTTTGCTGTGTTGGGAGTCGAAATGTATAAGTGTAGAGAGAGGACATTGACCTCTAACCTAAGTCTCCTGCCTTGGGGAAAAGCAAGGAAATCCTATTTTTATATTTTCATAATATGTACGTTATAATGTGCTCTTTATGTACATGTACCTTATTATGTAAATGTACCTTATTATTTTACATTATATTTTGATCTGAGGAGAAGTGTGTCGGAGAAAATATGATGTAAAATAGTGAGGAATATTACCATAAAGTATATTTAGTTGGTTTGTAAAAATTTCGAAGTTTGTTATTTTTTATTGCTATTATGAACGGCGCGGAAGAAAGGGTATGGTATGGTAGTAGACTGCGCTACCATGGTCTTGCTACGTAGTTTTATAAGTTACCAACAGGAGCATGCATTACCAACGGCCATTGATCTACAGCGTCTACATAACGACGATCAAGCCATTTGAGGCGCTGTAATTTTACGTCTCCACGGAGATGTCATTATTTTATGAAGCCGTGACCACTTTTAAGAGCTGCACGGGACGAATTTTTATGTTACAGAACTTTATGTTTTAGCTTATAACGATATGTATTTAAAAATTTTAAATGTTACGAAAAATTATGCTTTTGACCACTCAAAGAAACTGAGGAAATATTATATTAGGCTTTGACCTATTTCGGTGTGGCGCCTGGGATTTAATTTTCAAAATCATGGATCTGAGGGGGCATTACTGTTTACTGTGTTGAATCAGCGTTCTTTGACGTAGCCATTTTGAATGAAGGTTGAACGTTTCAGGTGACTAGGTGTGTGGCTGATTTTGGGGTGAGTAATGTAGATTTGTGTGTTTAACTGTTTCTTAAATTAAAAACTGAACTCGTGAAGTTATGTCATATGTGTCAAGAAATTCCGAAAGAGTAGTGATATACATTCACGAGGTAAGGGGGACGTGGAAAATGGGTTTGGTGCAAAAATTAGGAATCGATTAAATTTAATGTATTACTCTTGGACCGTGCTGGTCTGGTCAGTGGCGCAACTCCCCTCGACTCCCGTTCTATTAGAATGTATATGGCAATACTCCTAAAATTGTCAGGACTAAGTTATCTTCAAAAAATAGAAGTGGAATTATGAAACGGTCTGTTAATAAGAGGCTTGAGATTTGGCGCCAACACTCCAGCTTCAAATGTAGTCGATTAGTCCATAGAACGTAACGACATGAGCTGTGTTTTAGTCTCTTATTTTACAAAAAATAAAAATTGCTCTCCTCACTATCAGAAGTAAGAACTTGTGGGGTTTGTTTCTAAATGTTAGTATTATGCTGCGATTTTATTTCTTCAAACCTTTCCACCCAAACTTATGAACATACATTTCGATTACTCATAATAAACCCGAACCCGCTGTAACGCTGAAGGCTGCAGTGAAAATGATAGTATGGTGTTGGCATGCCTTGTAGGTGTGTGTTTAAAACGTGGCTG
The DNA here is from genome assembly GCA_021186555.1 of Reticulitermes speratus. Taxonomy (NCBI): domain Eukaryota; kingdom Metazoa; phylum Arthropoda; class Insecta; order Blattodea; family Rhinotermitidae; genus Reticulitermes; species Reticulitermes speratus. The sequence continues at coordinate 3,236,248 of JAJKFL010000237.1, read as the reverse complement.
TGAGCACAGATTATCTAGTATGGGCTGTGAGTTTGTATGCTGTGTGCCGGTGTTACAGGCGATGAGGACAGCGAAGGACGTAATGTTCAAAGCACTCTACAGTTTTTTATTCAACGGAAGTGCGACTGGAAATTGTAGACGTCTCTCAGGTGTATTTTTGGTCTTTGCTCTCTTGAGATCATATGAAACTGCGAATGGCGTCGGCATTCGTAATATGCGGACGTATTGGTAACGGCAGGTTTGTGAAAGATTGCGAGGAAAAGAAGAAGAATTATAACATGTAATCATAAAGTAGAGGTTGTGGTGCTGTGTAATCTTGCAAATGTTTCCGAGCATTTCGGAGTAACTTGCCTCAATCTTGGCCGTTTAGTTCCAGGTGCATTTGTTGGTGGAAATAATCAATTATACAAAGATGCATGGTGAATATAAAGTGAAGTTCAGTTTAAGATTATATAAGGTTTGGTTTTCAAGATAATAAGCATCACATAGCAAACTGATTTTTTTTTAATGTTTATCTATGAAGTATGCTTGTCTGTGACTTCAAATGACATCAAGAAGTGTGCAGTGCAAGAGATTCTACTTTGTCACATTATGTTGGTAGTGCTGCCTGTAGAGCATGAAAAGTGATTTGTTATGATGGCTAAATAACAAGACCAGTGTGCTGAACCGTATGTTATGGTGGCCATGCAGATAGGTGCCAACAGTTCAGAGGAAAAGCTTGTCCTGAAGGTGGAGGCGGCGGTTGCCTCTGTAATGTTGGTACATATCTAGAGAACTGCATGGCATCGCATGTCCATAACCTTAACAAAATTCATCTTACAGAATCTTGTAACTGTTCAGTTGGTTAAGAAATTCCATGATTTTACAGAACCTGACTTTTCATTGTCGTGTGTACACATGCCTCCAGTGCGCCGAACCCTGGTAAAGGTAAAGTTCACCATAGAAAAGGCCATGAAGGCCCAGAGGAGGAGTAGAGGTATAGCACTACTCTGTCTTTACCCTCGGCGCTAGATGGGGGTGGGTGGTCAACGCCACGCCCTGGCCGCTTTACCCCTGGGAATGACCCGGTAATATTGTATAGGAGGCTGGATAGGCCTCAGGGCCGGTCTGGACGGCTGCTGAAAATCTCGCCCCCACCGGGATTCGATCCCCGGACCGTCCAGCCCGTAGCGAGTCACTATACTGACTGAGCTATCCTGGCCCGCACCCTACCCTGAGCCACCTCAATCCAATTCACATTTTCTGCAAGATCCATTGTAATATTATCCTACTAAGGAAAGAGCCTGCAGTAACTCTGCACAGGAGGCTGGTGGGACCAAGCTAGTTTGCACACAGCATTGAGAGACATCTACAACTGTGCTGGGAATCAAACCTAGGCCACAGCCTAGTCACAACACTGACACACTATCACGGCCAGATAATCCAGTCCGGACCGCAGCCAAATCACAAGGCTTGACTGATCAGAATGGCAGTGACACATTAAGGAGCTGTGCCAGTTTTTTCCTGGCAGAGCTGAGTAAACCACAAACCAACATTAAGAATAACTTGTTAGTAAGTCAAGTTTTGAAATAATGTTTCCAGACATTCATTTGAGTCTTTCAGCACAAGATACTTGCAACAATTCTGCTATCACACACACACACACTGATTCTAATGAAATGCATTACAACAATTGCAAAAGTTTCTATACTAGTGAACAAGATTGAACGTGTACATAAATTTCTCAAAATCCACGTTTTGTGAACTTCAACATAACATCGCTTTGATGGAGACGAAAGCTGCTGAGACCATGGGCACTTGTGGGTGTGCTGATTCATGGCACATTCACTACACAGCACACCAGTGCATTGTTGAATTCAGAACTAACTGTGGTGTGGTCTGAGCACCAATGATGCACAAGTTAGTTTTATGTATGTGAAGTTTTAAGCATACATAAAATGTAAGTAATGGTTTTGGGGGTACTGAACCAGATGCGCACTGTACTGTTTTCTCCACTGCAAGAGAGGATGGCTTAGCAGCACCAATGTTTTGTGTGGTAAAGACTGAAGGTGGAGAAAGTTCTTGTTTGTTGCTGTTCTAGATTGATGTAAATATGTCAGATGTAATTGACTCAAAAAATTATAGAAGTTTCTGGAAGGTGATCTATATATACACATTATTATAATAGAGTAATTACTAGTGATAATTTGAACTGCACTGGCATTTTCCATGTGACCTTTATTGTGCTACATTTTCTCAGTCTGTTTTGTTGGAATTCACGTCATGTCCATGACATGGCCTAGAAAATATCGAATCCATACCGCCATGACTTGAAATGTTCCGCCTGGATGGTCTTATAGGAAGCCGGATTTTACGCCTTGATATGTAGGGAATTTCGTGTGCTCTGACCAAAAAATAAAATTACCTCCGTGCATTTCCCTGCACTAAAATGGATTTGTATTAAAAGTGGAATATTTATATCTCAATTTCGATTATTAGAAGCCCCCTCTTCCCCCCCCCCCCCCCCCTTCGGTAGTCGAATCGAAACAGCCGCAAACGATGCCTGGTCGTGTGCAATAAGGACGTAGGTAGTGTGGGTATGTTGATTGTAATGTCATGGGGTATCACAGAGAAGGAAAAGTTTTCGCAGGATTTTGAGTTGGTGAACAGATAATCCTATTCGTAATTTGTAGTTCCCTAGGAACCTTGTTAGTACTCCTGCTAAAGTAGACCGTGGAGCGAAGTCGTAGTAATGTATGCCGAATTCACCTTTGTCATGCAGTTAATCGTAATAAATTTGCTGTAACAAATTTCGTAAAGTTCAGTGCGACTTGCAGCGTTTAAAGTTCGGCAATGTATAAGAACTGCAGCGTTATTTGGTTCAGCATACCTTATATTTTATTTCCTATGCCAATTTCAATTTATGTAGTCTAAGAAATGTGCGAGGAACTTTGTTACGCGGTCAAAAATGAGAGTGACATCTGTTTTCACTTAGATATACTGTGGGGGCTTTTTCTTTTGTCCGTTGTTTGGATTAAATATTTTTTCTGCTTTCAAAAATTACCCTCGTTTATTTCGTCGTGTCTAAGGATAGATTGCGTTCGTATTGTTACTTTACTACTTGGTAAATAGTGTTTTCGTGTTTATTTCGTTTACAACCTCACTGAATTTAACATTGTGGCTTTGTGTTATATTTTCAGTGTAAGTGAAATGTGCACTTAGCAGGAATTTGTAGGTTATGTTAGAACTACGAAACCTAACCTGTGGTAATAATGGCTTCCGAAGTGCCCAAGCGTAGAAAGAAACGAATAACCGTAAAACCCAAGAAACCTCCAAATCCATTATTTGAAAAGTGGCTTGAAGAGTGGAAGAATAAAGCCGCTAGTAAAGGCTCAGATATGCAGTATTGTTTTGGAAAGGCGTTGTCCTCATTAACAAAGTACCCTCTTCCACTGAAGAGTGACAAAGACTGCGGAGTTCTAGATTATTTTGGAAACAGATTATGCATCATGTTAGACCACAAGCTTGCAAAATACAGGAAAACTCATCCCGAACGTCGATTACACTGCTCCTTGTCTGTTGTGGTAACTCGTGGTTAATCGAGTACTGTGCTTGGAATGACCTCAAGACTGTGGTACATAGAGTGCTTCAGCGCGTCGTGGTGGAATTATATGTAATTCGGACTGATAGGGAAATTATGTTTGGTAGAGAAACTTGTAACCAAAACATTGGTATTGTGAGTCAGGGATGATAGATCATTGAGCAGTGGAAGTCGGATATTCAATTCACGGCACTCAACTGCGTTAAAAATGGCAGGTACGTGGTGTAATTGTATTCACTTTGTGTTACAAGTATAAAATCATATGATTTAAATGGGCATAATGAAGGAATCTTTTTCAAGTAAAACTTTGGAAATAAATAACGAAGATAATGTGTAACAGGGAATAAAATCGTGTGGGTTGTAGTCGTAAAAATATTTGCGTTTGTGTAGTCACAGTGTGCCTGTCAGATGGGAGAAGATCTGTTGATAAAAAGACTTGATAATGAAAATATTTCAGTGAATTGTGCTGTAGAAATTTAATTCAGTGTCATAGACATAATTTGCACATACACAATTTAGATCTAATACTTTTTTACTAAACACTGCTGTAATTAAAGTTCATCTTTATAAATTTCATATTTTCCTGATGATGTCATCGGGAGGAAGACGAAACACATGCTCTGTACATTTTTCTTGTATTTTAGTAAATGTGTTGTGTTGAATGAAGTAACCTCGAACCAAATTTTTATTATTCACAATGGGATGACACTGACAAAAAAATGTAACTCAGAATTGGAACAAGACATAGTGTTTAACAAAGACAGTCTGTGACATTTGAGGTTGTCACAGCAGTGCTGCTGAGGAGTCACATCTCTTGTGGTGGTGTGTCACTGTGTGAGGTCACAGCAGTCACATCTCTTGTGGTGCTGTGTCACTGTGTGAGTGGTCCCCCCCGATGGTTTTAAGGGTCATATTGCCTTCAAAATATCTGGAAGCACTGCCCCAGTGATACAGTGTTACATCCAAGGAGGCAGAATCCTCAGAAAACACTTTGCTTGAAGGTGTAAGACCATCTGTTAATGTTATTTTCTTCATTACATCCTTCCTGTAATTTATCTGATTGTGCTATTATTACTGACTAAGAAATTACAAAACAGTACTGCGGTCAAAGTACGTCCTAAGAGGGTGGAAAAAAAACCGCTGGATATACGAACAGTGTGAAGTCCAACTGTGGCACTTGCTTAACTAGTTTACTTCTAACAAGTTGGCCCAAAATGTGGGTAAAACAAAGTGAAATTTTGTAACAACATTTCTCTAAATTGTACATTAAGTATCTGATGCAACTGAAATTGTATAGATGGTTACTAAACACATAATTTTTGGTTTTACTAATTGATAAATATCTAAACTCAAGGAACTATACAGAGCAAATAATTCCTCAGCTGTATTGATTAATAATTAATATAAACAGTATAAATATTAAATGTTTCCATATCATGCAGTTTACATAGTCCAGTACATTTCTATAATGGAGGTGGGGGGGGGGGGTTGGATTGCTGTAAATGCAACCTTGTACTTGTAATTTCTTTACAGGAACTGTGACATTGTGGTAATCTTACTGACACAAGTGCAATAAAACTTGTGAAGCCAGTCCTGATACATTTAATCCAGCAGACTTACAAGTTGCTTTCAAATGTCAGGAGTTCTTGTTTGAGTTTTCAGGTTTTAAAAGCAATGCAGTTGATATCTTCATTCTTCAGGAATATTGTGCTCCGTCACTGAGTGTTTGTTGCCCAGTCGAGATCACAGTGGCCTCATCTGCAAGTCAGATGTCCGGCGAAGAATTCTTCTTCGGCCGTCTGACCCTTGAAGGTGAAACATTGGTCACGAAACACTCAGTGATGGAACACAATATGCCAGGAGAACGAATTTGCCAATTACATATTTGTCTATTAGCCTTATACTGGGTGGGGGAGGGGCTATATGAAGGTGGAATAGCAGTTAGTTTTTGTACCGACTGACGTGCCGTCGTATTAAACGTATGTTAGTACCAGCTACGGGCAGTGTGGACGCCACCTATAACCTGTGATAGTAAGTCACGTGATCCCTGGATGACAGCTGTCTAAGCCAGTCACAACGCAGCAACTTGTTACGCACGTTGGTTGTATAGTTTTGAGCCGTGTGTTACAAGAGTCGTGCAATGCAGTGAGGATGCAAGTTAAATATTAAATATGTAAGTGCGTGAGAAGGACGTAATGCTTCTTTCGGAGAATTGGCGTGTTTGATGTGGCTTCGGGGACGTCGACGATCCCTTTCTGTTTGTCGCTTTGTGAGGCAAGCCCTGAATGCGCACATTGGGACTGTGCTCGAAGCAGAGCAGGTAAAAGTAATTCATGTAAAACGCAACAGGTTTTGTGTGTCTTGCATATACTGCACCTAATAGTGTACATGCCTGCGTAATTGTATATTGCTTGGAATTTTTTAATATTATTCATTCCGTGCAACTAATACTTTTTGTTAAAGAACCAACTAATTGCACATACAAAGCATATAGTACGTATACATAGGATTTCCCTCCTGCATGTTTCGTCGGTAGACCGCCATCATCAGGAAGTAACACCTAAAACTTATATTGTTTAAAACCTAATGAAGCCATTATCAGTTGATTATATGTTTGATTTAAAATTCGTTAGAGGTTTTTCTGACCCCGTAATTGTATAATGCATAACACAACAGACTGTAATAAATTCACGCACTATGTATTTAAGGGGTTGAAAAACTGTAACAAATTTTAAGCCAAACATATAATCAATTGGTACGTTTTATTTTACAGTAACCATGTTGTGTTGTTTTAATTATTTTACATAAATAATGGCTTCATTAGCTTTCAAACAATATAAGTTTAGGTGTTAACTCCCTGATGATGGCGGTTGACCACCAAAACTTGTAGGAGGGAAAATCATATGTATGTATACTGTGTAGCTTTGTATGTGCAATTAGTTGGTTTTCTAATAATAATAAGTTTTGCTTGGAATGTTTGGATGTATGCAAGATAATACTGAATTGTGACCATTAGAATATAGAATAATAAATTGAAGGACAATTTAATTGAAAAGATTAGAGTCTTCGTGCATAGGTCTCTTAAAATACTCAATATTGTAGTATGGTTTCATAACCACCAGCTGCATAATTATCAATAGAATCTGTTACTGGGTTGAATGAACCAAAACATTCAGTTTACACTGTGTGTGGTTGTAGCTAAATCATTTTATACACCGCAAATAAATTCAGAAAATATATTCTGGTTTAAAAATCATTCTGTGACTAGAAAGGTGGAAGATTTTGTAATTTATGATGCTGTATGAAGAATATGTGATGGAATTTTCATGACATCTGGTGTCTGCAACAGAGATAAGTCTGGTGCAACTAACACATGATTCAGTTCTGACTAAATTTTGTGTAGTTAATGGTAACTGAAAGATTTGATATGTGTTAGATTTTAGCTGCATCATTCTCTTAGTGTTCCATTGCAAAACATGGATGTGGGGTTGTAAAACTTAGATTTTCTTGCATGGCCTGCAGTGTGTTGGATTCAGTGTTGCAATAAGGCTGTGTAGAAGAATGAAGATTGTCTGATGTATTGGTTTAATTACAGTCACTTCTCCTGTGTGCCTTTGTGGTGTGGTTCATAGGCCAAGGGAAATTTAATACAAGACCTATAATAGGCCTTACGTTAAATAGCTACTGTAATGTTAACCAAAATATTGGGAACTCTTCATTCCTTCATGTAGCCTAATCCTGAAAGTCTATTCAGGGGATGGATGTACTATTGTTAAAATTGTTGCTTGAAAAAATTGAAGTTTGTTACTTGATTGTGAACACTGTGAGTTAGAACAGCAATGTGCAAAGAAATAAATACCTGGAGTGTAACATATTTGTAGTATAGAGTATCGAGATGTAGGCAAAACCATACAAAGTTCTCAGCTTTAATGAGCAGGACCCAGATTTCAAAATCAAGTGGTTAGCATTCCAGCTTCTTATTCCGAGTTTCTAGCTTCCAGTCTCAGCCTGGAGACCATCTGTGTTCAGGGTTTTGTGATTTTTTCTAGTCCCTTAATGGTGGCACCGTGAGATTTATTTGAGATGTATGTAGAAATTGAATGCTGAGCATTCTGGACTTTGGGATGTGATATGTCGCTGGGTGAGTGGTTCCTGACATTTCAAAGTAACATCATGCATTTACCTTCAGAGTCAAGGAGTCCAAGAAGGACTTCCTTGAACTTCTTGACTCTTGAACATGATAGCATTATGTTCCCTTGAAATTAGGATCTACTCAGCCAGTGACACTGTGTCACATCCCTGAAGACATGAATCATCAGTAGAATTGCTGTGAGAACCTGAATTTTGTGATATGGATACTGTTTGTCATCTTCAGGGTTTTTTAGGTTTACCTGGTAAGACATATATATGCCAGTGTTCTGTAATCATACACAGTAACTTATGTTGTACACAAAGGGGGGGGGGGGGGGGGATAATTACTTCTGGCCGGGCGAGAGACTTTCTCGCTTCAATCATCCCAAACACCTTTGGGGTCCACCCAGCTCCATCATGGCATGTTGTTTTGTTAGCACAGAGACAACGTTACCTTTTCCTTTCATTGCAACATGTGCTAATTTATATCACTTGGTTACAGTTATTTATATCTGTAGTGGCAACACTAGGCTTTTAGGATCCTTTTTACCAAAGGGTTTCCGACTTCAGGTTTCTTTTCAATCAGATAAATTAAACTGCAACAAACTATTGGGCCAAGGTCTTGGGGTTTGAGGTTTCATTTTATTGGCATACATAGGCTAGGCTACGTAACTACTACTTGCGAAGCTAGACAAGAAATTCCCCACAATGCATGTAACCCAGAGGTTTCTTACTGTGTTCACAACAACCTGTCCTGAGCCAGATGAATCCAGTACATGCCGTCCCTCCCATGCCATTTCTTTAAGATGTATTTTAATATTGTGCTCACATCTATGCATGGTCTTCCAAGTGGTCGCTGTCACTAAGGTTTCCCTACCAAACGCTGGTATGCAGTTCTCTTGACCCTATGTGTGACATGTGCCCCACCAATTCTGAATAATATTTGGTAAGGATTACAAATTATGAAGCTCCTCATTGTGCAGTTCTCTCGTCCCTCCTGTTGCTTCATCTTGGACCCAAATGTCTCCTTGGCTCCGTGCTCTTAGACGCACATCAGCCTATGTTTTTCCCCATAACGTGAGAGACCAGGTTTTACACCCATGTAAAACGACAGGGGAAATTCTAGCTGTGCATGTTTTGGTCTTCATGTCTTTAGGTAGCAAATGACAAAACAAGAGATTGTGAAGTGAATTTTAGGAAGCATTCCCTGAATTTAATCCACTTTTAATTTCTACATGCATGTAATTTTGATTTGTTAGTGTCACTCCAAAATATGTGAACTTTGTGATATTGTAGCATCCAGGGGTTCTTGGTAGCCCCTGACCACAAGCTGCACCGCGGACAGCAAACATGCAACACATTCCTTTACGTGTGTTTTGTCTAGCAGCAAGTTGGGGAACAGAGTTTTGTAACCCTTGTGTTTTTTGTGAAGAAGGCGAGGACAGAAGAGGGTGTGAGATATGTCGAGATATGTAGCAGACTTGAGTGTATCAGACCTGAAGACTGCGAGTTCAGGGGATTGTTTAGGCACCAGAGCCCCAGACCACCCCTGCCTCAGTCGACCGAACTGGGAAGGATCCCTGGGTCTGGGTCGTTACAATATTTTGAAAGGATTTATTAACCGTCTTTAAGGTAGTGATTTCGCCATGCATTCTGTTCATGAGAGATGAACATATACTGGTTTTCTCAGCATTTATTTCGAGACCAACCATCTTAATAGAAATTAATGAAGCTTCTGTGTTTTACTTGATGGCAACCCATTTATGTTCTCGCCCCATAAGTTTATGTCGTCATTGTAGACCAGAAGGTGACATAGCAATTCATTTTCAGCCCATCCTGGTTTTCCATAACCTACCTAATGGCGTATTCTAAAATAAAGTTGAAAGTCGATGGTGGTGAAGCATCTCCTTGTTTGAGACCATTCTGAATAGGAAATGTGTAGACATGTGTTTTCTTATGTGGGCTTTACTATAGGTTTCATTTAAACACATTTTAATTAACCTAACTAATTTCATGTGTATACCACACTCAATGTTGATAATATACAAAACTTCCCTAGTTCTCGCATCATAGACTTTCTTGAAATGCATAAGTAGCAGATGCATTGCCCAATTGTATTCTCATGTTTGCTTAAGTATGTGACAAATACTGAATGATATGTGTTTGGTTTGTAACGTGGAACGGAGGTTAGGCTTTTACGTTTAATGCCCCAAAATTTGCATTTTGATATTTTTGTTTAATGTACCAACCAAGTGCACTTATAATATTGTGACGTTATAATCACTTCACTGCTATATGTTTCCGCATGACTGCCGTCTTCAGGAAGTATGTGCCAAGTTTAAAACCATTTATATTAAAATGAATTACATATATGAAATTCATAACTTTGGATGAATTCTGCAGTTAATATCAGTTCTTATGTGGATAAAAATTTGTGAATTTCCTATTGTATTATGAACATATATAAGACTTATACATATATGTCCGTAGTACAGTAGGCAATTAAAAAATTTTATCCATACAAAAACTGGTATTAACTGCAGAGTTCATCAAAAGGTATGAATGTCGTAGGTGTCATTCGTTTTACTGTTAATGGTTTTAAGCGTGGTGTGTACTCCCTGAAGATGGCATTGTCATGCCGAAACATGTCGAAGTGAAGTTGCTATAATGTCATATATGTTATAAGTGCAGTTAGTTGGCACATTAAAAATATTGATTCAAAATACACAAAGTAAATAATTTTAAAATTGCGTTTTGATGTTTATTTTTAGTGTCAGGCTGCATTGCGTTGTGACGTAGTGACCTACGGGGAAAATATTTATGGTACCAACGTTAGTGTGTGTGATTGTGCTGTATTGATAGGGCTGAGTGCTGAGGTTTAGTGTGTGAGATTGTACTGTATTGATAGGGCTGAGTGCTGAGGTTTAGTGTGTGAGATTGTACTGTATTGATAGGGCTGAGTGCTGAGGTTTATTGTGTGAGATTGTACTGTATTGATAGGGCTGAGTGCTGAGGTTTAGTCCCTGAACGTTGTATTGCGTAATCTCATTAGTGAAAAAGTGAATGGTTTTGTGTTTTGTTTCGTTGGGAAAAACTGGCCTACGACGAAAGTAGTTTAATTACGAACGTCAGGGTTTTAAATTTGTGCTTTATAGACAGGCTTTCGGGTTGAGGTTCCTGATTCGTGAGAGGAATTTTTTTTCAATGGCTCGACGGCCCCTTGGGGGCCTAGGGCGCCTCATTTTTTCGACGCTTCACGATCACACTTTTAGACACACCACACTCGGTAGGACTCCTCTGGACGAGGGACCGGCCCGTCGCAGAGACCCGCGAGAGAATATAGCAGTGACGTAAGTGGGTCTGCAGTACCTGCGAATATGCATGAAGTGTTAAATTAAGTTATAAACCAACCGATGCACAGTAAAACCACTTTTTAAGTAGCTTTATTATAAAATTGTTAAAATTGTACCCCTACTCGTGTTTCGATCCTAGGATCATCGTCAGGGGGGTTTATTGCTAAAAGCTACAGTCACTTCAACACATGATTTAAAATATTCTATCTGCACTTTGAAACATAAGTTAAAATCTTGTAAAAAGATTCTCTAAAAGTTGTAAAATTATAAAAGCACTGTAGATGGTAGATTGTGGAACTGCTGGCGTGTGGTATTAAAAGCATATGAAATGTTTTTGCGTGGAGCGGAGTGTAATACGTGTTGTGCGGTGAGGAGTACTACGGTGGAGTACTTAAAAAGTGGTTTTAGTGTGCATCGGTTGGTTTATAACTTAATTTAATATGACGAAGATGCACGGTGTGTGAACAGTGTGAAATGCATGAAGTGGTTCATGAATAGTTTTCGGTGATTAAAACCCCCAGTTAAATTTTTCGTCATTTTTAAGAGTGGGTTGTGGGGTTGATTGTATCACAAATACTGTGACGTACCTCTAATGAGGCCGTTTAGACTCGGAATGTGCATGAAATCACCAGGTGGTTTGTATCGAACTGCACGCAGGCGCTCCCTTGTGTAGTGTACTGGCTAGTCAACGTGACGTCACACCACCGTCCCACATCCTATCTCCATGTAATTAAAATACCCCTGAAAATATTAAGCGACGTGAAATAGGCTACTACTCCTATCATTTGTATTCATTAATTAGTCGCCCTGCCATTTTGCCTACACAAATATCTGAAAGCTCGTTTTATTTTGTGCTGTGTTTTATGTTTTCGTTTATTTGCCGTGTCGGACTTGTTGTCAATCTCACGGCATGTGTGCCGATTTAGAAAACGCACAGCATGTCTCGGCATTGCTGAAGTTTACTGCGTAGTTGCTTGTGTATTGTAATAGCTGTCTCAGATGTACTTGTGACACGTGTCGTTGTGTACGGTTATCCTTCCATAGGCACCGCTCTACCCCATTTTTGTTTTGCTTGTGCGTTTTTCGAATGTAATCAGAACAGGTATCATATTTTGTGGTCAACTCTGCACATAATATCCTCGTTAAAGATGGTATTAACCTCTTTGTATGTCCGCTAGTCACTTATGTACTAGCTCAACGCTCGTATTGTTTGTATTTGTAATGTAATTGTGACTGGTTCATTCCCTGCAGCATATGACGAAACGTCGTCACTTTGTGGTCTCTAGAAAGATCAGATACCTTCGACCTATTGACGTTGATTTGGTTGTGTGTGTGTGTTTTGGTTTGCAAGGTCCTTCCGTAGTTGCTGTGTGCATTACAGATGTGAGCGGTAGGTCCAATTGCACCTGTAACAGGCCTGTAGGTCCACATGCACCTGTAACAGGCCTGTAGGTCCACATGCACCTGTAACAGGCCTGTCAAACTGAGAGCTGGTTGCGGGTCAAATCGGAAATCCAACCCGACACAATGAGCCGGAACATTTAATGTTATTTAATGTTATCCATGTTCTGTGCAGTGAGATAATATTACAGTTTCACACTGTTGACACCGTGCATCTTCGTCATATTAAATTAAGTTATAGACCAACTGATGCACTTTTAAAGCACTTTTTAAGTAGCTTTATTAAAAATGTTAAAATAGTACCCCTACACGTGTTTCGATCCTAGGATCATCGTCAGGGGGTTTTTTGCTAAAAGCTACGTCACTTCAATCACATGGTTTAAAATATTCCATTGGCACTATAAGACATATGTTAAAATCTTGTAAAAAGATTTGTTAAAAAGTTATAAAAATTATAAAAACACAGCTTATAATACCACAATACCACAAGCCAGCAGTTCCGCAATTCTAACATCTACAGTGTTTTTATAATTTTATAACTTTTTAACAAATCTTTTTACAAGATTTTAACATATGTTTTATAGTGCCAATGGAATATTTTAAACCATGTGATTGAAGTGACGTAGCTTTTAGCAAAAAAAAACCCTGACGATGATCCTAGGATCGAAACACGTGTAGGGGTACAATTTTAACATTTTATAATAAAGCTACTTAAAAAGTGCTTTAAAAGTGCTTCGGTTGGTCGATAACTTAATTTAATATTACAGTGTTTATTCCAACGACTGCACAAAATTAGAAACAAAAGTATACAATCATATAGTAAGCCTCCTACATGTTTCGGCCTTTTTCGGCCATATTCAGAGAGGTATTCGACAGAGAAAAACACAACACTGGCTAATTATGGCATAGATGTGCAATTGTAGAGCTAAAAACAGATGTTAAAGTTGTGTAAAAATGATAAAAAGTGTAGTGCAGGTTGCATGTAAGTGTATCGTAATATTTATAACTTGACTGCAGACAGACGTCTATCTAGAATGTCACGTTCTTGTTCAGATATTTGTGCCTGTCTGCCGTCGTTGTGTACGACACCGTGGATGGATGAGCATGCTTATCTATTATAAATATTACGATATACATACATGCAGTCGTAACTACACTACTTAATCATTTGTACACAAATTTATCGTTTTTTTAACTCAACTATTGCACAGCTACGACATAATTAGCCGGTGTTATGTTTTTCTTTGTCGAGTACCTCCCTGAAGAAGGCCGAAACATGGAGGCGTACTATATAATTGTATACTTTTGTATCCAATTTTGTGCAGTTGTTGCAGTAAACACTGTAAAATGTAATGTCTTATTTCCTCGTCGTGCGTCAGGTGTAAATTTTTTGACGTAGAAAATGCGTGGACGTAAAATGATACTTGTGTTTAATTTGGGGGTATGCGTTGGGTGTATTGTGCTACAGAAATAGTAAGTTTGTGTGTTTGAAAGGTATTAAAGTACTGACCGACAGAATGACATGCGTTCTGCGAGAAACACTTTTTCATTTGTTGGGCCCTAAAACGTAAAATCACAAATGCTAAAATTGAACACGCCTTGAAAGTACGACTGGGTGAGAAAGTGGGATAACTTACAGCAAGAGTATAGTTATAATTTTATATTAAATAAGCATTTGTTATTTAATGTAAAATGTCACATCAAAGCTTTATAAATAACCAAACGCCAGGTTGCCCCATTATAAAGTTTCTTCGGAACACCTGTTGACAGGCCTGCCCACGCCACGACATGCGCAGGCAGTTTGGTTGGAGTGGGGAGACAGCATGTCTTACTGGCTGGTATCCTGTGCCTCGACGCAGATCGTCAGAGGTGGTCGGAGCGGGAAGTTTGTGCAGCTGGGTTCTTAGGCGGTAGTACAGGTACGTTTCGGTTGCTGTAGCTACGTAGGGCATTTCAGAAGTTTTGTGTATGATTTTATTGTAATAACAAATTACTAGATAAAAATACTATTGATATTCCTGAATGTATACACACATGTCCTCTACTCAATGGAATCACCAGCACTGTCCACACACTTTTCCCATCTACGTGGTAAACGATCAATTGTAGCTCTGTTTTTGTCCGCGGACGGACGCTTTAAAGAGGCAGTGACAGCAGTGCTGATATCGTCTTCCGACTGAAATCGTTTTCCCCGAACAAGGAGTAGCTTGTAGACTGGGTCAGATTCATATTGTCTCAGATTTCACAATTAATTACTGAAGGAATATAGCTTAATTTATGTTTTGTGTGGATTTTGTACCGACTCTATAAAAGGAAAAATACAGCCATTATACTGGTGATGATAGCCACATCTTGAGCATTTGAAAAATTAAGCATTTTTGCATCATATAGTAAGTAATTTTGATAGTGTAAAAATTATCGTTGTATAATTATTTATCTGTTTTACCAGATGACAAAATTATATTGGTGAGTTCATGATTTACATGTAGCCCATAGATGTCTACATTTACACTAATATTCAGCTTTCATTTTAGAGATTACCACTTCATTAGCTTACCGCATAAAAACACTGGTTTGATAAGTATATAGTTCAGTATAATTTTGTTTGAGCAGTTAATTTTCGGCTTCAGAATTGATCTTGTTTGCTCCACATTAACCACCCTGCAGCATAATTAAGGTGGTCGTATACCAGTTTTTTGGGTTTCTGCTACTAGGCTGACTGTGATTTCATGAAATGGTTGCTTCCCAAGTAGACTGTCAAATTATTGTCCATAATTACCAAAATTTTGCTTTTATCTGCATCTGTTATGCATAAATTATTTTCGAGATTTTCTGCAGTAAATTTGTTTCCTACATATATTGCTGATTATATATATTTTGGTGAAATAGATGATTAACTAGACTCAAAATACTGTTTGCAGTGAAGTATTTTTTCTTAATGTCATTTATCCCCATTGTGTTTACAATATCAGAAGAATAATGTCTTTGTGTTCCTTCTGAACACAACTTTATTCTTGAAGGTTAAGAATAGCTAATGTTTTGGCCAGCTAAAGTAGCCATCATCAGGCTGAACAAGAAGAAAATAAAAATACAGTGACTAATATCTCACTACCAACAAAATGCTCAATTTTATTAAAAAAAAACATATAAGGTTCATTCATTAAATACCAACTAATGCACATAAACTTTATTCACAATAGTTTATTCTTAAAATTCCCCTATAAGTATTTCGGTGGTTTAAACCACCATCTTCAGGGGTCGCAGAGATTATTTAGCATAGACCATACAGTTATTACGTATGTGGTTACATCCGTATATGTAGATTATGAGTGGTCTAATATTGTCCACTTCTTACAGTAATGTAAAATAAGTTATTATAAAATGATTAAAATGTTGCTAAAATGTTTACATAGCTTGTAGTCAATAAGAAAATTAATGGCAGTTTGGTCTTGATGTTCTTTGTATGTGCATTTTAAATTGCCGTAAGAAGGTCATCTGTAGAAATATTAAACGTAATTAGGAACTTGAATAGCAAAGTAATATTTCATGAGCAATTACATGTAGACTTAACAAATTTGTCGTGCTTGCATAACTGTATGTACTGTAATCATTTGATATAAATGTAAACAGTGCCAAAGAATATCTGTAACACTAAACATAATTGTTATTAAAGCACAGTCACCCGAATGTCGTATACAGAACAATGGTATGCAGTCATAGTCGTCATGACTGAAATTTTGGACATGACTAGCATTCTTGGTCTTCAGACAGGGATTGAGAGTAGCTGTTTCTAAGTGGCCTGCCCGCATAGGTTTTTCCCTCACACCAATGGAATGGAATTGGAAGGAGGGAGATAGATGAAGTGTGTGAAATGTTGTGGGCTTTTAAAGTGGAATGGTGTACAATGTCCAAGATTTCAGGTATGATAGTGAAACCATAATCTCGTTAATTATTATGTTCATTAATTTTTCATAATGAAATGTTATGTTTTGTTAACAGTGTTGGAGAGATGGATGAAGGCTTGATGTGGATGCAGCAGCCACATCATAGAAGGCTGACATGCAAATCCCGTGTCTTGCACCATTGCTTTGAACCTTTTCCAGCTTGTGCAAATGAACCATCTGCATCTCAACTGATTTTTCTCCACCTGCAATTTCCCTTTGTTGTTTGAGTATTTTTTTTTTTTTAAGGGAAAGGGCTTTGTAGTCGTTTAAATAAATTAAGTGCCCAGTTTTACATGAAGATCACAATGTGGTTGTAGAAGTTGGTTTGTGTAGGGCCTCTGATTAGGTTATCGAAACGCCTGCTATAGTAACCAAAGTTGAGGTGTTTAATGAGCACTTTGTGGTGTCATGGGCCTTTGTGGTGTCAAAATAATGCTTCCGAGGATGATGTATATGCAACTTGCCATCGTGCAACCCCTGATAATGTTTGTCTGCGCACCTCACCTGCCTACTGAAAAGATGATCTGTGTGGTCTTTACCCCTCCATCTTGATGTAGGTTTCCGAGGTTCATGTTTTTTCTAGTTGCCATAGTGCTGATAAACTGATAGTTTTTCGCCTACGCACCTCAAATGCCTACTGAGTAAATTGTTGCTTCGGACGCTGGACTCTGACCTCAGTTGGTAGCTTGGTCGCAGGTGGGGAAATATTCCATTGGGGCTGTGGGGTTTGTGGTGTGATTTAGGGTTGGGAATTGGATATCTCAGTGACAGTTTATGCAGTTGTGTTGGCATGTTGCAGATAATTGTTTCGAAATTGTTTAGGGGAAAATTGACTTTCCTGAGAGACATGTATTCTCGTTTCTCCACCCCGTCCCCAGACCCATCCCAGCGTATAAGCGTGCAGCTCTTCATTCGAGCGCAGTGTAGAAAATGCCCATGCTGAAGGTAGGTAATGCATGAAAATTCTTTGCTTTTAGCACTGGGCTGCGTTTGCCTTAAGATACTTCATGTGTGATTTATTGGCATGTGTGGAGAATTGTCTAACAGTAGATCCTTCTTTATGTCCGACACACAACCTGTTGCGGCTTTCATCCCTCTATGATTTTGCTCCACAGATCTGTATCGTTTGTGTTCTTGCAACATCCTGTCACTTGTGGAGCTTTGAGTTCTGTTAGTACAGCATCTAGGCATTTAATTTAGGTGTTTCTTTCCTGCTGCTGCCTTTTGGCTTTGAGAGGTTTTATCGTCTTGGAGTATGCATTATCCTGCATCTTTGCTATGTGTTGTAGGCATTTGAGTCTAGCTGTTTTAATCACTTGCCCAAGCTGTGCTAGGCTCTTTGTTTCGATTATACATTTCAGCATTATTCTATTCTGCATACATTTGAGGACTGCAGAAATAAAGTACTGAGGGAAATGAAAATACTGTTTGCAGTAAAGTATTTTTCTTAAAGTCATTTATCCCCATTGTGTTTACAATATCAGAAGAATAATGTCTTTTGTTCCTTGTGAACACAACGTTATTCTTGAAGGTTAAGAATAGGTACATGTTTTGGTCAGCGAAAGTAGCCATCATCAGGCTGAACAAAAAGAAAATAAAATGACAGTCGTTTGCGATCTTCAGAATTGCAAAGTTTATATGTATAAACGTGTAAAGAATACATGGCTTCAGACACAAAAATATATAAAGTTGTTTATTAGTAGATGATTGTAGCTGTGTGTTGAATATAATGAAACGTAATATGTGTAATAATTAAATTGAGAGCAGAGGAGGCACGTTTACAGGGGGATGGCTTGTAAGCACTCGTTTGAAGCCTTGTATTTCTGGTTTGGTGGCAGGACACTTGAGTGTAGGTGATTTTAGTCATTTAATTTTATATAATTTGATATCTGCTGTTAGTTCCTCTTGGTGTTCTTCAGTATGTTCAGTGGTATTGAGGGTTGCTACAGTTAATGTTTTGAGGTGTGTATACTTCTGCTCCTGCAAATTATACTTCGTGCACAGTTTTGAAACCCATTCTCTTGTAATGTATGCTATGTATGTGCTAGGTTGCTACCCTGGGCTAAGTCCTTCATAAAGGACTGCTACCATCACTGGTTCCTTTTGCTGAATTTCTGTACTTGGTATAGAGTAATGTGCCTTGTTGAGGTTTCATTAATACAGATTTTAAATTTTGTTGTATTTTCAATTTGATATAAATGTAAACAGTGCCAAAGAATATCTGTAACACTAAACATATTGTTATTAAAGCACAGTCATCCGATTGTCGTATGCAGAACAATGTATGCA
This sequence comes from Reticulitermes speratus, assembly GCA_021186555.1. Classification (NCBI taxonomy): domain Eukaryota; kingdom Metazoa; phylum Arthropoda; class Insecta; order Blattodea; family Rhinotermitidae; genus Reticulitermes; species Reticulitermes speratus. The sequence goes on along the minus strand of JAJKFL010000237.1, from coordinate 3,217,550 downwards.
GTCATAGTCGTCATGACTGAAATGTTGGACATGACTAGCATTCTTGGTCTTCAGACAGGGATTGAGAGTAGCCCTTTCTAAGTGGCCTGCCCGCATAGGTTTTCCCCTCACACCAATGGAATGGAATTTGAATAGGGAGATAGATGAAGTGTGTGAAATGTTGTGGGCTTTTAAAGTGGAATGGTGTACAATGTCCAAGATTTCAGGTATGATAGTAAACCATAATCCTCGTTAATTATTATGTTCATTAATTTTTCATAATGAAATGTTATGTTTTGTTGACAGTGTTGGAGAGATGGATGAAGGCTTGATGTGGATGCAGCAGCCAGCATCATAGAAGTCTGACATGCAAATCCCATGTCATGCACCATTGCTTTTGAACCTTTTCCAGCTTGTTCAAATGAACCATCTGCATCTCAAACTGATTTTTCTCCACCTGCAATTTCCCTTTGTTGTTTGAGTATTTTTTTTAAGGGAAAGGGCTTTGTAGTCATTTAAAGAAATTAAGTGCCCAGTTTTACATCAAGATCACAATGTGGTTGTAGAAGTTGGTTTGTGTAGGGCCTCTGATTAGGTTACCGAAACACCTGCTATAGTACCAAAGTTGAGGTGTTTAATGAGCACTTTGTGGTGTCATGGGCTTGTGGTGTCAAAATAATCGCTTCGAGGATGATGTATATGCAAGTTGCCATCGTGCAACCCTGATAATGTTTGTCTGCGCACCTCACCTGCCTACTGAAAAGATGATCTGTGTGGTCTTTACGCCTCCATCTTGATGTAGGTTTCCGAGGTTCATGTTTTTTCTAGTTGCCATAATGCTGATAGACTGATAGTTTTCGCCTACGCACCTCAAATGCCTACTGAGTAAATGTGTTGTTTGGGACACGTGGACTCTCACCTCAGTTGGTAGCTTGGTCGCAGGTGGGGAAATATTCGTTTGGGGCTGTGGGGTTTGTGGTGTGATTTAGAGGTTGGGACTTGGATATCTCAGTGACAGTTTATGCAGTTGTGTTGGCATGTTGCAGAGAATTGTTTTGAAATTGTTTAGGGGAAAATTGACTTTCCTGAGAGACATGTATTCTCGTTTCTCCACCCCGTCCCCAGACCCATCCCAGCGTTAAGCGTGCAGCTCTTCATTCGAGCGCAGTGTAGAAAATGCCCATGCTGAAGGTAGGTAATGCATGAAAATTCTTTGCTTTTAGCACTGGGCTGCATTTGCCTTAAGATACTTCATGTGTGATTTATTGGCATGTGTGGAGAATTGTCTAACAGTAGACCTTCTTATGTCTGACACTACAACCTGTTGCGGGTTTCATCCCTCTATGATTTTGCTCCACAGATCTGTATCCTTTGTGTTCTTGCAACATCCTGTCACTTGTGGAGGTTTGAGTTCTGTTAGTACAGCATCTAGGCATTTAATTTAGGTGTTTCTTTCCTGCTGCTGCCTTTTGGCTTTGAGAGGTTTTATCAACTTGGAATATGCATTATCCTGCATCTTTGCTATGTGTTGTAGGCATTTGAGTCTAGCTGTTTTAATCACTTGCCCAAGCTGTGCTAGGCTCTTTGTTTCGATTATACATTTCAGCATTATTCTATTCTGCATTCATTTGAGGACTGCAGAAATAAAGTATTGAGGGAAATGAAAAGTACTGTTGCAGTAAATATTTTTTCTTAAAGTCATTTATCCCCATTGTGTTTACAATATCAGAAGAATAATGTCTTTGTGTTCCTTGTGAACACAACGTTATTCTTGAAGGTTAAGAATAGGTACATGTTTTGGCCAGCGAAAGTAGCCGTCATCAGGGTGAACAAAAAAAATAAAAATGAAGTGTTTGCGATCTCAGAATTGCAAAGGTTATATGTATAAACGTGTAAAGAATACATGGCTTCAGACACAAAAATATATAAAGTTTTTATAAGTAGATGAATTGTAGCTGTGTGTTGAATATAATGAAACGTAATATGTGTAATAATTAAATTGAGAGCAGAGGAGGCAAGTTTACAGGGGAATGGCTTGTAAGCACTCGTTTGAAGCGTTGTATTTCTGGTTTGGTGGCAGGACACTTGAGTGTAGGTGATTTTAGTCATTTAATTTTATATAATTTGATATCTGCTGTTAGTTCTCTTGGTGTTCTTCAGTATGTTCAGTGGTATTGAGGGTTGCTACAGTTAATGTTTTGAGGTGTGTAAACTTCTGCTGCTGCAAATTATACTTCGTTCACAGTTTTGAAACCCATTCTCTTGTAATGTATGCTATGTATGTGCTAGGTTGCTTACCCTGGGCTACAGTCCTTCATAATGAACTGTCTGCCATCACTGGTTCCTTTTGCTGAATTTCTGTACATGGTATAGAGTAATTGCCTTCTTGAGTTTTCATTAATACAGATTTTAGATTTTGTTGTAGTTTCAATTTGATATAAATGTAAACAGTGCCAAAGAATATCTGTAACACTAAACATAATTGTTATTAAAGCACAGTCATCCGATTGTCGTATGCAGAACAATTGTATGCAGTCATAGTAGTCATGACTGAAATGTTGGACATGACTAGCATTCTTGGTCTTCAGACAGGATTGAGAGTAGCTGTTTCTAAGTGGCCTGCCCGCATAGGTATTCCCTTCACACCAATGGAATGGAATTTGAAGGAGGGAGATAGATGAAGTGTGTGAAATGTTGTGGGCTTTTAAAGTGGAATGGTGTACAATGTCCAAGATTTCAGGTATGATAGTGAAACCATAATCCTCGTTAATTATTATGTTCATTAATTTTTCATAATGAAATGTTATGTTTTGTTGACAGTGTTGGAGAGATGGGTGAAGGCTTGATGTGGATGCAGCAGCCAGCATCATAGAAGTCTGACATGCAAATCCCGTGTCATGCACCATTGCTTTTGAACCTTTTCCAGCTTGTGCAAATGAACCATCTGCATCCCAAACTGATTTTTCTCCACCTGCAATTTCCCTTTGTTGTTTGAGTTATTTTTTTTTGAGGGAAAGGGCTTTGTAGACATTTAAAGAAATTAAGTGCCCAGTTTTACATCAAGATCACAATGTGATTGTAGAAGTTGGTTTGTGTAGGGCGTCGATTAGGTTATCGAAACACCTGCTATAGTAACCAAAGTTGAGGTGTTTAATGAGCACTTTGTGGTGTCATGGGCCTTTGTGGTGTCAAAATAACGCTTCCGAGGATGATGTATATGCAAGTTGCCATCGTGCAACCCCTGATAATGTTTGTCTGCGCACCTCACCTGCCTACTGAAAAGATGATCTGTGTGGTCTTTACGCCTCCATCTTGATGTAGGTTTCCGAGGTTCATGTTTTTTCTAGTTGCCATAATGCTGATAGACTGATAGTTTTCGCCACGCACCTCAAATGCCTACTGAGTAAATGTGTTGTTTGGGACACGCGGACTCTCACCTCAGTTGCTAGCTTGGTCGCAGGTGGGGAAATATTCCTTTGGGGCTGTGGGGTTTGTGGTGTGATTTAGAGGTTGGGACTTGGATATCACAGTGACAGTTTATGCAGTTGTGTTGGCATGTTGCAGAGAATTGTTTTGAAATTGTTTAGGGGAAAATTGACTTTCCTGAGAGACATGTATTCTCGTTTCTCCACCCCGTCCCAGACCCATCCCAGCGTATAAGCATGCAGCTCTTCATTCGAGTGCATTGTAGAAAATGCCCATGCTGGAGGTAGGTAATGCATGAAAATTCTTTGCTTTTAGCGCTGGGCTGCGTTTGCCTTAAGATACTTCATGTGTGATTTATTGGCATGTGTGGAGAATTGTCTAACAGTAGATCCTTCTTTATGTCCGACACCACAACCTGTTGCGGCTTTCATCCCTCTATGATTTTGCTCCACAGATCTGTATCGTTTGTGTTCTTGCAACATCCTGTCACTTGTGGAGGTTTGAGTTCTGTTAGTACAGCATCTAGGCATTTAATTTAGGTGTTTCTTTCCTGCTGCTGCCTTTTGGCTTTGAGTGGTTTTATCGTCTTGGAGTATGCATTATCCTGCATCTTTGCTATGTGTTGTAGGCATTTGAGTCTAGCTGTTTTAATTACTTGCCCAAGCTGTGCTAGGCTCTTTGTTTCGATTATACATTTCAGCATTATTCTATTCTGCATACATTTGAGGACTGCAGAAATAAAGTACTGAGGGAAATGAAACATACTGTTTGCAGTAAAGTATTTTTTCTTAAAGTCATTTATCCCCATTGTGTTTACAATATCAGAAGAATAATGTCATTGTGTTCCTTGTGAACACAACGTTATTCTTGAAGGTTAAGAATAGGTACATGTTTTGGCCAGCGAAAGTAGCCATCATCAGGCTGAACAAAAAGAAAATAAATGACAGTCGTATGCGATCTCCGAATTGCAAAGTTTATATGTATAAACGTGTAAAGAATACATGGCTACAGACACGAAAATATATAAAGTTGTTTATTAGTAGATGATTGTAGCTGTGTGTTGAATATAATGAAACGTAATATGTGTAATAATTAAATTGAGAGCAGAGGAGTCAAGTTTACAGGGGGATGGCTTGTAAGCACTCGTTTGAAGCCTTGTATTTCTGGCTTGGTGGCAGGACACTTGAGTGTAGGTGATTTTAGTCATTTAATTTTATGTAATTTGATATCTGCTGTTAGTTCCTCTTGGTGTTCTTCAGTATGTTCAGTGGTATTGAGGGTTGCTACAGTTAATGTTTTGAGGTGTGTAAACTTCTGCTCCTGCAAATTATAGCTCTGTGCACAGTTTTGAAACCCATTCTCTTGTAATGTATGCTATGTATGTGCTAGGTTGCTTACCCTGGGCTACAGTCTTCATAAAGAACTGTCTGCCATCACTGGTTCCTTTGCTGAATTTCTGTACATGGTATAGAGTAATGTGCCTTCTTGAGGTTTCATTAATACAGATTTTTAAATTTGTTGTAGTTTCAATTTGATATAAATGTAAACAGTGCCAAAGAATATCTGTAACACTAAACATAATTGTTATTAAAGCACAGTCATCCGATTGTCGAATAGAGAACAATGGTATGCAGTCATAGTCGTCATGACTGAAATGTTGGACATGACTAGCATTCTTGGTCTTCAGACAGGGATGAGAGTAGCTCTTTCTAAGTGGCCTGCCCGCATAGGTTTTCCCTCCACCAATGGAATGGAATTTGAAGGATGGAGATAGATGAAGTGTGTGAAATGTTGTGGGCTTTTAAAGTGGAATGGTGTACAATGTCCAAGTTTCAGGTATGATAGTGAAGACATAAACCTCGTTAATTATTATGTTCATTAATTTTTCATAATGAAATGTTATGTTTTGTTGACAGTGTTGGAGAGATGGGTTGAAGGCTTGATGTGGATGCAGCAGCCAGTATCAGAGAAGTCTGACATGCAAATCCCGTGTGATGCACCATTGCTTTTGAACCTTTTCCAGCTTGTGCAAATGAACCATCTGCATCTCCAACTGATTTTTCTCCACATGCAATTTCCCTTTGTTGTTTGAGTATTTTTTTTTCTTAAGGGAAAGGGCTTTGTAGTCATTTAAAGAAATTAAGTGCCCAGTTTTACATCAAGTCACAATGTGGTTGCAGAAGTTGGTTTTGAGTAGGGCCTCTGATTAGGTTACCGAAACACCTGCTATAGTAACGAAAGTTGAGGTGTTTAATGAGCACTTTGTGGTGTCATGGGCCTTAGTGGTGTCAAAATAATGCTTCCGAGGATGATGTATATGCAAGTTGCCATCGTGCAACCCCTGATAATGTTTGTCTGCCACCTCACCTGCCTACTGAAAAGATGATCTGTGTGGTCTTTACGCCTCCATCTTGATGTAGGTTTCCGGGTTCTTGTTTTTTCTAGTTGCCATAATGCTGATAGACTGATAGTTTTTGCCTACGCACCTCAAATGCCTACTGAGTAAATGTGTTGTTTGGGATACGTGGACTCTCACCTCAGTTGGTAGCTTGGTCGCAGGTGGGGAAATATTCCTTTGGGGCTGTGGGGTTTGGTGGTGTGTTTATAGAGGTTGGGACTTGGATATCTCAGTGACAGTTTATGCAGTTTGTTGGCATGTTGCAGAGAATTGTTTCGAAATTGTTTAGGGGAAAATTGACTTTCCTGAGAGACATGCATTCTCGTTTCTCCACCCCGTCCCCAGACCCATCCCAGCGTATAAGCGTGCAGCTCTTCAGTCGAGCGCAGTGTAGAAAATGCCGATGCTGAAGGTAGGTAATGCATGAAAATTCTTTGATTTTAGCACTGGGCTGCGTTTGCCTTAAGATACTTCATGTGTGATTTATTGGCATGTGTGGACAATTGTCTAACAGTAGATCCTTCTTTATGCCCGACACTACTACCTGTTGAGGCTTTCATCCTCTATGATTTTGCTCCACAGATCTGTATCCTTTGTGTTCTTGCAACATCCTGTCACTTGTGGAGGTTTGAGTTCTGTTAGTACAGCATCTAGGAATTTAATGTAGGTGTTTCTTTCCTGCTGCTGCCTTTTGGCTTTGAGAGGTTTTATCAATTTGGAATATTGCATCTTTGCTATGTGTTGTAGGCATTTGAGTCTAGCTGTTTTAATCACTTGCCCAAGCTGTGCTAGGCTCTTTGTTTCGATTATACATTTCAGCATTATTCTATTCTGCATACATTGAGGCTGCAGAAATAAAGTACTGAGGGAAATGAAACATACTGTTTGCAGTAAAGTATTTTTTCTTAAAGTCATTTATCCCCGTTGTGTTTACAATATCAGAAGAATAATGTCATTGTGTTCCTTGTGAACACAACGTTATTCTTGAAGGTTAAGAATAGGTACATGTTTTGGCCAGTGAAAGTAGCCATCATCAGGCTGAACAAAAATAAAATAAATGACAGTCGTTTGCAATATCAGAATTGCAAAGTTTATATGTATAAACGTGTAAAGAATACATGGCTTCAGACACAAAAATATATAAAGTTGTTTATTATAGATGATTGTAGCTGTGTGTTGAATATAATGAAACGTAATATGTGTAATAATTAAATTGCGAGCAGAGGAGGCAAGTTTAGAGGGGGATGTCTTGTAAGCACTCGTTTGAAGCCTTGTATTTCTGGCTTGGTGGCAGGACACTTGGGTGTAGGTGATTTTAGTCATTTAATTTTATATAATTTGATACTGCGTTAGTTCCTCTTGGTGTTCTTCAGTATGTTCAGTGGTATTGAGGGTTGCTACAGTTAATGTTTTGAGGTGTGTAAACTTCTGCTCCTGCAAATTATAGCTTTGTGCACAGTTTTGAAACCTATTCTCTTGTAATGTATGCTATGTATGTGCTAGGTTGCTTACCCTGGGCTAGAGTCCTTCATAAAGGACTGCCTACCATCACTGGTTCCTTTGCTGAATTTCCTTACATGGTATAGAGTAATGTGCCTTGTTGAGGTTTCTTTAATACAGATTTTAAACTTTGTTGTAGTTTCAATTTGATATAAATGTAAACAGTGCCAAAGAATATCTGTAACACTAAACATAATTGTTATTAAAGCACAGTCATCCGATTGTTCGTATACAGAACAATGGTATGCAGTCATAGTCGTCATGACTGAAATGTTGGACATGACTAGCATCTTGGTCTTCAGACAGGGACACACCAATGGAATGGATGAATTTGAAGGAGGGAGATAGATGAAGTGTGTGAAATGTTGTGGGCTTTTAAAGTGGAATGGTGTACAATGTCCAAGGTTTCAGGTATGATAGTGAAACCATAATCCTCGTTAATTATTATGTTCATTAATTTTTCATAATGAAATGTTATGTTTTGTTGACAGTGTTGGAGTGATGGGTGAAGGCTTGATGTGGATGCAGCAGCCAGCATCATAGAAGTCTGACATGCAAATCCCGTGTCATGCACCATTGCTTTTGAACCTTTTCCAGCTTGTGCAAATGAACCATCTGCATCTCAAACTGATTTTTCTCCACCTGCAATTTCCCTTTGTTGTTTGAGTATTTTTTTTTTTAAGGGAAAGGGCTTTGTAGTCATTTAAAGAAATTAAGTGCCCAGTTTTACATGAAGATCACAATGTGGTTGCAGAAGTTGGTTTGTGTAGGGCCTCTGATTAGGTTACCGAAACACCTGCTATAGTAACGAAAGTTGAGGTGTTTAATGAGCACTTTGTGGTGTCATGGGCCTTTGTGGTGTCAAAATAATGCTTCCGAGGATGATGTATATGCAAGTTGCCATCGTGCAACCCCTGATAATGTTTGTCTGCGCACCTCACCTGCCTACTGAAAAGATGATCTGTGTGGTCTTTACGCCTCCATCTTGATGTAGGTTTCCGAGGTTCGTGTTTTTTCTAGTTGCCATAATGCTGATAGACTGATAGTTTTCGCCTACGCACCTCAAATGCCTACTGAGTAAATGTGTTGTTTGGGATACGTGGACTCTCACCTCAGTTGGTAGCTTGGTCGCAGGTGGGGAAATATTCCTTTGGGGCTGTGGGGTTGGTGGTGTGATATAGAGGTTGGGACTTGGATATCTCAGTGACAGTTTATGCAGTTGTGTTGGCATGTTGCAGAGAATTGTTTCGTAATTGTTTAGGGGAAAATTGACTTTCCTGAGAGACATGCATTCTCGTTTCTCCACCCCGTCCCCAGACCCATCCCAGCGTATAAGCGTGCAGCTCTTCAGTCGAGCGCAGTGTAGAAAATGCCGATGCTGACGGTAGGTAATGCATGAAAATTCATTGCTTTTAGCACTGGGCTGCGTTTGCCTTAAGATACTTCATGTGTGATTTATTGGCATGTGTGGACAATTGTCTAACAGTAGATCCTTCTTTATGTCCGACACTACTACCTGTTGAGGCTTTCATCCCTCTATGATTTTGCTCCACAGATCTGTATCCTTTGTGTTCTTGCAACATCCTGTCACTTGTGGAGGTTTGAGTTCTGTAAGTACAGCATCTAGGAATTTAATGTAGGTGTTTCTTTCCTGCTGCTGCCTTTTGGCTTTGAGAGGTTTTATCAATTTGGAATATGCATCTTTGCTATGTGTTGTAGGCATTTGAGTCTAGCTGTTTTAATCACTTGCCCAAGCTGTGCTAGGCTCTTTGTTTCGATTATACATTTCAGCATTATTCTATTCTGCATACATTTGAGGCCTGCAGAAATAAAGTACTGAGGGAAATGAAACATACTGTTTGCAGTAAAGTATTTTTTTCTTAAAGTCATTTATCCCCGTTGTGTTTACAATATCAGAAGAATAATGTCATTGTTTTCATTGTGAACACAACGTTATTCTTGAAGGTTAAGAATAGGTACATGTTTTGGCCAGCGAAAGTAGCCATCATCAGGCTGAACAAAAATAAAATAAAATGACAGTCGTTTGCAATATCAGAATTGCAAAGTTTATATGTATAAACGTGTAAAGAATACATGGCTTCAGACACAAAAATATATAAGGTTGTTTATTATAGATGATTGTAGCTGTGTGTTGAATATAATGAAACGTAATATGTGTAATAATTAAATTGCGAGCAGAGGAGGCAAGTTTAGAGGGGGATGTCTTGTAAGCACTCGTTTGAAGCCTTGTATTTCTGGCTTGGTGGCAGGACACTTGGGTGTAGGTGATTTTAGTCATTTAATTTTATATAATTTGATACCTGCGTTAGTTCCTGTTGGTGTTCTTCAGTATGTTCAGTGGTATTGAGGGTTGCTACAGTTAATGTTTTGAGGTGTGTAAACTTCTGCTCCTGCAAATTATAGCTCTGTGCACAGTTTTGAAACCCATTCTCTTGTAATGTATGCTATGTATGTGCTAGGTTGCTTACCCTGGGCTAGAGTCCTTCATAAAGGACTGCCTACCATCACTGGTTCCTTTGCTGAATTTCCTTACATGGTATAGAGTAATGTGCCTTGTTGAGGTTTCTTTAATACAGATTTTAAACTTTGTTGTAGTTTCAATTTGATATAAATGTAAACAGTGCCAAAGAATATCTGTAACACTAAACATAATTGTTATTAAAGCACAGTCATCCGATTGTCGTATACAGAACAATGGTATGCAGTCATAGTCGTCATGACTGAAATGTTGGACATGACTAGCATTCTTGGTCTTCAGACAGAGATTGAGAGTAGCTCTTTCTAAGTGGCCTGCCCGCATAGGTTTTCCCCTCACACCAATGGAATGGAATTTGAAGGAGGGGATAGATGAAGTGTGTGAAATGTTGTGGGCTTTTAAAGTGGAATGGTGTACAATGTCCAAGGTTTCAGGTATGATAGTGAAACCATAATCCTCGTTAATTATTATGTTCATTAATTTTTCATAATGAAATGTTATGTTTTGTTGACAGTGTTGGAGTGATGGGTGAAGGCTTGATGTGGATGCAGCAGCCAGCATCATAGAAGTCTGACATGCAAATCCCGTGTCATGCACCATTGCTTTTGAACCTTTTCCAGCTTGTGCAAATGAACCATCTGCATCTCAAACTGATTTTTCTCCACCTGCAATTTCCCTTTGTTGTTTGAGTATTTTTTTAAGGGAAAGGGTTTGTAGTCATTTAAACAAATTAAGTGCCCAGTTTTACATCAAGATCATAATGTGATTGTAGAAGTTGGTTTGTGTGGTGCCTCTGATTAGGTTATCAAAACACCAGCTATAGTAACCAAAGTTGAGGTGTTTAATGAGCACTTTGTGGGGTCAATATAATGCTTATGAGGATGATTTATAGTGCAACCCCTGATATTGTTTGTCTGCGCACCTCACCTGCCTACTGAAACGATGATCTGTGTGGTCTTTACCCCTCCATCTTGATGTAGGTTTCCGAGGTTCATGTTTTTTCTAGTTGCCATAGTGCTGATAGACTGATAGTTTTTGCCTACGCACCTCAAATGCCTACTGAGTAAATGTGTTGTTTGGGATACGTGGACTCTCACCTCAGTTGGTAGCTTGGTCGCAGGTGGGGAAATATTCCTTTGGGGCTCTGGGGTTCGTGGTGTGATTTAGAGGTTGGGACTTGGAAATCTCAGTGACAGTTTATGCTATTGTGTTGGCATATGGCAGAGAATTGTTTCGAAATTTTTTAGGGGAAAATTGACTTTCCTGAGAGACATGTATTCTCGTTTCTCCACCCCGTCCTATGACCCATCCCAGCGTATAAGCGTGCAGCTCTTCATTTGAGCGCAGTGTAGAAAATGTCCATGCTGACGGTAGGTAATGCATGAAAATTGTTTGCTTTTAGCACTGGGCTGCGTTTGCCTTAAGTTACTTCATGTGTGATTTATTTGCATGTGTGGAGAATTGTCTAACAGTATATCCTTCTTTATGTCTGACACTACAATCTGTTGCGGCTTTCATCCCTCTATGATTTTGCTCCACAGATCTGTATCCTTTGTGTTTTTGCAACATCCTGTCACTTGTGGAGCTTTGAGTTCTGTTAGTACAGCATCTGGGCATTTAATTTAGGTGTTTCTTTCCTGCTGCTGCCTTTTGGCTTTGAGAGGTTTCATCGTCTTGTAATATGCATTATACTCCATCTTTGCTATGTGTTGTAGGCATTTTAGTCTAGCTGTTTTAATCACTTGCCCAAGCTGTGCTAGGCTCTTTGTTTCGATTATACATTTCAACATTATTCTATTCTGCTTACATTTGAGGACTGCAGAAATAAAGTACTGAGGGAAATGAAACATAATGTTTGCAGTAAAGTATTTTTTCTTAGTGGCATTTATCCCCATTTTGTTTACAATATCAGAAGAATAATGTCAGTGTGTTCCTTGTGAACACAACGTTATTCTTGAAGGTTAAGAATAGCTACATGTTTTGGCCAGGTAAAGTAGCCATCATCAGGCTGAACATGAAGAAAATAAAAAGACAATTTTTTGCGATCTGAAAATTGCAAAGGTTATATTTATAAACATGTCAAGAATACGTAGCTTGAGACACAATAATATATAAAGTTAAAGTTGTTTATTAGTAGATGATTGTAGCTGTGTGTTGGATATAATGAAATATTCCAGAAGTGATTTTTAAAGAGAAGAGACATGTTTTAACCTTTTTAAGCATGAATTTGACATAATAAAGGGTTAAAGGGTGAGTTCCTATCTCACAGAATGTATAGAAGTCTTTACTAAGAAGTGTGGCTTAGAGAAATAATTTTAGTTTATGCTGAGAATCATACAAAGTCAATAAATATGTTGTGTGGACGATGCACAGAGTTTCTTAGTGTTACAGTGCAGTAGGTGGTAACTATAGTTGCCAGTATGAGTAAATAGTTTAGACATGCTATAGGGCAGTAATAGCAACCTAGCAAGATGTGTGTCTTTCTTGTGAACTGTATGATGTGAATTGTGTTTGTGTTCGTTTGTAGTGCTTCAGTAAGACACAATGCACTCGGCAGCGCCAGTGGCCACCTTCACTCTAAGAGATATTGTGCACCATCAACAGGCATCCCATCTATGTTACATTCCCTTTCATGGATGGTGAGTACCACACTGTTAAGTTCCACCAATCAGCTGCAGCGAGAGATGTTACGTAGATTGTGAAAAAGAAAGAACACTTAAATCTAATATGCAAAGGAGATATTTGTTGCAACAGGAGACTGGAGAAAAATGTATGATGAGGTGCTTCATGATTTGTTGTGCTTACCAATTATTATCTGGGTGAGAATATGGTGAAGGATGAGATGGGTGTGTTAGAAGAGAAATATGTACAGGGTTTTGGTGGGGAAATGTGAAGGAACGGGGCCACGTGGAAGGCTTAGGCATAGATAAGAGGGTATTATTATTGTGGATTGTAAAGAAATAAGATGGGGGGACATGAACTGGATTTATGTGGTTCAGGACAGGGAGATGTGGCAGACTGTACTGAACATGGTAACAAACTTTCGGGTTCCATAAAATGCAGGGAATTTCTTGACTAGCTGAGAAACTGTTAGCTTCTCAAGAAGTACTCTGCTGCATGTAGTTGGTTAGCCAACTGAATGGCTATGATTGTTTTGCTCTATTTACTGTGTGTAAACATTAAAATTGCTGTCATTTTGTGTCACTACCTTTGAATTCTGATAATGCAGAATTCCTTGAAGGTGTAGTATGTTAGTCAAAATTGTTTCTGTCTGCAACACCGCTGGGTATCACATTATAGAAGAGTAATCTGCAATTTGCTGGATGACAGCATTATCATGATTTAAATGAGTGGCATGTGATAATGAGAGTTTTCATTTAAATATGTGATGCAAAGAAGATACTGGAGCTTGGATAGCTTAGACGGTACAGTGACTAGGCTACAGGCTGGACAACCCAGGCGTTGATTGCAAAACACTTATTAAGGCCCTGGGGCCTACCCAGTATCCTCCTATTCAATGGTTACTGGTGGCTGCTACCGCAGGATTAAAGCAGCCAGGGCGTGAGGCTGACCACTCATATCGATCTAGTAGTACCAAGGTTAAGAATGAGTGGCGTTATGCCTGTGTTCCCCTGTGTGTGTGCCTTCATGGTGTGCACAGGGACAGCTTTATATAACTCATCAGAAAATGAAAGCAGGAGATCAAAATTGTGGCATCCTGTGCTATAGTGCTGCTCTGAACTGCCTTATGATTATCACTGGCAGTGAGAAGGAAAAGAGTAAGGTCATCCTTACATCCCCAATTTTTTTTTTTTTTTTTTTTTTTTTTTTTTTTAACTAATTTTGAAGATTAAGTCTTCTGGGATATGATGCTGTGTCACTGGGTGAGAAAAGTGTTGGGAACTGTGTGTCCACTTACAACAGTGCCACATCCCAGAAGGCTTGAATCCTAGTAACTCTGCTGTGAGGAGGTGAGATCTATGTTTGATATATGTGTGTGGAGTATTGTAGGTTATGTTTGATGTCCGGTGTTTGTATCATGGTGTTGCTTGCAGGCGTTTCAGATTGCCGGCTTGATTCGAGAGTACAACGAAGTGCTTTAGCAGTCCCCTCAGCACGTGAGACGCGGGGACGAACAAGCAAAAACGCGAAGTGGGAAAACTGCTAGACCAGTTAGCATTTACACAAATGTGTGACTGTCATACATTCTGTTGCAAGTTAGATGCAGCCTGCAGAGTTACGTGTCTGCTTTGTTGAGACCAAGCTGCTGTCTGTAGAATGCTTAGAGTTTGGAAGAGTAGCAGATCATCAGCTCAGCCCCCAAAGCGTAATGAAGATATTTTCTTGACGAAATGCAGAGTCTCGACAGCGTTGTGTGCAGTGTGCGTAGTCATTATGTATGTCTGCCAAATTCTTATCCTCGCTGTGCGATCTGATAATCACAGCAACGTGTGTGAGTAAGTTACATGTTGTGACTGCATAATCCCCAGTTACAGGTTTTGAATTATATTTTGTGTACATTGTCATAGGTGTATTAATTGAGGTATTTAAGTACTTAAGGTAAGTAAGTAAGTGAGTGGACGATGTTTTTACCAGCATACATACAGCGTACTTATTGATGCGTATCGTTAATCTCATTATTTACTGTGTATATATAACATTGTATTTGAGTGTAAAGTGTAGTGTACAATAAAATATGTTTACCATCCCACCTTCCCTTCCCATCTTCCTAGGAAATTGTTTTTGCATTTGGCTTTCATTACGTATAAAGTTCGTGGAGCAGAGTAGTGGACACGGTAAGAACAAGAAAGTAGGGCAGGGCATTGCAGAGCTGGCAGGGGAGTTCCTGCAGGGACTGATAGGCAGGGAAGTGTCTTCTGTGCAGTGACTAGCTGTGGGAGTGGTTACCAGAGTTTAAGCCAGTGTAAAACTTGCGTTGTTGCTGCAGGTTATCATGTGTTAGTTGGGTAGACAGCAAGGGTAAGTTGGATAGAGGAAGATGTGAAGGTATGCCTAGTTAAGTAGGGTTAGCATTCATATGTGAACCCGGGATTCGATCTGTAACGTACTCGTATGTAAAGACGCTATGCATTGTATAGGAGGGTGGGTGGGCTGCAAGACAAAAAGTGAAGTGCTACAGCGCCTAGCGGCAGCAATTCTTGCAACGTTGGGGTATATTCTTCATTCTGTTCCTCATCCACGTGCTATTGGTCTGCTGGCAGGGAAGAGGGTTTGTGATGGCGGAAGTAATCGGCATCGTGTTAGATGAGATCTGCTGTGTGCTGGGATGTTACGCAGCGTCGTGTGGTAATTGTTCACCCACGTTTCTGAACAACTAACGTGACGTAATCACGAGGGTACTCTAGGGGTGGTAGTCCGCGAGATGGCAGCCAATAGAGTTGCAAGGGAGTGGTGGATAGAGACAAAGGAGTGTAGCCAACCAAGGTTGATGGTAAAGATGTGAGGAAAATTTAATGATAAAAAATACAAAGTATACGAATTAAACAATTTAAGGGAAGAAAACCCAAAAAACTCGTGAGGGAGGACGCAAAGTGGCTGGTGGGTTGCCTAGGCGGAAACCGGTCCCAGCGTTCGCGAATCACTGCCTTGTGAATGAAGGTCAGAGTAGTGGGAGAAAACGTGTATGGATTGAAGCAATAACGAGGAAGGGAAATAGACCAAACGAATAATAAAAAAAAAAGAAATTATAATAAAAATAGGGGAATGAGAATGTAGAAAATATTTTTCTTTGTTCATTGGAATTCTATATCTCGTGCTAGTCACATTGCAAATGCACCAATTAGGATCAACATGACCATGCTGAAAATTCAAGTGAAAGCATGGACTGTAACTGTGACGTAGATTTGGTCGTCCACAAGTAGGGATCTGTCTTACCCTTGTTCTGTTCGGATAGGTATTCTGAGTGAGCCGGCACTAAATGCGAGGTGTAGTTATTCTTTGTGATTAGTTGAGAAGAATCGTCCGCTAAAATCAGTGGAGGGGTTGAGAAGAGTAAGGAGGCGACAGACGGTAGGGGTGTTTTACATTGTGCTACGACTCTTGCTTAGCCTTGTATTCATTTCATTTATAGGTTTCTGGGTTAACTAAGGTCGTCTGGTTTAGTTCGTATTGGCGACGATTGTTCGAAGTGTTATTCTTGTTATTGGTGACAGGATTGTGGCTTTGGTAACAATCTTAAGAATAGAGGGAGTCGTAGGTATAATGGCGATGTGAACATTCCAGATTTTTATCAATGTGGCTACCTTGGTGGTTTTATTACGCTGTGGACAAATGGTCTTCTAGATTGAGGTTTTTCCTGCTCCACTTCCTACTTTTGGCAGTTCTTGAAACACCGTTAATTATTAATTGGGTGGTAGTTCTGAGAATCTCTGTTCTACTGGGGCGAGGTTCATAATCATTCATTGTGTGTGTTGGGAGCAAGATTTGTTGGTTAGACGTAACTGGGCCTTTAATTATTTGGGGTTTGTAGTAAGCCTGGTAAATTGTGGGAATCATTGAATAAATCCTGCCATGATTGCGAATACTCCTACTATTGATAGGAAGTGGGCAACCTACGCAGGACGTGTCTTCTAATACACTGACGATTGAATTTGCAAGCACTGCCCTGGTTAGTCCTCTCGTAAGTACGAATATATACCCTAGTCCTCACAGACAAGGTCTATACAAGTGGTGGGCTGTTGTGAACACTGATGGACCTCTCAGTTTCATTAAGTGCAGTTAATTTCTTGACCCTTGAAGATGGGACCGACACGTTGTCCCACAACGTCGGTTAAGGATTAGCACTCGACGCTGCGTAATATCCCCGAAGAGCATAAATCTCTGAATGTTATGTCATTTCCCATCCCTTTTTGCCACGGATTAAAATTGACTTCACATCTTATCCACTTCGCCGTTCGCTACGTCTTGTAGATCAGATTTAATCTGTGCCCTGATCCGTGGTTTGTGCGAAATTTCATTAAAAAAGTGTGGCGCAATTTGTTGTCTGTGTTCCAATTTTAAACTGTGTGGATGTTATAACTTTTATAATTTTTTTTTCACTACGCCCTAAATATGTTTCGGCCATCTTCAAGGGCACCTTGTTAAGTACACTTCGGCACTAATGCAGTTTAGGTCCACCACAGCAGGAAAATTTTCTATAGGAAGGACGACAGAGTGAGTCTAGAAGGGTATGTGTGGTAGGGGGTATGGAAAGAGGAGCAGCAACGTTAAAGTGGAGAGGGCGGTGATGCGCGCGCAGCCTGGAGCGACCAGTCCACATGTGTGATATTAGAAGCGATGAGGCCTAGGTCTTTCAGGAACTGCAACGCATCGTCTTCGACGAGAAGAGATAGAGAAGGAAGGCCGTTGTCACGACACCGTCTTCGCGGATGAATGATGCCCCTTGACGTAGGCCCTGCACGTGCGGCATACGCGCGACTGGTAGGCCTTAACAGTGTCCGTGATATGAGATGTCATAGTTATATGGCACAACACTTTCACAAAAACAGGAAGACTGCGACACTGTACTGTACTACACAGAGCGATAGCCGTTACTGAATTGAGCGGGACGAGGTTGAAATATCGCGCCAAGTGTAACAGACACACAGCCGAACACGTAATGGAACGTCCTATCGACAGATCCGTTAACTTGTTAGGGAGGGAAGGAGGGTAGGGTACATTCGGCCACACCGTGAACAGGTACTGTAATGAGGGGGACGAGGTTGAAATATCGCGCTGACTGTAACAGAGACATAGCCTACACGCTAACCTAAGTTTGTGTCCAGTGGCCATTCCCTTCATATACAAAACAGACATAGCCTGAACGCTAACCTAAGTTTGTGTCCAGTGGCCATTCCCTTCATATACAAAACAGAGACATAGCCTGAACGCTAACCTAAGTTTGTGTCCAGTGGCCATTCACTTAATATACAAAACAGAGACATAGCCTGAACGCTAACCTAAGTTTGTGTCAAGTGGCCATTCACTTAATATACAAAACAGAGACATAGCCTGAACGCTAACCTAAGTTTGTGTCCAGTGGCTATTCACTTAATATACAAAACAGAGACATAGCCTGAACGCTAACCTAAGTTTGTGTCCAGTGGCCATTCACTTAATATACAAAACAGAGACATAGCCTTAACGCTAACCTAAGTTTGTGTCCAGTGGCCATTCCCTTCATATACAGAACAGAGACATAGCCTGAACGCTAACCTAAGTTTGTGTCCAGTGGCCATTCACTTAATATACAAAACAGAGACATAGCCTGAACGCTAACCTAAGTTTGTGTCCAGTGGCCATTCACTTAATATACAAAACAGAGACATAGCCTACACGCTAACCTACGTTTGTGTCCAGTGGCCATTCCCTTCACATACGGAACACAGACATAGCCTACACGCTAACCTAAGTTTCTTTGTTTGAAATGAGCGCTGCAAGTTGAAGTAGGGAGAGAGGGGCGAGGCCACAACGCGCCACGCAAACCACGCCCTCAGCGTACAGGAACATCGTCACTGCACACTGGATACACAGTGGTGGACCTAAACTGCATTAGTGCCAAAACAAATATATAATTTTGTGCAGTGTGAAATAGTTCGGAACGACCAGTCGACAGAACATCAGAAGAGGTTAGTTTCATTATATTTTTAGTCTATTTTTGGCCACTATAATATTGCTGTAGTTTGCTTTTGGTCCAGTACTTCACTGTTCACAATTCTTCATTCAGTAATCATTGTAGATGCTGTTGTTTCTTTAACAAACGCTTTATTTGTAAGTGAATGTGGAACTGTAATCCTAATATACGGCTTATTTCTTTATTCCTTTTGTCCCATGTCATACAGTGTTTGCCATATTAGTTTATGGTCAGAGAAGTCAGAGTTGCCAACATACACAAACAACAGAAAAAGTAATGCACTGTATAGACGAAGGCTAGTCATACGGTTTTTATGTGTATAAACCAAGGTTGGTGTTTGGGTTTTTGTGTTTATAAAGCAGTGTTATACTTTTGATATATCTACAAACTAAATTGTATACATTTCTGTTCTCCCCCCATTCGTGCCACATGCTTTGCCTATCTCACCCCATGATTTGGTCATCCTAATAATACTGATTGAAGGTTTCCAGCTTCCTGTAGCCACCTGACTCCAAGCAGCAGAGTTCATCTATAAGTTCACAGTTATTCATCTGCATCAGAAAATCTGTGCCTGTTGTGGAACTTGAAGAATCATTGAAGTGTTCACTGGAACCAACTACTTTTCCCTGTCCTGAGCCACTTCCTCTGTCATAGGTCCACATAATATCCTGAACTCTTGGTTATCAAACAATTATCACTTTTACAAATAATGTTATTAAGCTTGTTCCTGTCAATGCCATATATTTGGATGTACTGAGCGTGCTATTGACAGGCACTTTATTCTCACCAGAAGCCTATCAGACAATTGTCAGAAGTGAATGCGTATGGAAGTGCTGTGTCAGAGTTGAGGAAGTTTTCACCCATTGCGGTGGAGCAGAACAATGAGCAGGATACTCAGCAGACGTCCCTGCCAACATCAAGACGAAGTTCTCCAAAGGAGGAAACAGTTGAACAGACATCCACTGTAAGTACTTCTATGATCCAAGCTGCTAGTTGTTCACACAGTCTGTAAATTCTGTGCTTTTATGGAAACCAAAGGTTCATTACACATTTACAAGATTCTAGGATTGGAATCAGTTTAACCTACAGGCAGTCCTCCTCTAGCATTGTGACAAATGACTTTGTTTTATCATAATGTTAACAAACTTCAGTGACCAAAGGTCATGTCAAGAGTGCTGACAGTCAGCTGACAGCATGTTCAGCAGCCAAGCTGTCAGTATTTTAATGAAGTTATGAGAAAGAATTCTCTGTGTCACATTGCGTTGCCATGTTCCCACACCCTTCTCCAGCAATTCCTTTATATGCTTTTGAGGATACCTTTTTAAATCAAGAAACTGTCAGTATCTTATTAGTAACTCATTTATATAAATGAGTTCATTGCCCACTTTATGTTCACTGCATTACATCACAGTTGCAAAGTTCATCAAAAAAGAAAAGGAAAATTGCTTTACAAACGTGTATGTGTAATAATTAAATCGAGAGCAGCTAGGCAATTTTACACAGGGATGGCTTGTAAGTACTCGTTTGAAGCCTTGTATTTCTGGCTTGATGGCAGTGCACTTGAGTGTAGTTGATTTTACTCATTTAGTTTTATATAATTTGATACCTGCTGTTAGTTCCTCTTGGTGTTCTTCAGTATGTTCAGTGGTATTGAGGGTTGCTACAGTTAATGTTTTGAGGTGTGTAAACTTTTGCTGCCGCAAATTATAGCTTGTGCCCAGTTTTGAAACCCATTCTCTTGTAATGTATGCTATGTATGTGCTATGTTGCTAACCCTGGGCTAGAGTCCTTCATAAAGGACTGCCTACCATCACTGGTTCCTTTGCTGAATTCCTGTACATGGTTTTGAGTAATGTGCCTTGTTGAGGTTTCATTAATACAGATTTTAAATTTTGTTGTAGTTTCAATTTGATATAAATGTAAACAGTGCCCAGGAATACCTGTAAAACTAAACATAATTGTTATTAAAGCACAGTGATCCTATTGTCCTATAAAGAACAATAGTATGCAGTCATAGTCGTCATGACTGAAATATTGGACATGACTAGCATTCTTCTTCTTCAGAGTGGGATTGAGAGTAGCTCTTTCTAAGTGGCCTGCCTGATTAGGTTTTCCCCTTGCACCAAGAGAATGGAATTTAAAGGAGGCAGATGAAGTGTGTGAAATGTTGTGGGCTTTTAAAGTGGAATGGTGTACAATGTCCAAGATTTCAGGTATGATAGCGAAACCATAATCCGCATTAATTATTATGTTCATTAATTTTTGATAATGAAATGTTATGTTTTGTTGACAGTTTTGGTGAAATGGATGAAGGCTTGATGTGGATGCAGCAGCCAGCATCAGAGAAGGCTGACACGCAAATCCAGAGTCTTGAACAATTGCTTTTGAACCTTTTCCAGCTTGTGCAAATGAACCATCTGCATCTCAAACTGATTTTTCTCCACCTGCAATTTCCCTTTGTTGTTTGAGCATTTTTTTTTAAGGGAGAGGGCTTTGTAGTCATTTAAAGAAATTAAGTACCCAGTTTTACATCAAGATCACAATGTGGTTGTAGAAGTTGGTTTGTGTAGGGCCTCTGATTAGGTTATCGAAAGACCTGCTATAGTAACCAAAGTTGAGGTGTTTAATGAGCATTTTGTGGTGTGGTGGGCCTTTGTGGGGTCAAAATAATGCTTCCGAGGATGATGTATATGCAAGTTGCCATCGTGCAACCCCTGATAATGTTTGTCTGCGCACCTCACCTGCCTACTGAAAAGATGATCTGTGTGGTCATTACCCCTCCGTCTTGATGTACGTATGTGAGGAAAGCAGATGCTTTCCGAGGTTCATGTTTTTTCTAGTTACCATATTGCTGATAGACTGATAGTTTTCGCCTACGCACCTCAAATGCCTACTGAGTAAATGTGTTGTTTGGGACACGTGGACTGTCACCTCAGTTGGTAGCTTGGTCGCAGGTGGGGAAATATTCCTTTTGGGCTGTGGGGTTGGTGGTGTGATTTAGAGGTTGGGACTTGGATATCTCAGTGATAGTTTATGCAATTGTTTTGGCATGTTGCAGAGAATTGTTTCGAAATTGTTTAGGGGAAAATTGACTTTCCTGAGAGACATGTATTCTCGTTTCTCCACCCAGTCCCCAGACCCATCCCAGCGTATAAGCGTGCAGCTCTTCATTCGAGCGCAATGTAGAAAATCTTCATGCTGAAGGTAGGTAATGCATGAAAATTCTTTGCTTTTAGCACTGGGCTGCGTTTGCCTTAACATACTTCATGTGTGATCGATTGGAATGTGTGGAGAATTGTGTAACAGTAGATCCTTCTTTATCTCTGACACTACAAACTGTTGCTGCTTTCATCCCCTATGATTTTGCTCCACAGATCTGTATCCTTTGTGTTCTTGCAACATCCTGTCGCTTGTGGAGTTTTGAGTTCTTTTAGTACAGCATCTAGTCATTTATTTTAGGTGTTCTTTTCCTCCTGCTGCCTTTTGGCTTGGAGAGGTTTTATGATCTTGGAATATGCATTATCCTCCATCTATGCTGTGTGTTTTAGGTATTTCAGTCTAGGTGTTCTAATCACTTGCGCAAGCTGTGCTAGGCTCTTTGTTTCGATTATACATTTCAACATTATTTTATTCTGCTTACATTTGAGGACTGCAGAAATAAAGTACTGAGGGAAATGAAACATACTGTTTGCAGTGAAGTATTTTTTCTTAATGTCATTTATCCCCATTGTGTTTACAATATCAGAAGAATAATGTCATTGTGTTCCTTGTGAACACAACTTTTTTCTTGAAGGTTAAGAATAACTAAATGTTTTGGCCAGCAAAATTAGCCATCATCAGGCTGAACAAGAAGAAAATAAAAAGACAGTGGTTTGCGATCTCAAAATTGCAAAGGTTATATTTATAAACATGTCAAGAATACATAGCTTGAGACACAATAATATATAAAGTTGAAGTTGTTTATTAGTAGATGGTTGTAGCTGTTTGTTGGATATAATGAAACATAATATGTCTAATAATTAAATTGAGAGCAAATTTACACGGGGATGGCTTGTAAGTACTCGTTTGAAGCCTTGTGTTTCTGGCTTGATGGCAGCACACTTGAATGTTGTTGATTTTACTCATTTAGTTTTATATCATTTGATACCTGCTGTTAGTTCCTCTTGGTGTTCTTCAGTATGTTCAGTGGTATTGAGGGTTGCTACAGTTAATGTTTTGAGGTGTGTAAGCTTTTGCTGCCGAAAATTATACCTCGTGCACAGTTTTGAAACGCATTGTCTTGTAATGTATGCTATGTATGTGTTAGGTTGCTTACCCTGGGCTAGAGTCCATAAAGGACTGCCTACCATCACTGGTTGCTTTGCTGAATTTCTGTAAATGGTTTTGAGTGATGTGCCTTGTTGAGGTTTCTTTAATACAGATTTTGAATTTTGTTGTAGTTTCAATTTGATATAAATGTAAACAGTGCCCAAGAATTCCTGTAAAACTAAACATAATTGTTTTTGAAGCACAATGTACCTATTGTCCTATAAAGAACAATGGTATGCAGTCATAGTCGTCATGACTGAAATTTTGGACATGACTAGCATTCTTGGTCTTCAGACAGGGATTGAGAGTAGCTCTTTCTAAGTGGCCTGCCTAAATAGGTTTTCCCCTTGCACCAAGGGAATGGAATTAGAAGGAGGCAGATGTAGTGTGTGAAATGTTGTGGGCTTTTAAGTGGAATGGTGTACAATGTCCAAGATTTCAGGTATGATAGCGAAACCATAATCCGCGTTAATTATTATGTTCATTAATTTTTCATAATGAAATGTTATGTTTTGTTGGCAGTTTTGGTGAAATGGATGAAGGCTTGATGTGGATGCAGCAGCCAGCATCAGAGAAGGATGACATGCAAATCCCGTGTCATGCACCATTGCTTTTGAACCTTTTCCAGCTTGTGCAAATGAACCATCTGTATCTCAAACTGATTTTTCTCCACTTGCAATTTCCCTTTTTGTTTGAGCATTTTTTAAGGGAAAGGACTTTGTAGTCATTTAAACAAATTAAGTACCCAGTTTTTCATCAAGATCACAATGTGGTTGTAGAAGTTGGTTTGTGTAGGGCCTCTGATTAGGTTATCGAAAGACCTGCTATAGTAACCAAAGTTGAGGTGTTTAATGAGCACTTTGTGGTGTCATGGGCCTTTGTGGTGTCAAAATAATGCTTCCGAGGATGAGGTATATGCAAGTTGCCATTGTGCTACCCCTGATAATGTTTGTCTGTGCACCTCACCTGCCTACTGAAAAGATGATCTGTGTGGTCTTTACGCCTCCATCTTGATGTAGGTTTCCGAGGTTCATGTTTTCTCTAGTTGCCATAATGCTGATAGACTGATAGTTTTCGCCTACGCACCTCAAATGCCTACTGAGTAAATGTGTTGTTTGGGACACGTGGACTCTCACCTCAGTTGGTAGCTTGGTCGCAGGTGGGGAAATATTCCTTTGGGGCTGTGGGGTTGGTGGTGTGATTTAGAGGTTGGGACTTGGATATCTCAGTGACAGTTTATGCAGTTTTGTTGGCATGTTGCAGAGAATTGTTTTGAAATTGTTTAGGGGAAAATTGACTTTCCTGAGAGACATGTATTCTCGTTTCTCCACCCCGTCCCCAGACCCATCCCAGCGTATAAGCGTGCAGCTCTTCTGTGCATATAACTGCATAATTGAAGAAGCTATTTTCAAAGACAGGAGCAGGCACAGAGTATTACATGACTATACGAGAAATGTTACAAACATTAGGCATTTCAGTTGAGGTGATTTCATTAACAGAATTGCAGTGATGTAAGAGCTTCTATTTTAATGGTGTATTTGTATATGTATTTCACATTCAGTAAGTCACAGAGGGCGCAGCACAACACCATGAGATACAGAACTTGTTATGAAAGAGTGTTAAGCTTCAAAGATGTAAGATTAGAATTTTTGATGTTTGAATTCCAAAAAGAAATTGATTTGTTGAGTCTGCCAAAGTATGTACTTTACTTTCAATGTCAGGTAGGACCAATTTTTACCATTTTACCGGTACATGTTCATATTGACTGATGTGCATTGTTTATCTCATACTATTTACTCTGTATTCGTAACACTGTATTTTCATGTGAATTAGTGTGGACAGTAAAATATATTTACCATCTTCCCTGCTCCCCCAACCCCTCCTATAGACTTCACAGTTTTTTCTACTTTGTTTTGCATTTAATTTTTAAGAAAAGTACCGAAATTTTACAGTTGTATGAATGGTTAGAGCTCGTTGTGTCTTCGTATATGTGTAACCTGTGTTCAGAAATTTTTGCTATGTGTCATCAAATCGAGAAGAGTGAGGTTGGCGGGCCATGTAGCACGTATAGGTGAGTGGAGAGGTGCATACAGGGTTTTGGTGGGGAGACATGAGGGAAGGAGACCACTTGGAAGACACAGGCATAGATGGGAGGATAATATTAAAATGGATCTTCAAGAAGTGTGATGGGGGGCATGGACTGGATTGATATGGCTCAGGATAGGGACAGGTGGCGGGCTCTTGTGACTGCGGTAATGAACCTTCGGGTTCCATAAAACGCGTGGAATTTCCTGACTAGCTGACGACCTGTTAGCTTCTCAAGAAGGACTCTGCTCCATGAAGTTAGTTAGTCTCAACAATGTATCTCATTTGCTTATCCTTAATGTGGGCATCATTGTGCGTTTTTGACACTTCTTAGCTTGCAAGGATCCTGTGTGAGCCATTGCGTCAGCTTCATATTATTATGTATGAACATCTCTGTTGTACACTGCTGTTTGTCAGTAGATAACTTGTGTTCGTCTGACAACAGGCAATGTTACCTTCTGTAGGTTAACATTGATTGGGTTCGAATCCCAGTCAGACCACACATCAGCGTGAGAAAAATGTAAACATTTTACATTTTTTGCATGTCTCGCGATCAGAATGCAGGACAAAATCACAATATAAAGTTAGATAATAAATCGTTTGAAAGGGTGGAACAGTTCAAATATCTGGGAACAACCCTAACAAATCGAAATTCCATTCAGGATAAATTAGGAGCAGATTGAAGTGTGGGAATGCCTGCTATCATGCGGTGCAGGATCTTCTGTCTTATAGTTTGTTATCTAAAAATACTAAGATTAAGATATACAGAACTATAATTTTGCCTGATGTTTTGTATGGGTGTGAGACTTGGTCTGGCACTGAGGGAGGAACATAGGCTGAGGGTGATATTTGGACCTAAGAGGGACGAGGTAACAGGGGAGTGGAGAAGACTACATAATGAGGAACTTAATAATCTGTACTCATCCCCAAGTATTATTTGAGTGATAAAATCAAGAATGAGATGGGCGGGGCATGTAGCACGTATGGGTGAGGGGAGAGGTGCATAGGACAAGTGGCGGACTCTTGTGAGTGCGGTAATGAACCGTCGGGTTCCAAGACTCGGGGAATTTCTTGACTAGCTAACGACCTGTTAGCTTCTCAAGAAGGACTGTACTCCGTGGAGGGAGTTTTACATTTTTTACCATGCTGGGAGTGCTGGTCTGGTTGTCACCTTTCTCCTACTAGATCTATATCTCTTAAGTCGTGACATTGGTGGTATTCATGTGAGAAGTAGCGTCCTATGGAAGTTTATGGTCAAAATGCAATGACACATTTAAGGTTTAACGTTTGCACCAAAGGTGTATGTGATGTCACGGGTTCACTCCGTGGGCTTTATGTTCCCAGAGAAAGTTTAATTGAAATTTAACCAATGAAATTTTAGTTATCTTTTCAAAGAATTGGTTAGCCAACAACGGAGGACCTTTTTTTGGCCGACCAATCGCAGACGTTGAAAGAAATTTTGTCACCAGTTGTCGGCCTGAAGCAGGAATGGGGGACTAACTCCATGGAGCAGTTCTTTTTGAGACTCTAGCACGTCCTCAGCTAGTCGAGAAATTCCCCGCGATTTATGAAAATCGAAAGTTCATTACCGCATTCACAAGAGCCCGCCACCTGTCCCTATCCAGAGCCATTTCGCAGGAATGGGGACGTGACAAAAATTGAGTCTCCGATATTAAGAAGGGAGTCTGAGGTCAGGGACAGTAGGCAGACGTCAGAAGATTGACGGTGATTAGGAGACAGAAGTCGAAATACGGATGTAGAATCCGGGGGGGGGGGAGACAGTATGTGGAGTTGCTAGCTGTTCTGGGCAGGCAGTCAGTGGTCAAGCAGTAATCGCACAGCGCATTGATGTGAGAGAATTTAGACGGTGAGTTTGGGGAGTAAGAGTGTCTGGCAGTGGATGCTGATGTTGGACATTGTGTTTTATGTGTGGGTAGATACATTGCAGTAAGTTATAGTGCTGACGTAAGTGTTGCGTGCTCGTTACAACATTCATCTTCCAAACGTGTTAGACCATGCGGTCTGTTACGGTCTCGACCCATGTTTTGTGTAAAAGATTAGGAGTACTGAAGGTAAGTGAATTAATGTACTGTTAAACATATCTTGCTTGGAACCTGATCCTGTCCTTTACAGGCAAGGCAATTGTATTGAGCCTGTGTATTAATAATTGTGTTGAGAGTCTGCTAGTAATACTTGATCATCGTCATATATCGAAGTATCGAGATGTGTGTATTATTAATTAGTTTACTGCCATGAGGTCGTTTTATACAGTCTTTTATAAGCGAGTTCATGTAAATAACGAAGAGCAGATGCGATAGGCCACATTATTGTCGAACTTCTCGCTTGATAGGTGTCCAGCCGGTTAATTCGTTTTTAACCTTGACTGCTATCACATTGTTTTCATAAATATTGAATATGTGTTGTTATAACTTGTGGTTCTCTGTCATTATGTAGTATTTAAAATAATTTTACTCTATTAACTTTATCAAATGTTTGTATATATAATTATGAAAGGCATATGTATAGCCATGTTAAAATTCCATTGCTTTTCAAACAAAATTTTGGGTGTGACAAATCCCTCTGTGAACGATCTTCATTTACATAATCCGTTTTGTTCTTCTCCAATAATATTTTCGTACTGTGTGCATAGTTTAGGATATATTTTATATCCGGGATTGAGTAGGCTTATGTTTCCGTAATTTTTGTAGTTTTTCAAATCACCTTCCTTGTGAATTGGTACTATAATTGCTTTAATGACTGAGTGCAGGGTGAGGGAATATTTCTTCCAAAATTTTTTTGTGTTTTGTCGCAATTTTATCCGTATTTACGAGACCTGAGAAGGACTCTGCGTTTCTTTGACATATGTTTGCCAATGCCAAATGTCAGTAGAATATTACCTGTACTATCACTAGGCTCCCCCCAAAAGAAATTAAAAAGAATCTGTAGACACGATTAAATCAAACATTTTACGTGGTGTACTGTTCGGCTAAAATCAGCAAGTGAAATCGGCTGATGACTAGAAAATTGTAATTTGAAATATGAAATAGGAAGCATTACATGATGGGGGTCCAACAAATGGTCACATCCGTTACTGTGGGCAGGTTAGCGAGACGCACATGGAAAGGAGAAAACAAGTGCTGCACCTATCGGCGTAAATTGTTGTGTAATTTGTATATCATGTACATTGCATGAGAATGCAGTCTGCGGTTTGGAGACCCATTGCTTTTACATGAACTTTAGAAAAAAGATTATGTCTACATATAACATGTAAGTAAATGTTTAGAAACAGTTGCAGTTATAAATACATATATATAAGACTTTTGTTTTTTCCTCGTCCGTCCACCACTCTCGGCCCGGCTCATTGCCTGCACGCCTCCTCTGGGGTCTTCTTGGCTGCTACTCCGCCTAACTTTTATCCCAACTCTTTTATTATCATTAGACTGTTTACTTTTAGTTATTTAATTCTCAGACTCAAGTAGATTCGAACTACTGACCCTGTGATTGCTGGTCTACTGCCTTATCCACCAGGCTACCAACTCCCCCCCCCCCCCCCCCCCCCCCAACTAAAAGAAATTTCAATCTTCCCCATTACTTTACTGATGGAAACAGAAAATTATTTTATTGAACAGAATATAAAGACTCTTTCAAATCATGGACCCCAGTGGATTCGATCTGACGACCTTCCGATTGCCAGACCACTGTGTTATCCCCTAGGCCATGAACTCTTCATGCGGTTCCCACTTCTGGAACTTCCTCATATCTTCTCGGTCGTATCAAATATTTTAGAACAACGTTTTCAAACATGGTTGTTTGGCTCGGGACAGAATTGAACAGTATATAATAAAGTCTGTTTCAAATCATGGAACCCAGTGGATTCGAACTACTGACCCTGTGACTAATGGCCCGCTGCCTTTTCGACTAGGCCACCAAGTCCCCACCAACTGAAACAACTGGCTCGGGACATGAGTTACGTGGTTGCGTCGAAGTCGAAAATGATATTTATGGGTGGGCGCGAAAGAAAAAGTTTGAAAATCAGTTTTTTAAAAAAGGAAAATGGTCGTCCAAAGACCGATATGAGGAAGTTCCGAAGTTGAGACCACCATCAGCAGTCAGTGGTGTAGTGGATAAGACACGACTGCAGTTTACAGGTTCACCAGTTCGAGTCCAGACGGGTCCAGGATTTAAAATTGCAGGGAAGGGAGCAGCGACATCGGAGGACGAGGCGGAGTAGCAGACAGCAGACAAGGAGTACTCAGAAGCAGCACAAAGGCCGAGACAGTAGACCAGGAGTCGAAGGGGTTTGTGAAGGAAGAGAAGTGAAGAGCTGGGAGGATGGAGTTAGTAGAAGACTTTTAAAATTATTTTTTAAAATTATACTTAAAAATTAATGTCTTAAATTAAACTTTTCTCCTCCTGTTCTGTTTCCCTTCTCCATTGCACTTCTGCTTTTCCTCTCTCTTCTATCTCACATACCCTTCCTCCCTTCACCTTGGCATTAATATTTAAAGTAACTGAAAATTTAATTTGCAATTATTATGTACTTATGCATATGAGGCTAGTCAATGCAATGCTTTCAAAAAGAATTTTCCATTTGCAGTCCATTATATTTCCTCCCTCCCATACTTTCTAGACACATACAAATTACACAGTGGACAGGCAGTACAGTAAAAATTCTGTCAGAGAAAGCAAAGACTGTTTGTGAATGTCACATAGTTTTGATATCAGGCACTGCACAAATATGCTGAATCATGCCAGAAGTTGTAATCTTCATGTCAAGTTACATGCAGTTGAGGTTTCCTGTTTTATAGGCAGTGACAGTATGTTCAAGTAGGGCATTACCTATTTTGTATTGTGATGTACAGGGCCATTATTTTAAATGACCATTATTCGTAGTTCCTGTTTGGTTGCTTATGCTATATACCAAGGATACTGTTAAGTTAGAGGTCTTAGTAGTATAGCAATGAAGAAGTGGAGCAATATTGTTTTGGACAAACGTTGTAAAGCAGAAGAAATATTTTGTGTTCAGAACACTTTTCCCATACATTTTACAGTTTGGGGACAAATGGTCGAATGTGGGTATGCCAGATATGTTACACTATGCATGAACTTCAGTACCTGTTTTTGTAGTGAAGTAGGCATTACATAGGACTGAAGGGCACCAAAATGAAATTCACCTGACAGCATAGTGTATCAAAAATTGACGTAAAAATGAGAGAAAATATTGCTGGCACCAGTGACAAAATACGTACCTGCCACATCCCATATTTAGATAGTTTAAAATGAAGGCAGGTAAAAGTGCCCTGTGATTAAGCACCATGCCAGGGTTGTCATGTAGGGCATTAGGAGTACAGATGCAGTGCTTCTTAAACTTCAGTGCTAACTGGGAACGATTGTTTAGCTGCTTGTGAATAGAAATTTCTAACATTATTCATTAAATAATTTTCGAAAACCATGCCAGTATTATGTATTTTAGGGTGGGATGTCAAATAATGGAGTAAATGTTCCAGAAGTGAAAGTCCCAAGCCACTGAGCTTGTCATGAGCTGTGCTTTTACAGAGCCCAGAGGCTGCAACCTTATCCTGCCCTGAGTTTGCTACTTGTAGTCGCCAGCTGCAGGCCGTGTTTGGTGAAGATCCACTTGGTGTCCTTCTGTCAATGCTTGGTAGCTGGGATAGCTTAGTCAGTATAGTGACTAGGCTACAGGCTAGATGATGCGGGGTCCAATACCCAGCAGGGGTATGAGACCCTTTTCTCCTCCAAGAAATGTCCAGACCAGACTAGGGACCCACCCAGCCGCCTGTTCAGCTGGTACAGCAGGTTTGTTCCCTGGGCATAAAGGGGCCAGGGCATGAAGTTGAGCAATCACCTGCATCTGGTGATGAGGTTAAAGGTAAGTGTAGGTACACTGCTGCTCCCCTCTGTTCATGGCACAGACAGGTCCACTTTTACCCATCAGTGTGTCAGTACACATCTTTTCATGGACCACACACAATAGCAACAATTTAGCAACAATTATGTGATTCTTCGTGTAACATGAAATGTAACTGTATATTTAATATTACAGTTTTATTTCCTGTAATTTTGTGCAACACATTATTGAAGGTGGCCAACACTGAAGGCAAAACATGGTATGAATTGTGGTGAGGGGAGAGGTGCATACAGGATTTTGGTGGGGAGACCTGAGGCAAGGAGACCACTTGGAAGACCCAGGCGTAGATGGGAGGATAATATTAAAATGGATCTTCAAGACGTGGAAATGGGAGGCATGGACTGGATTGATATGGCTGAGGATAGGGACAGGTGGCGGGCTCTTGTGAATGCGGTAATGAAGCTTGGGTTCCATAAAACGCGGGGAATGTCTTGACTAGCTGACGACCTGTTAGCTTCTCAAGAAGGACTCTGCTCCATGGCGTTAGTTTGTTTGTTTGACTGAACACCACCCACTATTCTTGAGATTTCCAGAGTATTCGTTACCACTGAAGTTGGCGCGTGTAAGATCCAGCGTTGCCAAACGTATCATAATAACAGCTCATACAAACTTCGGCCACAGAGCGCAAAATTCAGTATTTTACTTTATTTTTACATATATAATTGTTATAGGTTAACATAATTTCGCGACTTCTTCGCCTATCATAAATTCACTAATAAACGCCCAAAACTTGGGAGTGACAATTTTGGGAAGAGAGGCACAGTTGTTCATTGGTAGATTCCCAGTCCTGATACGCTGTGGAGAACAGTTATTTAAATTTAATATTTTATTGTGAATTTGATAATTTCTGAAACTAATCAACAACGCTAGTAGGGATGCAGACATTGAATAAGCACGTCGGATTTCTTGAACCAAAAAAAGTTACAAGCTTATGCTGTAAACTTGTGAATATCTCCGCCATTGGTTTTGACATTCGCTTTAAAATATGCTATGAAGGAGGGTTGGGTGTAATGGGACGCATCGGCTAACGTAACAGTGGCCAACGGTGAGGAGATGTTTAGTAAATTAGAAGTAATAAAAACTACAAAGAAATTCGACAGGTAAAACCGTACGAAATTACCTTGTTTATTCTGGCTATCGGAATAAAAAAGGCAGGAAAATTGGTGGGCTGTGTGAGGAATGGTAGTATCGAATATTATCGAAGTCTAATAGACGGTTTTCTCTAAGTTCTCCGTACGCGCAGTGCTCCATTACGCTGTAAGTAGATGACAGCACAGTCGGAATGTAATGTCATTTCCTGTTGCAATTGCCCACGGATTAACATTCGCTGCAAATCTCATTCACACTTTCGTTCCCTCCCGATCTCGTTCTATTCTGGACAGCGGAGAGGTGAGTGCATGGTTGCAGGGGGCTTAGTTTAAGGTCCCAAAACCCGGGTTTTTATCATGTTAATAGAATCAGAAGTATTATGGGCAAGTGGATGTTTGTAGACTTCATGTTATTAAACTATGCATCGTACTGAAAATAATTTCGATGGCGTATGAGTTTTCGTTGCATAGTGTATCAATCTTTTATCACATGTTGAAAAAGTTGATTGGTGGTTTCGTGATTAATTGCAGGTCTTTATGTCTAAAGTTAGCATCTTATTTTAAGGTTTTATTTTGAAGATTACCAGTTAAGTACGCATATCGAGTGACTCGTAATCAGTGACTGCTGTAAATATGTGCACTCGGTAGCCTCCATTTTGTCACGTTATAGGTTAGAGTTTCCATGTTGTCCGTTACTGGTTTGCTCAGTCTGTCAGATCAGTGTAATTTTGTTTCGTCGGTGCAGGGGATTCAGAATTAATTTCTGTGTTCGGAATAACCATCCTGTTGCATAATTAAGGCGACTTTGTGGTGCACATAGAGTCGGAAATATTGGCGATAGATGCTTGTAGAACTCGGGTTATACCGTTATTGAAAGATTTAAATTGTGGGTAATTGGGAGTGGTTTGCTGACTGAGATGGGTCAGTTTCAGGTTAGTGACTTTAAGATTTCACAATTAATTACAGCAGGAAGATTCATTTATGCATTGTTAGAATTTTCTGTGAGAGGAAAAAAGTATTAAACTGTTGATGAGATGATCTGTAGCTACTCGTTCATGGGTGTTGGAAAATAATGCGTTATACTTGAAGAAATTTGGCGGCTTGTGTTTGTTGTGTAATTCTGTATCAGTTCATTATAAGATGTCTATGTAATGAAAAGGTACGCTATACCCCAGAATGGGCTTAAAGGCATGAAAATAGTGGGAAGAAAACATAAAGTTGACAGTGTATGTAGACACATGTCTGCTGCATTTGACAGAGACAGAACTATGTGCTGAGAATTATCTGCTGTAATTGCTGTATTTTATTGGGATGGTGGGAAGGAGTGGCCATCTTGCAGGAACATTTAATGTACACTGTTGGTATAACTCAATGGAAATCAGAATTCTTTCCCCCTGTCATTGTGTTCCTCTTAAGAACAGCTGATATCATTACCTTTTTACACCTCAGTATCAAAAACCTTTAAAATTGTAGTTTTATGTTAAGTCGAAAGCCATGTGTTTAGTGTCAATTGCACTCGAGTGACACAAAATTGAACTATTCGGAGCCTCGCAGGTGTTGCTGTGGCCAGTTCTTCTGCACTGCAGTCTTGAGTGTGTAAAAATGTCAGTAGTGTGGCATTCAATAATATCTCTGTAACAGAATAATTGTATTAAAGCACTCATCCCATTAACTTCTAACGAATTGACGATGGTTTATGGTTATAGATGTGACTGAATTTTGGACATGGTCATTGTTCCATATGCTGCTGTTATAATTCACTTTTGTCCCCATGTGACCTTTTTGTTTTGAATAAAGATTCTTTGTCTTGACTGAGTTAAGTATCCAGGGATTGAGACTAGCTCTTTCTAACTGGCCAGTGGAGCCACCAGGAAGTTTTTGTTTCAAATGTTGTGAACAGTGATGTTGAAATGTGCAGTATCATAGTTATTCAAGCAGAATTATATTATTTAACTTAGAGCATTCTGACGGTATGTGGTCATAGTTGTGATTGAAGTGTTTGACATTTTACACTGCCCACTTGTACCTTAATCCAGTTCATGTATCTCCCATAGGTGACTTCTGACCTTATGAACACACACATTCTCTGGCTGGAGTTTATTCTGTGTCCAGGGTTGGAGACTAACCCTTTCTAATGTCATGGTACAGTGTACAGTGTAAAAAATTTGTCACCACAGTAGTTTCATACTTCACATTGAATGTGTTTATTAGGATGCCTCTGTGGATGCTATAGTGATTGGTAACTGTTTGTTGACAGTGCTGGAAGTTGCAGTGTGACATGGGTGTCGTCAAATTAAGATGCCACAGCACGGAGCATCACAGAAGGCCAATACATGGGCTGCACGTGCAGCAGTCATCAAAACCTGTCCAATTTTGTGTCTGTTCTCCCCCTCTTATGGTCTACTAATTTTCCTTTTCTTGCCACACTCCACCAATTTCTCTTTTCAGAATAAGTGCACGTTCTAGTGGTGGTGGTGGTGGTGGTGGTGGTAGTAGTAGTAGTAGTAGTAGTAGTACTTGCATGCCTTACATTAAACAACAGAATAGTTTGTGTTTGCATGAAAGCCTGTGCACAGTGCAGTAGGAAAAGTTGTTTTGGCCTAGAACACACCTTGTGCTCCTTCCACTGTGTCCCCAGCCGCATCCCCTCAAGCCGACGATTACAGCCGCAGTGTGCAGTCTACGAAGGAGTCTGGAGTACAGGTATGTGTGACAATTACCACTGTCCTGTCCTGTTTCATTTGATAAGCTGTGTGTCATCCATGGGGGTGTAATGGCACCTGTGGACGTAACTTAACAATGACAATTGCTTAGTGTTCTCCCAGAGTGCAGGGAATATTTACTGGGGTGTCACTGAAATGACTTGGAATTTGTTGCACTGTAAGTGATTGCCAGATATGTATGTTTTATACTCTTAATGACAGAAATCTTCATGTGTAGTAAATATTATTAGTGCAACTGACATTTTGAGTCATTTCTGAATATTACAAGTTCATCAACAGAATAAAATGAGATTTGTATGCAATTATTTGCTTAATGCCGATTTATATTAGGCTTGTGATGCCAGCTTGAAATGTTAGCAGTTGATTTATGAAGACTATTTATTGTACTAATACTATGTACAGCTTGATTTTTTTTTAACTTTTCTTGGTTATTAACAGTGATATTCAGTAGTGAAATGTTTACTTGCATGAGAGATGCATAATCTGTACTGTCTTAGAGGCGTGTACATGAATTTCTGTTTTTCACCTAGCATAATTGTAACAACTCCTTTTAGTGTAAATATCTTGCTACTGTAAGAAGAATTGCATGAAGAAAAGTATTCCATATTCCATTATAGAGTGAAAATAGGCCAAATTATTTGAGAGCGTCAATGTTTACTGATGTGAAACACAGATCTAACTACATAACAAGCTCCACAAAATTTTGGAATCATTTGATAAGTGTGACTGTTTGAATTCTGGTGGTTATCAATTTGTAAACCAAGGACTTTTGATTTCATATATACTTCTGTATATTTTTCATTCTAGCCAATACTTTATGGATATTGTGGAGAATTATTTGTTACAAATTTCATATTTCTTTATGTATGAGGACCAATTTAATTGGCAGTAATACCATCTAGTTATACGAGACAAATCTCTTTGTGAAACTGAAGGGAATTCAACATTTTGACTGGAAATTGAGACACTAGAGTCATCAGTGAATATTATTTCTTCTGATAACGTATATAGAAGAATAGATGGGAAGATGTTATGGCAGACTTGAGGATTCAAAATGTCAAAAACTGGAGAAACTGCATCCAGGATAGGAAGAATTGGAAGGATATAGTTGAGAAGGCCAAAACCTACAAAGGATGAGGTTGTAGTGCCTGTATAAGAAGAAGAAGATAACGTATATAATCTTGGAGGAAGGTGTTTTGTGTACATGATGAAAAGTAAGGGTCCTTGAATTGACCCTTGGAGTACTCCCATGTTTTATTCTTTTTGAGTCTGAGCAAAAATCCTGAGCGTCATTAGGTGATTTCATTTCAGCTTTTCATTTCCTGTTAGATAGTATCTCAAGAAGTTCGCACCAGTTTTTTTAATGTCATAAATACAGTAAAACCCCGATTTAATGTTCCCGCATTTAGTGAAATCCCAGATATAGTGATTTATTTTTCATGTCCAGACAATAGCTCCATATTAATTAAAAACCTCCATTTAATGAAAACCTCGATTTAGTGAAATATATTCTAATTCCTCGGCAGTTCATTAAATAGGGGTTTTACTGTATGTATTTAGCTAGGAAGATTGCATGATTTACGAAATCAGAAACACCTTTGTGAAATTGCAGAAATATCCCCCAACATGCCTTTTTTGGTTAAGAGACTTGAATACATTATTTGTTAGCTAGTAAGCAGCATTTTCAGTAGATATGCCTTTCCTGAAGCCACATTGTTCTGCATTTCAGCAGTCCTCCGAAGAGCAACATTAAGAATGCTAGTCACTCCACTGAGGGACTATATTCATGAGGAATTCACTGAACATAATGGGAACAGTACACCAGCAACACGTTCTGCTGATCAGTTTCATGAAGACTTATAATCTACAGGCATAGCAGCTGTCAAGTTTGCCGAGTCTAGTAATTAGGAGTTGGACGCCTATGTTTAACTACGCACATGTTGGAAGTATCATTGCGAAGCACGCAAATACAAACCAGCATCCCTCCAACAGTCATCCACATTGCAATACAGTGGACCCTGTGAGATGGATTATTTGTACATATGTGCTAAGACTGAGTTGGAACTGGCAAGGACGCAGCACCACAGATGGCACACAGGTAACACTGCTGTTCAGAATGGCCGTACACATGCAATATTTTATGCTGTTGCGTGTATCACGTACTTGGGATATATAAGAGGTAAGAACTTAATTCTTCTTGTTTCATTTTGTCATAAGTCAAAGCAAGACCTCTCATTTTATTACAAAATTGTTAGTATGATGTTCATTGTAAAGTGTAACAGAAACCCTCAAAGGCGGGTTATGTAATCTGAGACGTCATTGTAGTTTGCGTTTTTGCTGCTTACATCATGTGTATACATATGCAGGAACTGATGAAAAGACAGCGTTACGCAGTGCAGTCTTGAGCTTAGCAATTAGATAGTTAGCGTGGTAAATCAATGTTTGTAATGTTGCAGGAATTTTGAACAACACATGATTAAAAATGGATGAGTACAGGTGCCTCACCAGCAACGACTCAGTGTTTGGTGGGACTGCTTGACCAGCAGTCCCTTGACGATCGGACTGACAGGTTGTCCTGAAATGTCAGTATGGAATTACCATTCTGTGCTGCATAAAATCCCGGAAGAGCACATCTGAGTGAGTAATTTTTGAACATTACAAATTCCTCAACAGAAGAAGAGGAGTTTCCATTTAAGTATGTGCTTAATGCTGATTTAAGTTAGTCATTTTTATTTTTCAGGCTTAATTTTCATGGTAAACTGTTCAATATTTTTGAGGCCAGCTCATTTGGTCTGAAGATAATCACTATATCTTCTATTAAGGCTATGCACAGCTGAATTTGTTTCCAATTTTTCGTGTCGTATTTACAGAGAGGTTCGGTAGCGAAATGGGTAATTGCATGGGAGAGGCAAGATTATAACCTTCAAGAATAACGTTGTGTTCCTTGTGAACACAACGTTATTCTTGAAGGTTAAGAATAGGTACATGTTTTGGCCAGCTAAAGTAGCCATCATCAGGCTGAACAAGAAGAAAATAAAAAGACAGTGGTTTGCGATCTCAAAATTTCAAAGGTTTATTTATAAACATGTCAAGAATACGTAGCTTGAGACACAATAATATATAAAGTTAAAGTTGTTTATTAGTAGATGATTGTAGCTGTGTGTTGAATATAATGAAACGTAGTATGTGTAATAATTAAATTGAGAGCAAGATTACACGGGGATGGCTTGTAAGCACTCGTTTGAAGCCTTGTATTTCTGGCTTGATGGCAGCGCGCTTTAGTGTAGTTGATTTTACTCATTTAGTTTTATATAATTTGATACCTGCTGTTAGTTCCTCTTGGTGTTCTTCAGTATGTCCAGTGGTATTGAGGGTTGCTACAGTTAATGTTTTGAGGTGTGTAAACTTCTGCGCCGCAAATTATAGCTCTGTGCCCAGTTTTGAAACACATTCTCTTGTAATGTATGCTATGTATGTGCTAGGTTGCTTACCCTGGGCTAGAGTCCTTCATAAAGGACTGCCTACCATCGCTGGTTCCTTTGCTGAATTTCTGTACATGAATTTCACTTTATATTCACCTTGCATCTTTTTATAATTGAATTATTTGTACAACAAATGCACTAAGACAGTTTTTTCACTGTTTACTTTGTTATTACGATGCCCCAATATGCATTTCGGCAGTTATTCTGCCATCATCAGGGGGTATTTTAAGTGAGTTTTTACATAGACCAATTCTTTGGTTACGTCATAACAGTGAGTCGGTATTTGTTACCACATCGTATAAAATTTTTTAAAAATTAGTGGTATTGTTAAGCTGCTAAAAGTTATTAAATTATTAAAACTTATAAAAATTACAATAAAATCAAGTAGTATATTATACTATCTTCTATAGTATAATTATTAATTAATGGCAGCGTGGTCCTATTTCCAGCACGTGTTCCAGTCATCTGTGTTTTATGTTGTTGGCAGAACCTCCTTCCCTCCTGTCTGTGTGGTGAATGATTTTATACGATGTGGTAACAAATACCGACTCACTGTTATGACGTAACCAAAGAATTGGTCTATGTAAAAACTCACTTAAAATACCCCTGATGATGGCAGAATAACTGCCGAAATGCGTATTGGGGCATCGTAATAATAAAGTAAACAGTGAAAAAACTGTCTTAGTGCATTTGTTGGTACAAATAATTTAATTCTGTACATGGTTTTGAGTGATGTGCCTTCTTGAGGTTTCTTTAATACAGATTTTGAATTTTGTTGTAGTTTCAATTTGATATAAATGTAAACAGTGCCCAAGAATATCTGTAAAACTAAACATAATTGTTATTGAAGCACAGTGATCCTATGTCCTATAAAGAACAATAGTATGCAGTCATAGTCGTCATGACTGAAATTTTGGACATGACTAGCATTCTTGTTCTTCAGAGTGGGATTGAGAGTAGCTCTTTCTAAGTGGCCTGCCCGCATAGGTTTTCCCCTTGCACCAAGGGAATGGAATTTGAAGGAGGCAGATGAAGTGTGTGAAATGTTGTGGGCTTTTAAAGTGGAATGGTGTACAATGTCCAAGATTTCAGGTATGATACCGAAACCATAATCCGCGTAAATTATTATGTTCATTAATTTTTCATAATGAAATGTTATGTTTTGTTGACAGTGTTGGAGAGATGGATGAAGGCTTGATGTGGATGCAGCAGCCAGCATCATAGAAGTCTGACATGCAAATCCCGTGTCATGCACCATTGCTTTTGAACCTTTTCCAGCTTGTACAAATGAACCATCTGCATCTCAAACTGATTTTTCTCCACCTGCAATTTCCCTTTGTTGTTTGAGTATTTTTTTTTTTAAGGGAAAGGGCTTTGTAGTCATTTAAAGAAATTAAGTGCCCAGTTTTACATCAAGATCACAATGTGGTTGTAGAAGTTGGTTTGTGTAGGGCCTCTGATTAGGTTATCGAAACACCTGTTAAAGTAACCACACTTGAGGTGCGTAATGAGCATTTTGTGGTGTTGTAGGCCTTCCGAGGCTGATGTGAGTTGATGTTTGTGCAAGTTGCCGATGTGCAAGCCCTGATGGTGTTTGTGTACTGACCTCACATGCCTACTGAATGAGCTGTTGGGCCGTAATGAAATATCACATAAGTAGCCCTGTCTGTTGTCATAGGCTGATGTGAGTTGAAGTTTGTGCAACACCTGTCTGTTGTCGTTGGTATTCGAGGTAAAGGGATGCTTTCCGAGGGTCGTGTTTTCAAGTTGCCATAGTGCAACCCTGATAGTTTTGGCCTACGCACCTCACCTGCCTACTGAAAAGATGATCTGTGTGGTCTTTACGCCTCCATCTTGATGTAGGTTTCTGAGGTTCATGTTTTTTCTAGTTGCCATAGTGCTGATAGACTGATAGCTAGTTTTCACCTACGCACCTCACCTGCCTACTGAAAAGATGATCTGTGTGGTCTTTACGCCTCCATCTTGATGTAGGTTTCTGAGGTTCATGTTTTTTCTAGTTGCCATAGTGCTGATAGACTGATAGCTAGTTTTCACCTACGCACCTCACCTGCCTACTGAAAAGATGATCTGTGTGGTCTTTACGCCTCCATCTTGATGTAGGTTTCTGAGGTTCATGTTTTTTCTAGTTGCCATAGTGCTGATAGGCTGATAGCTAGTTTTCGCCTACGCACCTCACCTGCCTACTGAAAAGATGATCTGTGTGGTCTTTACGCCTCCATCTTGATGTAGGTTTCTGAGGTTCATGTTTTTTCTAGTTGCCATAGTGCTGATAGACTGATAGCTAGTTTTCACCTACGCACCTCACCTGCCTACTGAAAAGATGATCTGTGTGGTCTTTACGCCTCCATCTTGATGTAGGTTTCCGAGGTTCATGTTTTTTCTAGTTGCCATAGTGCTGATAGACTGATAGCTAGTTTTCACCTACGCACCTCACCTGCCTACTGAAAAGATGATCTGTGTGGTCTTTACGCCTCCATCTTGATGTAGGTTTCTGAGGTTCATGTTTTTTCTAGTTGCCATAGTGCTGATAGACTGATAGCTAGTTTTCGCCTACGCACCTCACCTGCCTACTGAAAAGATGATCTGTGTGGTCTTTACGCCTCCATCTTGATGTAGGTTTCTGAGGTTCATGTTTTTTCTAGTTGCCATAGTGCTGATAGACTGATAGCTAGTTTTCACCTACGCACCTCACCTGCCTACTGAAAGATGATCTGTGTGGTCTTTACGCCTCCATCTTGATGTAGGTTTCCGAGGTTCATGTTTTTTCTAGTTGCCATAGTGCTGATAGACTGATAGCTAGTTTTCACCTACGCACCTCACCTGCCTACTGAAAAGATGATCTGTGTGGTCTTTACGCCTCCATCTTGATGTAGGTTTCCGAGGTTCATGTTTTTTCTAGTTGCCATAATGCTGATAGACTGATAGTTTGCGCCTACGCACCTCAAATGCCTACTGAAAAGATGATCTGTGTGGTCTTTACGCCTCCATCTTGATGTAGGTTTCCGAGGTTCTTGTTTTTTCTAGTTGCCATAGTGCTGATAGACTGATAGCTAGTTTTCACCTACGCACCTCACCTGCCTACTGAAAAGATGATCTGTGTGGTCTTTACGCCTCCATCTTGATGTAGGTTTCCGAGGTTCATGTTTTTTCTAGTTGCCATAATGCTGATAGACTGATAGTTTTCGCCTACGCACCTCAAATGCCTACTGAGTAAATGTGTTGTTTGGGACACGTGGACTGTCACCTCAGTTGGTAGCTTGGTCACAGGTGGGGAGCTATGCCTTTGGGGCTCTGGGGCGCGTGTTGGGATTTAGAGGTTGGGACTTGGACATCTCAGTGACAGTTTATGCAGTTGTGTTGGCATGTTGCAGAGAATTGTTTCAAAATTGTTTATGGGACAATTGACTTTCCTGAGAGACATGTATTCTCATTTCTCCACCCCGTCCTCAGACCCATCCTGAGTGTATAAGCGTGCAGCTCTTCATTCGAGTGCAGTGTAGAAAATCTCCATGCTGAAGGTAGGCAATACATGAAAATTCTTTGCTCTTAGCACTGGGCTGCGTGTGCCTTAACATACTTCATGTGTGATTTATTGGCATGTGTGGAGAATTGTCTAACAGTAGATCCTTCTCTATCTCTGTTACTACAACCTCTTGCAGCTTTCACCTCTTTATGGTTTTGCTCCGCAGATCTCTATCCTTCGTGTTCTTGCAACATCCTGTCACATATTAGTGTGTCAGTTTGCACAGGAAATATAAAATGCTTGTTTTGTTGACATGGCTTCTGCCAGTGTGTGTTCATCTGTACACCAGGACATATGCATGTTGGCAGTATATATATTCAAGGGTGGCCAAGCCCTGCTTTGCATCTTAGAATAGTGACCAGATTACTTGCTAACTGAGTTCCATAATACCCAATCATAGCTGCGTTGTCCTGGATGTGGCCACTGGTAATGTCACCTCGGAATGGCTGGGCAGTGTTGTGTCTCTTTCAGAAATGTTTATATTCTGTTGTGAATGCAGTCATATTTTGGCACTGTGGGTTTCTTTGAAATGGAGAGAAAATGCTTTGCAGTTTGTGTTGTGTGCTTAAAACTGAACAGAAAGTTATAATTGATATGGGGTCTGCAGGGCATCATTTGCAATATATGAGATATTAAGTCAACACAGGTGGAGTGTCTGGAGAGGGACTAACACTTGCACCACTGAACTGTTCAGTGGAAGCCCCTGCGCACTGTTTGGTCTTTAAGCTGGTGACATTGAACAATGCAGCATATGTGTTGCAAGGTGCAAGGTACAGTTTCCTAATGACATGGCATATACATCAGCCAGTTATGGCCATTTCTGTACATCCCTCTTAGGGATTTTGTCCTGCCTCCACTAAACTCAGTAATATGGTTCTCTCCAGTAGAGCGGGAAGGAATGTTGTTTATTCAGAATGTCCTCTTCTCACCCTCATTTTCCCGTCTTCAAAACTGAGTAATATTTTGCAACACGTTTACATCCCTAGTTACGTGATAGCTGTGTTTGCTAAGGCTGTCAGTGTGGTTCGGTGTCACATGATGCGCAGGCATGCTGACAGAACTGTAAACTCCTTCTCTCTCTGTCTCACACAAATGAAGCTTCTTAGGTATAAAAGATTTTCTGCAGGTACTTTTGAAGTAGTCCTGGGACAATGTGGAAGTAATCCTGTGGGATGAAGTGCAACACTTTGTCCTCTGTTTGACTTAAACTTTACTGGATCCACAACGGAAACACTAATTTCTCAAATGCTGCCAGGTTTCTTGCATGGTATTGCATTAGTGCATTTTAAGGGAGGTTGAATTTAAAACTGCTATATCCTGTGCGATATTGGAATTTACACTCAAACACCATTGAGTGTTTAATACGGAGGTTCCTAAAATTTTGCATGTAATCATGTTAAGGTAAATTTTGTGGAAAATGAAAAACTGTATTGTGGCTCTTGGTTTCTGGGGTTTTTGTTTATTGGTAATCGCTGATGAACCTTGGAGCTAAGAATGTAAACTGTATTGAGGCAGATCAAAAATGTAGCCACATATTTTTCATTGAATTATTTTTAAAATGTGACCAGTTTCAAAGATGATGGCGGTGATAAATTGTGAGGATATTTTTGACAAACTTAATATAGTGAAAATGTGTGGTACTGAAAATTGTACAGTTTATCGTGTTTTTACGTGAATATGCGTGTAAGACAATATTTTTGTAATTTATCGTTTGAAAGAATGGAGGGTTGCATTATGAATATAGTCGGGTAAATACAGTAGGCTGTGTTGGCAGTATCAGAAGTAAAGTAGTCATTGTCAGTTCCTAGATTTTCAAACGTTCGATACCGCTGTGAGAATCTCAATTCTCGCATTAGAAATTCCTTTTTATTATGTGTGTGGTTGATTGCAGTGATGAGTTTAGAAGTAAAATTACTGTGTGTGTTGCAGGACTTCCTGTTTCATATGATAAACCTGTGTTCGTCCATGAAGGTGAGCCACCTGCACATGTACGCACAGCTGCTGCGAAGCTCTGAATGGCAGTTTTGCTTCACAAGGAGGTATGGTTCTACTGTCAAGGTTACTGTTTGTGCTTGCTTTTGTATGAAAGCGTAAAATGATATCACACAGTCTGTATCACTGGTCACTATGCAGACCGTTTAGCATGGGAGCAGGCATTGGAGCACTTACTTCTGTTCCAGTTTGCTGTGAGTCAGGGTCCATATCCTTTAGATGAATGTAGTGCAGTTAATATTATGTTTTCATGCATGATATTTGAAGAATGTCCTCTCAGTGTTTCCCTTCAGCTTGCGAACTTATGCTACATCCAGAAACATTACTTATTGCACATCGACATTTGCTGGTTAAGGAGAATACGCTACAGTGTGAGTGCTTTCTTGAAGATCTCCAAAGTAATCATTATTACTGTACACTCTATCCTTTCTCCTTCGTCACTGAGTATAAAACATACAGCACATTGTGTCCAGGGTTGGAGACTAACCCTTTCTAATGTCATGGTACAGTGTACAGTGTAAAACATTTGTCACCACAGTAGTTTCATACTTCATATTGAATGTGTTATTAGGATGCCTCTGTGGATGCTATAGTGATAGGTAACTGTTTGTTGACAGTGCTGGAAGTTGCAGTGTGACATGGGTGTCCTCAAATTAAGATGCCACAGCACAGAGCATCACAGAAGGCCGATAGATGGGCTTCACATGCAGCAGTCATCAAAACCTGTCCAATATCGT
The DNA here is from genome assembly GCA_021186555.1 of Reticulitermes speratus. Taxonomy (NCBI): domain Eukaryota; kingdom Metazoa; phylum Arthropoda; class Insecta; order Blattodea; family Rhinotermitidae; genus Reticulitermes; species Reticulitermes speratus. The sequence continues at coordinate 3,173,230 of JAJKFL010000237.1, read as the reverse complement.
GTCTGTTCTCCCCATTTTGTGGGCTACTAATTTTACTTTTCTTACACATTCCACCAATTCCTCTTTCCAGAATAATGTTGTTGTGGTGGTAGTGAAGTTGGATGTATTTTATATGTGGCAGATGTTTTGGCTGTTAGAAAAGGTATCTGGTAGGCCATTATAATGAATGTGAGGTGAGTTTGTGGAGGTATATTGAATATGAGGCCTGCGAGAGATGGTTTGGTGGAGGCCATTATAATGAATGTGAGGGAGTTTGTAGAGGTATATTGAATATGAGGCCTGTGAGAGATGGTTTGGTGGATGCCATTATAATGAATGTGATGGAGTTTGTAGAGGTATATTGAATATGAGGCCTGTGAGAGATGGTTTGGTGGAGGCCATTATAATGAATGTGAGGGAGTTTGTAGAGGTATATTGAATATGAGGCCTGTGAGAGATGGTTTGGTGGAGGCCATTATAATGAATGTGAGGTGAGTTTGTACAGGTATATTGAATATGAGGCCTGCGAGAGATGGTTTGGTGGAGGCCATTATAATGAATGTGAGGCGAGTTTGTAGAGGTATATTGAATATGAGGCCTGCAAGAGATGGTTTGGTGGAGGCCATTATAATGAATGTGAGGCGAGTTTGTAGAGGTATATTGAATATGAGGCCTGCGAGAGATGGTTTGGTGGAGGCCATTATAATGAATGTGAGGCGAGTTTGTAGAGGTATATTGAATATGAGGCCTGCAAGAGATGGTTTGGTGGAGGCCATTATAATGAATGTGAGGCGAGTTTGTAGAGGTATATTGAATATGAGGCCTGCAAGAGATGGTTTGGTGGAGGCCATTATAATGAATGTGAGGCGAGTTTGTAGAGGTATATTGAATATGAGGCCTGCAAGAGATGGTTTGGTGGAGGCCATTATAATGAATGTGAGGCGAGTTTGTAGAGGTATATTGAATATGAGGCCTGTGAGAGATGGTTTGGTGGAGGCCATTATAATGAATGTGAGGCGAGTTTGTAGAGGTATATTGAATATGAGGCCTGTGAGAGATGGTTTGGTGGAGGCCATTGTAATGAATGTGAGGTGAGTTTGTAGAGGTATATTGAATATGAGGCCTGCGAGAGATGGTTTGGTGGAGGCCATTATAATGAATGTGAGGCGAGTTTGTAGAGGTATATTGAATATGAGGCCTGCAAGAGATGGTTTGGTGGAGGCCATTATAATGAATGTGAGGCGAGTTTGTAGAGGTATATTGAATATGAGGCCTGCGAGAGATGGTTTGGTGGAGGCCATTATAATGAATGTGAGGTGAGTTTGTAGAGGTATATTGAATATGAGGCCTGCGAGAGATGGTTTGGTGGAGGCCATTATAATGAATATGAAGTGAGTTTGTAGAGATATATTGAATATGAGGCCTGCGAGAGATGGTTTGGTGGAGGCCATTATAATGAATGTGAGGTGAGTTTGTAGAGGTATATTGAATATGAGGCCTGCGAGAGATGGTTTGGTGGAGGCCATTATAATGAATGCGAAGCGAGTTTGTAGAGGTATATTGAATATGAGGCCTGCGAGAGATGGTTTGGTGGAGGCCATTATAATGAATGTGAGGTGAGTTTGTAGAGGTATATTGAATATGAGGCCTGCGAGAGATGGTTTGGTGGAGGCCATTATAATGAATATGAAGTGAGTTTGTAGAGATATATTGAATATGAGGCCTGCGAGAGATGGTTTGGTGGAGGCCATTATAATGAATGTGAGGTGAGTTTGTAGAGGTATATTGAATATGAGGCCTGCGAGAGATGGTTTGGTGGAGGCCATTATAATGAATGTGAGGTGAGTTTGTAGAGGTATATTGAATATGAGGCCTGCGAGAGATGGTTTGGTGGAGGCCATTATAATGAATGCGAAGCGAGTTTGTAGAGGTATATTGAATATGAGGCCTGCGAGAGATGGTTTGGTGGAAGCCACTGTAATGAATGCGAAGCGAGTTTGTAGAGGTATATTGAATATGAGGCCTGAGAGAGATGATATGATTGAGGCTCTTACAACGAATATGAATGAGACATTTATGAGGGTGTATTTAATATGTGGCCTGTGGCAGATGATTTGGCTGTTAGAAAAGGTATCTGGTAGGGCTGTGGCCCTGAAGAACGTGTGGGATTTCTAGCATCACCTGTTCACGTGTCTAATGTATATGTATGTATGTATGGATGTATATATGTTGTGAGATGTGGAAGATAGGCCTCTTTCGAGGGAACCGCCACACTAAAAAGGGTAACGCGCCGAGCCAACTACAACCTCGAAAGAGCTCTTGTGGTGTGGAAACGTTGGCACATATTTACAAGATTCAAGTCCTGTGGGATGTCACACCTTCTTCAGGTTGCTTATTTTGGTTATGTATTCAGCTGGATTTGTTACATCATGAGTCAGAATGAAGACCGTCCTCTTAGTACATGTTTTGCCCAATTTTTTTAATCTCTGTCCCTTGCGTGGGAAGGAGTGCAATAAGAAACATTTCATTTCCTTCCCAAACGGAGATTGAATTTCTGTATTAGCTCTTTGTTAGGATGTAAGTGAGAGTTGAAAATACTATTATATTTGTTGTTACTTTGCGGGAGTTTGAAAGTGTTGTGCGAGGTATTGAATTTTGTAGCATGTTAGCAGCAGGAAACAGAGGAAAGAAGAATGAATGACAGAATGCTCAAAAATATAATGTACTATCTAAGTGCTTATGATTGGAAGAAACGCACAAATTCTGCTAAAATGAGCAATATAAGGATAAAATCTTGTCAACACAATTTTTTTGATGTAAGTTTTATATTTATATTGGAAAGTTTATACAATTGTAATGCAAGCCTTTTTAATCCACAAGTGTAAAATTGTAACATGACATGAAAGGCTAATTGAAATCATGCGATGTGGACAGTTAAACATACGAATCTCAAACCACTCAGATACATCTGTAATGTAGCGTCCTGTCTACAAGAATAGTACCTTTAACAGGGAAGAGCTATAGTCTTAACATATCCATCATGGCAGGGGGCATACCCACCTTTTTTTTTGGGGGGGGGGGGGGGGGGGGGGGGGTTGGTCCTGCCGGTTTTTTTTTTTAGCTAATTTATGTTCCAGAATTCTAGTGTACTTGTACTAGTCATCAACCGAGTTCAGTGCTTGATTGCGGCTGAAGGGTGAATCACATAAAAATTTTTGATATTTACAAAATCTTTTTTAAATTTCGGTTTGGGGGGGGCTGCACCCCGCAGGCCACCACTTACCCTTGGGTGCGCCCCTGCGTCATTGACAGCAACATACATAAATGAATCAAACCTTGAAGACTTCTTAGATGTGACACCATGTCATTTGTGCCTAATGACGCAGCGTCACATGCCAGGTGACGTGAATATTTGCACTGCACTGTTGTGGTGTGGAAAGTATGGCCTATTATGTTCACGTGTGTGTGGGAACGGTTGTGTTTGAAATATTTATACACGTAGTGTTTTAACTGCAGTGTATCAGTGAGTGTGAGTTATTGCTTAGTATTTACTTGTAGAGCAGCCTCGTTACCAGTAACTAATAAAGCCTATGTCTTATTTCTATTTAGTGTGTTGTGCCTAGAGAATTAGTGTCTGCACAGGCCACTAGGTGATGTGTATGATTTCTTTTTTTTATTTCCTCCTGATTTGCTTACAATTTTGAAGCAAGGTTGAACTATCTACCTGACAGAATAATGAATGTAATACATATATAGTCATACAGTCTATTTACATCATGATATCGTGAAAGATTAATAGTTATTTCATGTAATTGTACCAGTATCAGTGCTTAATGGGCATATAGCTACATAAGTGAAGAAGCTGTTTTCAAAGGATTTTGGGAGTGGACATAGGGTATTATGTGATAGTACAAGAAATATTTTTGTGTATCCTTACAAAGCTTAGTAATTTCAGTTGGGATGATTTGATTATCAGACTAGGAGTGACATAAGAGATTTTATTTGAATGCTTGAAATCAAGTTTGTTGGTTGAGTCGGAAATTATGTACTTGCTTGCCTTCCAATGTTAATGGTAGGACCAGGTTTTTACCAGTACATGTACACAGTATATATTGACTGATGTGTATTGCTCATCTCATAGTATTTACTCTCTGTATGTAACGTATCTTAACATCAATTATTGTGTACAATAAAGCATGTCCATTTACCTTCTGTCCTGTCTCCTCTCCTGTGGACTTTGCAGTTGCTTTCATCTCTTTGATATTTGCATTTGATGTTGCCCAAATCCAGTTGTTAGAAGTAGTTTTTTCTTGTGCGTTTTTTTCATTTATGTGTGACAATTTTTCAAGATTTTTTTTGCTCCCTTGTCTGTTTTGAATGAATGGTATTAGAGGTAGGACCTTTCTGCTTTATAAACCCACCAGCATAAACAAAACATTGCACAAGTGACCTCAAATCTGAAGACTGTTCTCTTGACAATGTACAGCAGGTAATGACAAATTTGGGCGTGAAATGTGTTGATGCCTGAGAATGGAAGGGAATATTTCTTCCAGAATTTGCTAGTTGTTGGTTTCATGTTAAACCATATTTATGTGACCTTAGTAGTACTCTGCCTCACATTCACATACATGTGCCAAAGCCAGATGTAACTTCTGTGCAATGTATTTGGTTGCCTAGTGGATAAGGCATCGGACCAGTAATCACAGGGTCACTAGTTCGAATCCACTGGGGTCCATGATTTGAAACAGACTTTATTATATTCTGTTCAATAACAGAAATTTTTCTCTTAACTTGAGTGGCTCAACAAGTAAAGGGGAAGATCGAAAGTTGTTTCAGTTGTGGGGGACTTGGTGGCTTAGTGAAAAAGGCAGCGGACCAGTAGGTCAGTAGTTCGAATTCACTGGGGTCCACGATTTGAAACAGACTTTATTATATTCTGTTCAATAACAAAATTTTCTCTTAACTTGAGTGGCTCAACAAGTAAAGGGGAAGATCGAATTTTGTTTCAGTTGTGGGGGACTTGGTGGCCTAGTGGATAAGACAGCGGACCAGTAATCAGTAGGTCAGTAGTTCGAATCCACTGGGGTCCACGATTTGAAACAAACTTTATTATATTCTGTTCAATAACAGAAAATTTTCTATTAACTTGAGTGGCTCAACAAGTAAAGGGGAAGATCGAATTTTGTTTCAGTTGGGGGGGGACTTGGTGGCCTATTGGAAAAGCCAGCGGACCAGTAATCACAGGGTCACTAGTTCGAATCCACTGGGGTCCATGATTTGAAACAGACTTTATTATATTCTGTTCAATAACAGAAAACTTTCTATTAACTTGAGTGGCTCAACAAGTAAAGGGGAAGATCGAAAGTTGTTTCAGTTGGGGGGGGACTTGGTGGCCTATTGGAAAGGCAAAGGACCTGTGGTCAGTAGTTCGAATCCACTGGGGTCCACGATTTGAAACAGACCTTATTTTATTCTTTTCAATAACAGAAAATTTTCTCTTCACTTGAGAGGCTCAACAAGTAAAGGGGAAGATCGAAATTTGATTCAGTTGGGGGGGACTTGGTGGCCTATTGGAAAAGGCAGCGGACCAGTAATCACAGGGTCAGTAGTTCGAATCCACTGGGGTCCATGATTTGAAACAGACTTTTTTATATTCTGTTCAATAACAGAAAATTTTCTCTTAACTTGAGTGGTTCAACAAGTAAAGGGGAAGATCGAAAGTTGTTTCAGTTGGGGGGGACTTGGTGGCCTAGTGGAAAAGACGGCGGACCAGTAATCAGTAGTTCGAATACACTGGGGTCCATGATTTCAAACAGACTTTATTATATTCTGTTCAATAACAGAAAATTTTCTCTTAAATTGAGTGGCTAAACAAGTAAAGGGGAAGATCGAAAGTTGTTTCAGTTGGTGGGGACTTGGTGGCCTAGTGGAAAAGGCAGCGGACAAGTAATCACAGGGTCACTAGTTCGAATCCACTGGGGTCCATGATTTGAAACAGACTTTATTATATTCTGTTCAATAACAGAAAATTTTCTCTTAACTTGAGTGGCTCAACAAGTAAAGGGGAAGATCGAAGTTGTTTCAGTTGGGGGGGTACTTGGTGGCCTATTGGAAAAGGCAGCGGACCAGTAATCACAGGGTCAGTAGTTCGAATCCACTGGGGTCCATGATTTGAAACAGACTTTATTATATTCTGTTCAACAACAGAAAATTTTCTCTTAACTTGAGTGGCTCAACAAGTAAAGGGGAATTTCAAAAGTTGTTCTGGTTGGTGGGGACTTGGTGGCCTAGTGGAAAAGGCAGCGGACCAGTAATAACAGGATCAGTAGCTCGAATTCCACTGGGGTCCATGATTTGAAACAGACTTAATTATATTCTATTCAATAATAGAAAAATTTCTCTTAACTTGAGTGGCTCAACAAGTAAGGGGAAGATCGAATTTTTTTTTCTGTTTGGGGGGGGGGGGGACTTGGTGGCCTAGAGGAAAAGGCATCGGACCAGTAATCACAGGGTCAGTATTTCGAATCCACTGGAGTCCATGATTTGAATCAGCCTTTATTATATTCTGTTCAATAACAGAAAGTTTTCTCTTAACTTGAGTGGCTCAACAAGTAAAGGAAAGATCGAATTTTATTTCAGGTGGGGGGGAATTGGTTGCCTAGTGGAAAAGGCAGCGGACCAGCAATCAGTAGGTCAGTAGTTCGAATCCACTTGGGTCCATGATTTGAAACAGACGTTATTATATTCTATTCAATAACAGATAATTTTTTCTTAACTTGAGTGTCTCAACAAGTAAAGGGGAAGATCGAATTTTGTTTCAGTTGGGGGGGACTTGGTGGCCTAGTGGAAAGGGAAGCGGACCAGTAATCACAGGGTCAGTGGTTCGAATCCACTGGAGTACATGATTTGAAACAAACTTTATTATACTCTGTTCAATAACAGAAAATTTTCTCTTAACTTGAGTGGCTCTACAAGTAAAGGAGAAGATCGAAATTGTTTCAGTGTGGGGAGGAACTTGGTGGCCTAATGGAAAAGCAGGTCAGCTGCCTTTTCTACTAGGCCACCAAGTCCCCCCCAACTGAATTAAAATTTCATGGACCCCAGTGGAATTCGAACTACTGACCCTGTGATTACTGGTCCGCTGCCTTTTCCACTAGGCCACCAAGTCCCCCTACCACTGAAACAATATTCGATCTTTCCCTTTACTTGTTGAGCCACTCAAGTTAAGAGAATATTTTCTGTTATCGAACAGAATATAATAAAGACTGTTTCAAATCATGGACCCAGTGGATTCGAACTACTGACCCTGTGGTTACTGGTCCGCTGCCTTTTCCACTAGGCCACCAAGTCCCCCTCCCCACTAAAAAAAATTTTCGATCTTTCCCTTTACTTGTTGAGCCACTCAAGTTAAGAGAAAATTTTCTGTTATTGAACAGAATATAATAAATTCTATTTCAAATCATGGACCCCAGTGGATTCGAACTAGTGACCCTGTGATTACTGGTCCGCTGCCTTTTCCAATAGGCCACCAAGTCCCCCCCTCTGAAACAAAATTCGATCTTCTCCTTTACTTGTTGAGCCACTCAAGTGAAAAAAAATTTCTGTTATTGAACAGAATATAATAAAGTCTGTTTCCAATCGTGGACCCCAGTGGATTCGAACTACTGACCTACTGATCCTTTGTCTTTTCAATAGGCCACCAAGTCCCCCACAACTGAAACAAAATTCGATCTTCCCCTTTACTTGTTGAGCCACACAAGTTAAGAGAAAATTTTCTGTTATTGAACAGAATATAATAAAGTCTGTTTCAAATCATGGACCCCAGTGGATTCGAACTACTGACCTGTGATTACTGGTCCGCTGCCTTTTCCACTAGGCCACCAAGTCCCCCCAACTAAAACAACTTTCGATCTTCCCCTTTACGTGTTGAGCCACTCAAGTGAGAGAAAATTTTCTGTTATTGAACAGAATATAATAAAGTCTGTTTCAAATCATGGACCCCAGTGGATTCGAACTAGGGACCCTGTGATTACTGGTCCGATGCCTTATCCACTAGCCACCAAATACATTGCACACAACTTACATCTGGCTTTGGCACATGTATGTGAATGTGAGGCAGAATCCTACTAAAGTCACATAAATATGGTTTAACATGAAACCAACAATTAGCAAATTCTGGAAGAAATATTCCCTCCCATTCTCAGGCAAACTACACATTTCACGCTCTAATTTGTCATTACCTGCTGTACGTTGTCAGAGAACAGTCTTCAGAATTTGAGGTCACTTGTGCAATGTTTTGTTTATGCTGGTGGGTTTATAAAGCAGAAAGGTCCTCTACCTCTAATACCATTCATTCAAAACAGACAAGGGAGCAAAGAAAATCTTGAAAAATTGTCACACATAAATGAAAAAAAACGCACAAGAAAAAACTACTTCTAACAACTGGATTTGGGCAACATCAAATGCAAAAAGCAAAAATCAAGGAGATGAAAGCAACTGCAAAGTCCACAGGAGAGGAGACAGGACAGAAGGTAAATGGATATGCTTTATTGTACACAATAATTGATGTTAAAATACATTACATATACACAGTAATACCATGAGATGAACAATACACATCAGTCAATATATACTGTGTACATGTACCGGTAAAAAACCTGGTCCTAACATTAACATTAGAAGGCAAGCAAGTACATAATTTCCGACTCAACCAACAAACTTGATTTCAAGCTTTCAAATAAAATCTTGTCACTCCTATTCTGATAATCAAATCATCCCAACTGAAATTACTAAGCTTTGTAAGGACACACAAAAATATTTCTTGCACTATCACATACTACTCCATGTCCACTCCCGACATCCCTTGAAAATAGCTTCTTCACTTATGTAGCTATATGCCCATTTTAGCACTGATACTGGTACAATTACATGAAATAACTATTAATCTTTCACGATATCATGATGTAAATAGACTGTATGACTATATATGTATTACATTCATTATTCTGTCAGGTAGATAGTTCAACCTTGCTTCATAATTCTAAGCAAACCAGGTGGAAATAAAAAAAAAAATCATTCACATCACCTAGTAGCCTGTGCAGCCACTAATCTAGGCACAACACACTAAATAGAAATAAGACATAGGCTTTATTAGTTACTGGTAACGAGGCTGCTCTACAAGTAAATACTGAGGAATAACTTACACTCACTGAAACACTGCAATTAAAACATTACGTGTATAAATATTTCAAACACAACCGTTCTCACACACACACGTGAACATAATGGGCCAGACTTTCCACACCACAACAGTGCAGTGCAAATTTCACGTCACCTGGCATGTGACGCTGCGTCATTAGGCACAAATGACATGGTGTCACATCTAAGAAGTCTTCAAGGTTTGATTGATTTATGTATGTTGCTGTCAATGACACAGGTGTGCACCCAAGGGTAAGTGGTGGCCTGCGGGGTGCAGCCCCCACAAAACCGAAATTTAAAAAAGATTTTGTAAATATCAAAAATTTTATGTGATTCACCCTTCAGCCGCAATGAAGCACTGAACTCGGTTGATGACTAGTACAAGTACACTAGAATTCTGGAACATAAATTAGCATTAAAAAACCGGCAGCACCAACCCCCCCCCCCCCCCAAAAATGTGGGTACGCACCTGCCATGATGGATATGTTAAGACTAGAGTTCTTCCCTGTTAAAGGTACTTTTCTTGTGGACAGGATGCTACATTACAGATGTATCTGAGTGGTTTGAGATTCGTATGTTTAACTGTCCACTTATTGTGATTTTAATTAGCCTTTCAAGTCATGTTACAATTTTACACTTGTGGATTAAAAAGGCTTGCATTACAATTGTATAAACTTTCCAATATAAATATAAAACTTACATCAAAAAAATTGTGTTGACAAGATTTTTATCCTTATATTGCTCATTTTAGCAGAATTTGTGCGTTTCTTCCAATCATAAGCACTTAGATAGTACATTAAATTTTTGAGCATTCTGTCATTCATTCTTCTTTCCTCTGTTTCCTGCTGCTAACATGCTACAAAATTCAATACTTCGCACAACACTTTCAAACTCCCGCAAAGTAACAACAAATATAATAGTATTTTCAACTCTCACTTACATCCTAACACAGAGCTAATACAGAAATTCAATCTCCGTTTGGGAAGGAAATGAAATGTTTCTTATTGCACTCCTTCCCACGCAAGGGACAGAGATTAAAAAAATTGGGCAAAACATGTACTAAGAGGACGGTCTCCATTCTGACTCATGATGTACCAACATCCAGCTGAATACATAACCAAAATAAGCAACCTGAAGAAGGTGTGACATCCCAACAGGACTTGAATCTTGTAAATATGTGCCAACGTTTCCACACCAAAACAGCTCTTTCGAGGTTGTAGTTGGCTCGGCGCGTTACCTTTTTAGTGTGGCGGTTCCCTCGAAAGAGGCCTATGTTCCACATCTCACAACATATATACATCCATACATACATACATATACATTAGACACGTGAACAGGTGATGCTAGAAATCCCACACTTCTTCAGGGCCACAGCCCTACCAGATACCTTTTCTAACAGCCAAATCATCTGCCACAGGCCACATATTAAATACACCCTCATAAATGTCTCATTCATATTCGTTGTAAGAGCCTCAATCATATCATCTCTCTCAGGCCTCATTTCAATATACCTCTACAAACTCACCTCACATTCATTATAATGGCCTCCACCAAACCATCTCTCGCAGGCCTCATATTCAATATACCTCTACAAACTCACTTCACATTCATTATAATGGCCTCCACCAAACCATCTCTCGCAGGCCTCATATTCAATATACCTCTACAAACTCACTTCACATTCATTATAATGGCCTCCACCAAACCATCTCTCGCAGGCCTCATATTCAATATACCTCTACAAACTCACTTCAATTCATTAAATGGCCTCCCAAACCATCTCTCGCAGCCTAATCATCATTACCTCTAAATCTTTCAAATTCATTATAAGGCCTCCAACCAACATCTCTCAGGCTCATATTCTAAATCCTCTACAAACTCGTTTCAAATTCATATCAATGGCCTCCACCAAACCATTCTCAAGGCCTTATAATCATATCCTCTAACAAAACTCGTGTTCAAATTCATTACATGGCCTCACCAAACATCTCTAAGGCCTCATATTCAATATACCTCTACAAACTCTTCAAATTCATTCAAATGGCCTCCACCACAAACCTCTCCGCAGGCCTCATATTCATATACCTCTACAAACTCGTTTCAATTCATTATAATGGCCTCCACCAAACCATCTCTCGCAGGCCTCATATTCAATATACCTCTACAAATCGTTTCATTCATTATAATGGCCTCCACCAAACCATCTCTCACAGGCCTCATATTCAATATACCTCTACAAACTTTTTATATTCTCAAAGCCTCTCCACCAAACCATCTCTCACAGCCTCATATTCAATTATTTACAACTGTTTCACAAATCATATAAGGCCTCCATCCAAACATCTCTCACAGGCCTCATATTCAATATACTCTAAAACTCGTTTCAAATTCATTATAATGGCCTCACCAAACATCTCTTCAGGCTCATATTCAATTCCTCTACAAACTCGTTTCTCATTCATTATAATGGCCTCCACCAAACCCTCTCTCCAGGCCTCATATTCAAATACCTCTACAAACTCGTTTCAAATTCAAATTTTATACATTGGCCTCCACCAAACCATCTCTCGCGGCCTCATATTCAATATACCTCTACAAACTCGTTTCAATTCATTATCAATGGCCTCCACCAAACCATCTCTCACAGGCCTCATATTCAATATACCCTAAAACTCGTCTTCAAATTCATTATAATGGCCTCCACCAAACATCTCTCGCAGGCCTCATATTCAATATACCTCTACAAATCGTTTCAAATTCATTATAATGGCCTCCACCAACCATCTCTCCAGGCCTCATATTCAATATACCTCTACAAACTCGTTTCAATTCATTATAATGGCCTCCACCAAACCATCTCTCACAGGCTCATATTCAATATACCTCTACAAACTCGTTTCAAATTCATTATAATGGCCTCACCAACCATCTCTCACAGGCCTCATATTCAATATACCCTACAAACTCGTTTCAAATTCATTAAATGGCCTCCACCAAACCATCTCTCGCAGGCTCATATTCAATATACCTCTACAAACTCGTTTCAATTCATTATAATGGCCTCCACCAAACCATCTCTCGCAGGCCTCATTTCAATATACCTCTACAAACTCGTTTCAATTCATTATAATGGCCTCCACCAAACCATCTCTCACAGGCCTCATATTCAATATACCTCTACAAACTCGTTTCAATTCATTATAATGCCTCCACCAAACCATCTCTCGCAGGCCTCATATTCAATATACCTCTACAAACTCGTTTCAATTCATTAATGGCTCACCAAACATCTCTCACAGGCTCTATTCAATATACCTCTACAAACTCGTTTCAAATTCATTAAATGGCTCCACCAAACCATCTCTCACAGGCCTATATTCAATATACCCTACAAACTCGTTTCAATTCATATAATGGCCTCCCCAAACCATCTCTCGCAGGCCTCATATTCAATATACCTCTACAAACTCGTTCATTCATTATAATGGCCTCCACCAAACCATCTCTCGCAGGCCTCATATTCAATATACCTCTACAACTCGTTTCAATTCATTATAATGGCCTCCACCAACCTCTCTCACAGGCCTCATATTCATATACCTCTACAAATCTCAATTCATTATAATGGCCTCCACCAAACCATCTCTCCAGGCCTCATATTCAATATCCTCTACAAACTCGTTTCAATTCATTATAATGGCCTCCACCAAACCTCTCTCGCAGGCCTCATATTCAATATACCTCTACAAACTCTTTCACATTCATTATAATGGCCTCCACAAACCATCTCTCCAGGCCTCATATTCAATATACCTCTACAAACCGTTCAATTCATTATAATGGCCTCCACCAAACCATCTCTCACAGGCCTCATATTCAATATACCTCTCAAACTCGTTTCAATTCATTATAATGGCCTCCACCAAACCATCTCTCGCAGGCCTCATATTTCAATATACCTCTACAAACTCGTTTCAATTCATTATAATGGCCTCCACCAAACATCTCTCGCAGGCCTCATATTCAATATACCTACAAACTCGTTTCAATTCATTATATGGCCTCCACCAAACCATCTCTCCAGGCCTCATATTCAATATACCTCTACAAACTCGTTTCAATTCATTATAATGGCCTCCACCAAACCATCTCTCGCAGGCCTCATATTCAATATACCTCTACAAACTCGTTTCAATTCATTATAATGGCCTCCACCAAACCATCTCTCACAGGCCTCATATTCAATATACCTCTACAAACTCGTTTCAAATTCATTATAATGGCCTCCACCAAACCATCTCTCACAGGCCTCATATTCAATATACCTCTACAAACTCGTTTCAATTCATTATATGGCCTCCACCAAACCATCTCTCGCAGGCCTCATATTCAATATACCTCTACAAACTCGTTTCAATTCATTATAATGGCCTCCACCAAACCATCTCTCGCAGGCCTCATATTCAATATACCTCTACAAACTCGTTTCAATTCATTATAATGGCCTCCACCAAACCATCTCTCACAGGCCTCATATTCAATATACCTCTACAAACTCGTTTCACATTCATTATAATGGCCTCCACCAAACCATCTCTCGCAGGCCTCATATTCAATATACCTCTACAAACTCGTTTCAAATTCATTATAATGGCCTCCACCAAACCATCTCTCCAGGCCTCATATTCAATATACCTCTACAAAACTCGCTTCACATTCATTATAATGGCCTCCACCAAACCATCTCTCACAGGCCTCATATTCAATATACCTCTACAAACTCGTTTCACATTCATTATAATGGCCTCCACCAAACCATCTCTCACAGGCCTCATATTCAATATACCTCTACAAACTCGTTTCATATTCATTATAATGGCCTCCACCAAACCATCTCTCGCAGGCCTCATATTCAATATACCTCTACAAACTCGTTTCATATTCATTATAATGGCCTCCACCAAACCATCTCTCGCAGGCCTCATATTCAATATACCTCTACAAACTCGTTTCATATTCATTATAATGGCCTCCACCAAACCATCTCTCGCAGGCCTCATATTCAATATACCCTACAAACTCGCTTCATATTCATTATAATGGCCTCCACCAAACCATCTCTCGCAGGCCTCATATTCAATATACCCCTACAAACTCGTTTCACATTCATTATAATGGCCTCCACCAAACCATCTCTCAAAGGCCTCATATTCAATATACCTCTACAAACTCGTTTCACATTCATTATAATGGCCTCCACCAAACCATCTCTCAAAGGCCTCATATTCAATATACCTCTACAAACTCACCTCACATTCATTATAATGGCCTCCACCAAACCATCTCTCAAAGGCCTCATATTCAATATACCTCTACAAACTCCCTCACATTCATTATAATGGCCTCCACCAAACCATCTCTCACAGGCCTCATATTCAATATACCTCTACAAACTCGTTTCACATTCATTATAATGGCCTCCACCAAACCATCTCTCACAGGCCTCATATTCAATATACCTCTACAAACTCGTTTCACATTCATTATAATGGCCTCCACCAAACCATCTCTCACAGGCCTCATATTCAATATACCTCTACAAACTCGTTTCACATTCATTATAATGGCCTCCACCAAACCATCTCTCACAGGCCTCATATTCAATATACCTCTACAAACTCGTTTTCACATTCATTATAATGGCCTCCACCAAACCATCTCTCACAGGCCTCATATTCAATATACCTCTACAAACTCGTTTCACATTCATTATAATGGCCTCCACCAAACCATCTCTCACAGGCCTCATATTCAATATACCTCTACAAACTCGTTTCACATTCATTATAATGGCCTCCACCAAACCATCTCTCACAGGCCTCATATTCAATATACCTCTACAAACTCGTTTCACATTCATTATAATGGCCTCCACCTAACCATCTCTCTCAGGCCTCATCACCTCACATTCATTATAATGGCCTACCAGATACCTTTTCTAACAGCCAAAACATCTGCCACATACAAAATACATCCAACTTCACTACCACCACAACAACATTATTCTGGAAAAGAGGAATTGGTGGAATGTGCAAGAAAAGTAAAATTAGTAGGCCACAAAATGGGGAGAACAGAGACAAAATTGGACAGGTTTTGATGACTGCTGCATGTGAAGCCCATGTATCGGCCTTCTGTGATGCTCTGTGCTGTGGCATCTTAATTTGAGGACACCCATGTCACACTGCAACTTCCAGCACTGTCAACAAACAGTTACCAATCACTATAGCATCCACAGAGGCATCCTAATAAACACATTCAATATGAAGTATGAAACTACTGTGGTGACAAATTTTTTACACTGTACACTGTACCATGACATTAGAAAGGGTTAGTCTCCAACCCTGGACACAAAATAAACTCCAGCCAGAGAATGTGTGTGTTCATAATGTCAGAAGTCACCTGTGGGAGATACATGAACTGGATTAAGGTACAAGTGGGCAGTGTAAAATGTCAAACACTTCAATCACAACTATGACCACATACCGTCAGAATGCTCTAAGTTAATAATACAATTCTGCTTGAATAACAATGATACTGCACATTTCAACATCACTGTGCACAACCTTTGGAACAAAGATTTTCCTGGTGGCTCCACTGGCCAGTTAGAAAGAGCTAGACTCAATCCCTGGATACTTAGCTGAGTCAAGACAAAGAATGTTTATTCAAAACAGGTCAACTAGGGACAAAAGTGAATTATAAGATTTGCGTACGAATTCACATGTCCAAAATTTCAGTCATCTCTATGACCAAATAAAATCATTAGAATTCTATTCAGATAATGAAACAACTGCATGAATATAAATATTTTGTTGCACAGGTATTATTGGATGCCCCAGTACTGACATTCTTACACACACTGGACAAGACTGCAGTGCACAAAGCTGGCCACAGCAACTGCTGCGAGACAGTGAATGGTTTGATTTTATGTGGCTGGAGGGGCATAGACACAAAACACGTGGCTTTCAAATTACAAAAACTAGAACGCAATGACAGGGGTAAAGAATTATGATTCACGAGTTCTACCAACAATGTACATTAAATATTCCTGAATATGGCCATTCTTCCCCACCATCCCAATAAATTACATCATAGTCGATAATTCTCAGTACAACAGTTCTGTCTTTGTCAAACACAGAGGAGCTGTGTCCTACATACACTGTCAACTTTATCTTTTCTTCCCACTACCTTCACACCTTTAAGCCTATTCACCGCATAATTCTTGACATCTTCTGAAAAACTGATAAAGAATTATGCAACAAACACAATCCATCAAATTTACTTTCAGTATGACTCATTTTTAACACCCACAAACGAGTTGCTATGGATCCTCTCATCACTAGTTTAATAACTTATTTTCCTCTCATAGAACCCGCACAGAATGCAACCTAAGCATAAATTACGCTCTGTAGAAGGTTCATAGGCACACCAACAGAGGGTGCTGATTGTCACTATCTCACTTTATATTTTATTGAAGTTCTATATTTTATTGTTTGTTCAGCTGCTGTGATTCTCATTTTTATAACAGAAAACCGTTATTTCATTTCATTACAATTTATGATTGAGTAATGTTTATACTATTTATATTTAGAGGTCCGGATAATTTTGTCTTACATATGAATTGCAGGATTTTGTTTCTTTTTAGATTGTCAACTTATTCTTAAAATTATGGTTCACCTGAATATGAAAGCAGTTTGCTTTTGAAACAATGTGCTGTATGTTTTATACTCAGTGACGAAGGAGAAAGGATAGAGTGTACAGTAATAATGATTACTTTGGAGATCTTCAAGAAAGCACTCACACTGTAGCGTTTTCTCCTTAACCAGCAAATGTCGATGTGCAATAAGTAATGTTTCTTGGATGTAGCATAAGTTCGCAAGCTGAAGGGAAACACTGAGAGGACACTCTTCAAATATCATGCATGAAAACATAATATTAACTGCACTACATTCATCTAAAAGATATGGACCCCGACTCACAGCAAACTGGAACAGCAGTAAGTGCTCCAATGCCTGCTCCCATGCTAAACGGTCTGCATAGTGACCGGTGATACAGACAGTGTGATATCATTTTATGCTTTCATACAAAAGCAAGCCCAAACATTCCCCTAAACAGCAGAACCATACCTCCTTGTGAAGGAAAGCTGCCATTCAGAGCTTCGCAGCAGCTGTGCGTACATGTGCAGGTGGCTCACCTTCATGGACGACCACAGGTTTATCATATGAAACAGGAAGTCCTGCAACACACACAGTAATTTTACATCTAAACTAATCACTGCAATCAACCGCACACATAATAAAAAGGTATTTGTAATGCAAGATTTAAGATTCTCACAGCGTATCTATGAACGTTTGAAAATTTAGGAACTGACAATGACTACTTTCCTTCTGATACTGCCAACAGGACCAACCGTATTTAACCGACTATAAGACAAACTCCTTACCTATAAAGCACATTTAACGTTGTGCACTATTTATAATGCAACCTTCCATTCTTTCAGACAATTAATTAAGAAAATATTCTCGTCTTACACACATATTCACGTAAAAACACGATAAACTGTACAATTTTCAGTACCACATATTTTCACTATATTAAGTTTGTCAAGCATATCCTCACAATTTATCATCGCCATCATCTTTGAAACTGGTCACATTTTAAAAATGATTCAATAAAAAATATGTGGCTACCCTTTTGATCTGCCTCAATACATTTTACATGCTTAGCTTCAGGGTTCATCAGCCATTGCCAATAAACAAAAACCCCAGAAACCAAGAGCCACAATACAGTTTTCCATTTTGCACAAAATTTACCTTAACATGATTACGTGCAAAATTTTAGGAACCTCCATATTAAACACTCGATGGCGTTTAAGTGCAAATTCCAATACCGCACAGGATATAGCAGTTTTAAATTCAACCTGCCTTAAAAGCACTAATGCAATACCATGCAAAGAAACCTGGCAGCATTTGAGAAATTAGTGTTTCTGTTGTGGATGCAGTGAAGTTTAAGTCAAACAGAGGACAAAGTATTGCACTGCATACCCCAGGATTCCTTCCAAAATGTCCCAGGACTATTTCAAAGTACCTGCAGAAAATCTCTTATACCTTTGAAGCTTCATTTGTGTGAGACAGAGAGAGAAGGAGTTTACAGTTCTGTCAGCATGCCTGTGCATCATGTGACACCGAACCACACTGACAGCCTTAGCAAACACAGCTATCGCGAAACTAGGATGCCAGCTAACAATCTGGTACTGTTGTAAACGTGTTGCAAAATATTACTCAGTTTTGAAGACGGGAAAATAAGGGTGAGAATAAACAACATTCCTTCCCGCTCTACTGGAAAGAACCATATTACCGAGTTTAGTGGAGGCAGGAAAAATCCCCCAACAGGGATGTACAGAAATGTACATAACTGGCCGATGTATATGCCATGTCATTAGGAAACTGTACCTTGCACCTTGCAACACATATGCCGCATTGTTCAATGTCACCAGCTTGAAGACCAAACAGTGCGCAGGGGCTTCCACTGAACAGTTCAGTGGTGCAAGTGTTAGTCCCTCTCCAGACACTCCACCAGTGTTGACTTAATATCTCATATATTGCAAATGACGCCCTGCAGACTCCATATCAATTGTAATTTTCTGTTCAGTTTTAAGCACACAACACAAACTGCAAAGCATTTTCTCTCCATTTCAAAGAAACCCACAGTGCCAAATATGACTGCACTCACAACAGAATATAAACGTTTCTGAAAGAGACACAACACTGCCCAGCCATTCCGAGGTGACATTACCAGTGGCCACATCCAGGATAACGCAGCTATAATTGGGTGTTATGGAACTCAGCGAGCAAGTAATCTGGTCACATTCTAAGATGCAAAGCAGGGCTTGGCCTCCCTTGAATATATATACTTACCCTGGCCTTCGGAACAGCGGTCTCTTCTTTGGTCCTCCCCACAGCCCTCTAGTCTTTCAATTTCACCACAATGCACTCTTCCTTGACTTTTGACAGAGCCCTCTCTTTTTCAGGCTTCACACAACGGGATGTAAACTGCGAACAATATAATTGCACAACAAGCAGAGAGCATCAAAGAATTCAAAAATCTAAAACAGAAGTGAGACATTATTACTAAAATTGTTATGCTTATTAGAGCACAATGGTATGTAAACAACGTAGATTTCAACAGCACAAGCACAGAGCATCAACCCATTCAAAAACCTAAGATAGTGATGACATTATTATTAAAACTAGTACATCAATTATAGCCCAAAAGTTAGTAAATAATGAAGATCCAACTTCCGCAACAAGCACACAGCACCAACCTATTAAAAAACCTAGAAGAGTAGTGAGATATTATTATTACAATTATTACATTCATTATAGCACCAATGATATGTAAATATGGCAGTGCAGTGGCAGTGTAGTGCAGGGCAGTGGCAGTGCAGTGACAGGGCAGTGACAGAGACAGTGACAGTGACAGGGCAGGGCAGGGCAGGGCCGTGTAATGCAGTGCAGTGCAGTGGGAGTGTAGTGCAGGGCAGTGAAGTGGCAGTGTAGACCAAGGCAGTGCAGTGACAGTTACTGTGGCAGTGTAGTGCAGGGCAGTGCAGTGGCAGTGTAGACCAAGGCAGTGCAGTGACAGTTACTGTGGCAGTGTAGTGCAGTGCAGTGCAGTGGCAGTGTAGACCAAGGCAGTGCAGTGACAGTTACTGTGGCAGTGTAGTGCAGTGCAGTGCAGTGGCAGTGTAGACCAAGGCAGTGCAGTGACAGTTACTGTGCATGCAGTGCAGTGCAGTGACAGTTGACAGGGCAGTGCAGTGTGCGTGCAGTGCAGTAGCCAAGGCAGTGCAGTGCAGTTACAGTGGCAGTGCAGTGCAGTGCAGTGACAGTACAGTGGCAGTGCAGTGCAGTGCAGTGCAGTTGCATGTGGCAGTGCAGTGCAGTGCAGTTGCATGTGCAGTGCAGTGCAGTGCATGAGTAGACAGTTGCAGTGGCAGTGCAGTGCAGTGCAGTTAGCGTGCAGTGCAGTGCAGTGCAGTGCAGTTCAGTGCAGTGCAGTGCAGTGCAGTGACAGTGCGTGGCAGTGCAGTGCAGTCATGAGCAGTGCAGTGCAGTGCAGTGCATGCAGTTACAGTCAGTGCAGGCAGTGCAGTGACAGTTAGCAGTGGCAGTGCAGTGCAGTGCAGTGCAGTGCAGTCAGTGGCAGTGCAGTGCAGTGCAGTGCAGTGCAGTGCAGTGCAGTGCAGTTGCAGTGCAGTGCAGTGCAGTGACAGTTGACGTGCAGTGCAGTGCATGCAGTGGTGCAGTGCAGTGACAGTTCAGTGAGTGCAGTGCAGTGCAGTGCAGTGCAGTCAGTTGCAGTGCAGTGCAGTGCAGTGCAGTGCAGTGAGGCAGTTGCAGTGTCAGTGCAGTTGCCAGTGGACAGTCGTGCAGTGCAGTGCAGTGCAGTGCAGTGCAGGGAGGCAGTTCTGTGGCAGTGCAGTGCAGTGCAGTGCAGTGCAGTTTCGTGCTGGCAGTGCAGTGCAGTGCAGTGCAGTGACAGTGCTAGTGGCAGTGCAGTGCAGTGCAGTGCAGTGCAGTGCAGTGCAGTTGCAGTGCAGTGCAGTGCAGTGCAGTGCAGTGCAGTGAGTGCAGTGCAGTGCAGTGCTAGTGCAAGTGCAGTGCAGTGCAGTGCAGTGTGCAGTGCAGTGCAGCTGCAGTGCAGTGAGCAGTGCAGTGCAGTGCAGTGCAGTTGCATGTGCAGTGCAGTGCAGTGCAGTGCAGTGCAGTGCAGTGCAGTTGCATGTGGGAGTAGTGCAGTGCAGTGCAGTGCAGTGCATGTGCAGTGCAGTGCAGTGCAGTGAACAGTTGCAAGTGCAGTGCAGTGCAGTGCAGTGCAGTGCAGTGCAAGTGCAGTGCAGTGCAGTGCAGTGCAGTGCAGTGCAGTGCAGTGCAGTGCAGTGCAGTGCAGTGCAGTGCAGTGCAGTGCAGTGCAAGTGCAGTGCAGTGCAGTGCAGTGCAGTGCAGTAGGCAGTGCAGTGCAGTGACAGTGCAGTGCAGTGCAGTGCGTGCAGTGCAGTGCAGTGCAGTGCAGTGCAGTGCAGTGCAGTGCAGTGCAGTGACAGTAGTGCAGTGCAGTGCAGTGCAGTGCAGTGCAGTCGTGCAGTGCAGTGCAGTGCAGTGCAGTGCAGTGCAGTGCAGTGCAGTGCAGTGCAGTGCATAGTGCAGTGCAGTGCAGTGCAGTGCATGCAGTGCAGTGCAGTGCATGTGCAGTGCAGTGCAGTGCAGTGCAGTGCAGTGCAGTGCAGTGCAGTGCAGTGCAGTTTCAGTGACATTACTGATGGCAGTGCAGTGCATCTGCAGCTGGTCAAGTGCAGTACATGTGCAGTGCATCCAGTGCATAGTTGCACATGTGGCAGATGCACTCATGGCAGTGCAGTGCAGTGCTCAGGCAGTGCAGTCAGTGCAGGCAGTGCATGCAGTGCATGCATGTCAGTGCAGTGCATGAGTCAGTCAAATGCAGTTCAGTCCAAACTTGTAATGCAGATTTGAGCTTCTCACAGCGGTATTGATGAACACTGATGAACTGACAATGACTACTTTCCTTCTGATACTGCCATCAGGACCATCCGTATTTACCCGACTATAAGACAAACTCCTTACCTATAAAGCATATTAATGTTGTGCACTATTTATAATGCAACCTTCCATTCTTTCACACAATTAATATTCTCGTCTTACACACATATTCACGTAAAACACGATAAACTGTACAATTTTCAGTACCACATGTTTTCACAATATTAAGTTTGTCAAACATATCATTAAAATTATCACCACCATCATCTTGAAACTGGTAACATTTAAAAATGATTCAATAAAAAAATGTGGCTACCTTTTTCACCTGCCTCAATACATTTTACATGCAACCTGAAGCAGAAGGTCTAACATCAAACAGCACTTGAATCTTGTAAAAATATGTGCCAATCTCTCATAGGCCTCATATTCAATATACCCCTACAAAGTCGTTTCACATTCCTTATAATATTCCTCCACAAACCAATCTCTCACAGGCCTCATATTCAATATACCTCTACAAACTCATTTCACATTCCTTATAATGGCCTCCACAAAACCAATCTCTCACAGGCCTCATATTCAATATTACCTCTACATAAGTCGTTTCAATTCATGTATAATATCCTCCACAAAACCAATCTCTCATAGGCCTCATATTCAATATACCTCTACAAACTCATTTCACATTCCTTATAATGGCCTCCACAAAACCAATCTCTCACAGGCCTCATATTCAATATACCTCTAAAAACTCGTTTCACATTCCTTATAATATCCTCCACAAAACCAATCTCTCACAGGCCTCACATTCAAAATACCTCTACAAACTCATTTCACATTCCTTATAATATCCTCCACCAACCATCTCTCACAGGCCTCATATTCAATATACCTTACAATGTTGTTTCACATTCCTTATAATATCCTCCACAAAACCAATCTCTCACAGGCCTCATATTCAATATACCTCTACAAACTCATTTCACATTCCTTATAATGGCCTCCACAAAACCAATCTCTCACAAGCCTCATATTCAATATACCTCTAAAAACTCGTTTCACATTCCTTATAATATCCTCCACAAAACCAATCTCTCACAGGCCTCATATACAATATACCTCTACAAACTCGTTTCACATTCCTTATAATGGCCTTCACAAAACCAATCTCTCACAGGCCTCATATTCAATATACCTCTAAAAACTCGTTTCACATTCCTTATAATATCCTCCACAAAACCAATCTCTCATAGGCCTCATATTCAATATACCTCTACAAAGTCGTTTCACATTCCTTATAATGGCCTCCGCCAAACCATCTGTAACTGGTCACATAAAATTAAATGAACTAAAATCTTCATCTATAATATTCTGATTCACAATCAGTGTTAACAAAGTATTATTATTATTATTATTATTATTATTAGTAGTAGTAGTAGTAGTAGTATGTTCATTTGAATAACTCAAATAGATATTTGTGCAGCCAATTGCTGAAAAATGCTGGAAATTGCTGGCAAAGCTCTTGGTGGTGGTGATGATATTGATGCTACTCATGTCCTGATGAAGATGGTGCTGATGATAAATGTGTCGCCATATCACTTCTCCTGCAACCGTGGATGCGTCTTCAGCAACTGGCACATCAGTTTTTTCCTTCTGTCAACAAAGAATAACTCTCAGCTCTCAAATCCTTACTTTGATCATGAAAATAATACTAATTTGTCCAAAAATAAATAACTTATCAGAAGGAAAAACTATATTCGCTGACAAGAGCATCTCAATTTCTGGTGAAAATGTTCATTTGCCTTCAATGTTAAACACAGTTATGTTGTCATATGAGTAAATGGTTTACTGGCAAAGAGTTGGCTCTGAATCCACATAACGAAATAGAAAGAAATCTGTAACAAGTAATTCTCCACAATATCCACTAAATATTGGCTACAATGAAAAATATACATAAGAACCAGTAAAAGAATTTATTCCTTCGTTCAAAAATCGATAACAACCTTAATTCAAATAATCAAACTGATCCAGTGATTCCAACATGTTTTGAAGCATTTTACGTAGTCACGTCTGCGTTTCACATCAGAAACAATTGACACCCTTAAAATAAATCATTTTGTCCATTTCCATTCAATAATTACATATGGATTAATCACTTTGGATAATTCTTCTCAGAGTGACAATATATTCACTTTACAAAAGAAAACTGCTACAATTATGGTATGTGCAAAACCTAGAAACCCACAGACACCTGTTCCAAGAAATTACAATTTTGCCTCGCCCATGCAATTACCCATTTCATCAATGAACGTCACTGTAAACACCACACAAAACATTTGAAGCAAATTCAGCTGCACATAGCATTAATAGAAGAAATAGTGATCATCTTGACAGACCAAATGAGCTGGCATCAAAATATTCAACACTTTACCATGCAAAATTAAAGTCTGAAAAATATATAAACATCCAATTTAAAACAGCAGTAAGCACATACTTAAAAATATAAACTCCTTTTATCCTGTTGAGGAATTTACAATGTTCAAAAGTGACTCAAATTAACAGCTCTATCAAAATCACTTGCAAACTTACAGCATACAAAGATTTCTGTAACGGTACATAACACAAATATCTGGCCCACTTACAGTGCAACAAATTCCACGTCATTTCAGTTACACCTCAGTAAATATTCCCTGCACTCTGGGAAAACACTCAGCAATTGTCATTGTTAAGTTACTTCCACACTAAAACCCTCATGGATGACACAGTGCTTATCAAATGAGACAGGACAGGACAGGAGAGTGGTAATTTTTAACCTTTTAAACGCAGAGTTAATTCCCAGCTGTATGTCCCAGCTCACCGAATTTCTCTGCGTGGGTATTTAAATTGTGCACATGCTTTACAAAAACTTTAATATTTCTAAAACTAACCAAGATTAATTTATGAACTAAATGCCACTTTGTAGGGAAGGAAACAGACATTGCTCAGAATGTCTTAAAAATGCTGTAAATATCCTTATACAAACACAAGCAACCCGTTCAGAGCAAACACTCAACTGTGTTGGCACGATTATCTGCAACTTAGTCAAGGGAAATTTTTCCTTCCCCTTCTCCTCACAGCCTCTACTCGGCTGCTTCAGGAACCCAAATGGTTTCATGCGCAGTGCACTTTTTAGCAATTATGACACTTGTGCATTTATGGCCAATTAAGGGCCTGTTTGGAGCTGGCTAAGTGTTTACACAAAGATACCAACAACAAAAGTATTGCAGACTGCTTCAGGGTTGCCATATTGTGTAGACAGACATAAAGAACGCATTTTCAATGTTGCCAAATGGAGCTCGCTTAAAGTACACGTTAGCAGTGGTCAGCAACACCAGCCGCTCACCAAAGTGCCTTAGCAGACTAAGGGTTAAACATACCTTTAGTACAGATACTCCACTTAGAAAGAGCTAGTCTCAGTCCCTGGATACTGAACTGCGTCAAGTCCGAGCATGTTTACTCAAAATGTAAGAGGTCACCTGCAGACAAAAGCAAAGTATATGATCTTCACATTGTATTTACCGTGCATTTTCAATTAAGATATGTTCAATAAACACCAACTAATGCACATAAATGTGCATTAGTTGGTGTTTATTGAACATATCAAAGTATATGATATACGTACATAATAATGCACAAATGTCCAAATTTCAGTCACCTCTATGACCACATAACATCATCACAAGTCTTTAGAAGTTAATGGGACAACTGATTTAATGCCAATATTTTTTTACAGAGATATTACTGGATGCCACACTACTGATAATCTTACACACTCAGTACAAGACTGCAGTGCACAAAAGCTGGCCACAGCAACTGCTGCGAGACAGTGAATGGTTCGATTTTATGTGGCTGGAGGGGCATACACACAAAACGTGGCTTTCAACTTACAAAAAATTTGGGATCGTAGATGTTTTTTATACTGAGGTACGAGCAGGTACTGACATCAGTTGTTCTCAAGAGGAACACAACGATGGGGGTAAAGAATATTATGATCAACAATGAGTTATACCAACATTGTACATTAAATATTTCCTTCAGGTCTTAAATTAATACTTCGTACAGTCTCTCTTCGCTCCCATGCGTGCTACATGACCCACACACCTTGCCTCCTTAATTTGATCATCCTAGTGTTTCACATGAGGTAAAAATTATGAAGCTTCAATTATGCAAGTTTCTCCAGCTTCCATTATTTCTTCTGTCTTCGGTTCACGCATACTCCCAAACCCTCTAATCAGACACCTTCAGTTTATAAATGGTAACAAGCATTCATAAGTTTTTACTGCCAGTAATATTCTCATGAATAAAATACTGTTTTGTCAGAATAATTCCAGCATATTTATAGATTCTGTCTTCCAAATGTGGAACCACAAACTTCTTTACCATGTTCACACAAGCACACTTCCAGATCTGTTCATAAGCCAGACAAGTTCAGTCCACATCTTCGTGCTCTGTTCCTTCAGGATTCACTTCAACTACCTGCAACTCTTAACATATGGCAACAGCACAAGCACAGAGCATCAACCTATTCAAAAAAACCTAGAAGAGTAGTGAGATATTATTATTATAATTATTACATTCATTATAGCACCAATGATATGTAAATATGGCAGTGCAGTGCAGTGACAGTGACAGTGACAGTGGTAGTGGTAGTGCAGTGACAGTGGTAGTGTAGTGACAGTGCAGTGGCAGTGTAGTGGTAGTGGTAATGCAGTACAGTGGTAGTGCAGTGACAGTGCAGTGGTAGTGCAGTGACAGTGGTAGTGCAGTGACAGTGCACGTGCAGTGACAGTGCTGTGCAGTGCGAGTGCAGTAGGGCAGTGCTGTGCAAGTGCGAGTGCAGTGGCAGTGGTAGTGCAGTGACAGTGCAGTGGCAGTGTAGTGGTAGTGCAGTGGCAGTGCGAGTGTAGTGGAAGTGCGAGTGCAGTGGCAGTGGTAGTGCAGTGACAGTGCAGTGGCAGTGTAGTGGTAGTGCAGTGGCAGTGCGAGTGTAGTGGAAGTGCGAGTGCAGTGGCAGTGCGAGTGCAGTGGACAGTGCAGTGAGTGGAGTGATAGTGCGAGTGCAGTGGAGTGCGAGTGCGAGTGCGCAGTGCGAGTGCAGTGCAGTGGTAGTGCAGTGGCAGTGCGAGTGCAGTGCAGTGGTAGTGCAGTGCAGTGCAGTGGCAGTGAGTGGAGTGCAGTGCATGTGCGAGTGCAGTGGAGATGCAGTGCAGTGCAGTGCAGTGCAGTGGCAGTGCGTAGTGCAGTGGAAGTGCGAGTGCAGTGGCAGTGCGAGTGCAGTGGCAGTGCGAGTGCAGTGGCAGTGGTAGTGCAGTGCAGTGCAGTGGCAGTGAGTGGTGAGTGCAGTGGCAGTGCGAGTGCAGTGGCAGTGCGAGTGCAGTGGCAGTGCGAGTGCAGTGGCAGTGCGAGTGCAGTGGCAGTGGGAGTGCAGTGGCAGTGCGAGTGCAGTGGCAGTGCGAGTGCAGTGGCAGTGCGAGTGCAGTGGCAGTGCGAGTGCAGTGGCAGTGCGAGTGCAGTGGCAGTGCGAGTGCAGTGGCAGTGCGAGTGCAGTGGCAGTGCGTGCAGTGCAGTGGCAGTGTAGTGCGTAGTGCAGTGGCAGTGCGAGTGCAGTGGCAAGATGCGAGTGCAGTGGCAGTGGAGTGCAGTGGCAGTGCGAGTGCAGTGAAGTGGTAGTGCAGTGGCAGTGCGTGAGTGCTAGTGGAAGTGCGAGTGCAGTGGCAGTGCGAGTGTAGTGGAAGTGCGAGTGCAGTGGCAGTGCGAGTGCAGTGGCAGTGCGAGTGCAGTGGCAGTGCGAGTGCAGTGGCAGTGCGAGTGCAGTGGCAGTGCGAGTGCAGTGGCAGTGCGAGTGCAGTGGCAGTGCGAGTGCAGTGGCAGTGCGAGGTGCGAGTGCAGTTCAGTGCAGTGCAGTGCATCCTAACACAGAGCTAATACAGAAATTCAATTTCCATTTGAGAAGGGAATGAAATGTTTCTTATTGCACTCCTTCCAACGCAAAGGACAGAGATTATAAAAATTGCAAAACACATGTACTAAGAGGACGGTCTCCATTCTGACTCATGATGTACCAACATCCAGCTGAATACATAACCAAAATAAGCAACCTGAAGAAGGTGTGACATCCCACAGGACTTGATTCTTGTAAATATGTGCCAACGTTTCCACACCACAAGAGCTCTTTCGAGGTTGTAGTTGGCTCGGCGCGTTACCCTTTATTAGTGTGGCGGTTCCCTCAAAAGAGGCCTATGTTCCACATCTCACAAATGATATATAACAAGATTCCACATGTAAAGGTGACGCTAGAAATCCCACACCTTCTTCAGGGCCACAGCCCTACCAGATATATGGAAAGATATGATAAATACCTTTTCTAACAGCCAAATCATCTGCCACAGGCCACATATTAAATACACCCTCATAAATGTCTCATTCATATTCATTGTAAGAGCTTCCACCAAACAATTTCTCACAGGCCTCATGTTCATTATACCTCTAAAAATCGTTTCACATTCTTATAATGGCTCCACAAACCAATCCTCATAGGCCTCATATTCAATATACCCTACAAACTAATTTCACATTCCTTATAATGGCCTCCAAAAACCAATCTCTCACAGGCCTCATATTCAATGTACCTCTACAAAGTCGTTTCACATTCCGTATAATTCCTCCACAAAACCAATCTCTCATAGGCCTCATATTCAATATACCTCTACAAACTCGTTTCACATTCCTTATAATGGCCTCCACCAAACCATCTCTCACAGGCCTCATATTCAATATACCTCTACAAAGTCGTTTCACATTCCTTATAATATCCTCCACAAAACCATCTCTCATAGGCCTCATATTCAATATACCTCTACAAATCATTTCACATTCCTTATAATGGCCTCCACAAACAATCTCTCAAGGCCTCATATTCAATATAACTCTACAAACTTGTTTCACATTCCTTATATATCCTCCACCAAACAATCTCTCACAGTCCTCATTTTCAATATACCTCTACAAACTCGTTTCACATTCCTTATAATGGCCTCTGCCAAACCATCTCTCACAGGCCTCATGTTCATTATACCTCTAAAACTCGTTTCACATTCCTTATATATCCTCCCAAAACCATCTCTTATAGGCCTCATATTCATTATACCTCTACAAACTCGCCTCACATTCATTATAATGGCCTCCACAAAACCATTCTTCTCGCAGGCCTCATATTCAATATACCTCTACAAACTCGCCTCACATTCATTATAAGGCCTCCGCCAAACCATCTCTCACAGGCCTCATGTTCATTATACCTCTACAAACTCGTTTCACATTCCTTATAATATCCTCCACAAAACCAATCTCTCACAGGCCTTATATTCATATACCTCTACAAACTCGTTTCACATTCCTTATAATGGCCTCTGCCCAAAACCATCACTCACAGGCCTCATATTCATTATACCTCTACAAACTCGCCTCACATTCATTATAATGGCCTCACCAAACCATCTCTCGCAGGCCTCATATTCATATACCTCTACAAACTCACCTCACATTCATTATAATGGCCTCCACCAAACCATCTCTCGCAGGCCTCATATTCAATATACCTCTACAAACTCACCTCACATTCATTATAATGGCCTCCACCAAACCATCTCTCACAGGCCTCATATTCAATATACCTCTACAAACTCGCCTCACATTCATTCATAATGGCCTCCACCAAACCATCTCTCTCAGGCCTCATATTCAATATACCTCTACAAACTCACCTCACATTCATTATAATGGCCTCCACCAAACCATCTCTCACAGGCCTCATATTCAATATACCTCTACAAACTCGTTTTCACATTCATTATAATGGCCTCCACCAAACCATCTCTCACAGGCCTCATATTCAATATACCTCTACAAACTCGTTCACATTCATTATAATGGCCTCCACCTAAACCATCTCTCTCAGGCCTCATATTCAATATACCTCTACAAACTCGTTTCACATTCATTATAATGGCCTCCACCTAACCATCTCTCGCAGGCCTCATATTCAATATACCTCTACAAACTCGTTTCACATTCATTATAATGGCCTCCACCAACCATCTCTCACAGGCCTCATATTCAATATACCTCTACAAACTCGTTCACATTCATTATAATGGCCTCCACCAAACCATCTCTCACAGGCCTCATATTCAATATACCTCTACAAACTCCCTCACATTCATTATAATGGCCTCCACCAAACCATCTCTCACAGGCCTCATATTCAATATACCTCTACAAACTCGTTTCACATTCATTATAATGGCCTCCACCAAACCATTCTCACAGGCCTCATATTCAATATACCTCTACAAACTCTCCTCACATTCATTATAATGGCCTCCACCAAACCATCTCTCACAGGCCTCATATTCAATATACCTCTACAAACTCGTTTCACATTCATTATAATGGCCTCCACCAAACCATCTCTCACAGGCCTCATATTCAATATACCTCTACAAACTCCCTCACATTCATTATAATGGCCTCCACCAAACCATCTCTCACAGGCCTCATATTCAATATACCTCTACAAACTCGTTTCACATTCATTATAATGGCCTCCACCAAACCATCTCTCTCAGGCCTCATATTCATTACCCCCACAATACTCACCTCACATTCATTAATGGCCTACCAGATACCTTTTCTAACAGCCAAAACATCTGCCACATATAAAATACATCCAACTTCACTACCACCACAACAACATTATTCTGGAAAGAGGAATTGGTGGAATGTGCAAGAAAAGTAAAATTAGTAGCCACAAAATGGGGAGAACAGACACGAAAATTGGACAGGTTTTGATGACTGCTGAATGTGAAGCCCATGTATTGGCCTTCTGTGATGCTCCGTGCTGTGGCATCTTAATTTGAGGACACCCATGTCACACTGCAACTTCCAGCACTGTCAACAAACAGTTACCAATCACTATAGCATCCACAGAGGCATCCTAATAAACACATTCAATGTGAAGTATGAAACTACTGTGGTGACAAATTTTTTACACTGTACACTGTACCATGACATTAGAAAGGGTTAGTCTCCAACCCTGGACACAGAATAAACTCCAGCCAGAGAATGTGTGTGTTCATAATGTCAGAAGTCACCTGTGGGAGATACATGAACTGGATTAAGGTACAAGTGGGCAGTGTAAAATGTCAAACACTTCAATCACAACTATGACCACATACCGTCAGAATGCTCTAAGTTAAATAATACAATTCTGCTTGAATAACAATGATACTGCACATTTCAACATCACTGTGCACAACATTTGGAACAAAGATTTTCCTGGTGGCTCCACTTGCCAGACGAAGAGTGTTCCACAACGACCTGTCAGAACCAACAACCTATCCAAAACATCCTACCTATATTCGTATGAGTCACCAAAGGTAAGGTGTGAGGCATCGTGCCGAGAGCTGCATGGCACTGGGGTGGTAAAACAGCAGTGTCGTGAACGATCCCCTCGGGGAACCGGGCAGCACCCCGTTGTATCTATGCCTTCCATCCGTAAGGGGCTCTGCGGGTGGTGACTGCTATTTCCCCAATACTCGTGGGAACAAAATGGACACGAACAAATTTAAAACCTAAACAAGGAGCAGATTTGGCTGCAGACTTGTCAACAGAAGACTCCTATATGGAGGCTGAAAATGAATCCGTTGCTGTCTCTTCAGAGGAGGACAGACTAGCTGCAGGCGTCTCTACGATCAAACTGCAGACTCGGCGTCTCTCTGGAGCGCAGCGAAGGAAACTAACAAAAGACAGGAAAATGAAGGAGGGCACCTGGACGGTTGAAAAACCTAAAGGTAGAACTCCCTCATCTAAGGAGAAGAAGGTGAAGGAAAACAGTGGGGGTGTGAAAAGACCCCACTCTGACTCAAGTACTCCACCCTTGACAACGAAGCCACCTAAGAAGCCCAGGAACACGCAAGTGCAGACTGAGTCTTATAAGGAAGCTGTAGTTGGAATAAGAATGGCGGTCATCTTCAGACGCTATCCGGAAGAAAAACTAAATGAGGCTCAGGTTGACCTCATTCAGATAAAACTTTTGGAGGCTGTGGATGCGTTTCCCGAGGGGGAGATGCCTCCACAGTTCCTAAATACCAGATTTACACAGGGAGCACTATGGATGAACTGTGCAAATGAACACTCGAGGTCTGGCTAATGCGGACCATAAATTGACTTGGGGAGCTTTGGAAGGGGTTGGAGCTGACAGTTGTTGACTCCAAAGACCTCCCGAAGAGACCCAAGGTGCTTGTCCGCATACCAAACACCTCAGAAGTTACCACTGTCACAACGCGTCTTAGGATCCAGAATCCAGGACTGAATACGGCGGATTGGACACTAATGAGCCGTAAGGTAATTGAGAAGGAACAAACTTTGGCCTTCACTATAGACTCAGACTCATACAAAGTACTGGTTAAAACCAACTTCAAGGCCTTTGGGGACTAGGAAGAGTCATCTTCAGGACCCTGAAGGATGAAGAGGAAATAAAAGAAAAACCAGTAGATGAGGGTGCTGCAGGTAAATCTTCATCACAGTAGGGCGGCTTCAGCAGCCCTCTGTGTTGCAATGAGGAACTGTGATGTAGCCCTCATACAAGAACCATGGATCTACATGGGAACTGTCAAAGGTTTAAAAGAGGTAGGTGGAGAACTAATTTATAGTAGATCCAATCTAAATCCAAGAACCTGTATTTTAGTCAAGAAAGACTTTAAGATACTGCCGATGATGCAATATTGTTCTAGAGATCTCACGGTAGTCAAAATCAGGGGGTCATGTGACAGAGGGCCGAGGGAGATTATTCTAGGATCGGCCTACCTGCCATATGATGAACCTGAACCCCCACCCCATAAGGAGTTAGAAAAGCTGGTGGCAGGATGTAAAGCAAAAGGATCACACCTTGTCATCGGCTGTGATGCAAATGCGCATCACACATCCTGGGGAAGCACAAACATCAACACCAGAGGTGAGTATATGTTAAACTTCATTATGGCAAATAATTTAGACATAATGAATAAGGGTAACAGACCTACTTTTGTTACGTGTAACAGGCAGGAAGTTATTGACATAACTATTGCCACCTTTTATGCTGGCAATCTTGTTAAAGACTGGTTTGTATCTGAGGAGGTAAGTTGTTCGGACCACAGATACATACGATTTAACATTACGGGAATCAACCGTTCAGCTGAATTCTATCGCAATCCACGCAGGACTGACTGGGAGTCCTTTAGAACTGACCTGGAAAGCCACCTGCGTGGAGTGAAGGATAGGATTACTAATTACATTGACCTGGAGATTGCTGCAAAGCAATTTCAGGATGCTATTAACATGGCATACCATGATAACTGTCCTTCTGTGACAAGGCAGAACAGCAGGAATATATCTTGGTGGAACAAAGACCTTGCGGAAAGAAGGAGGAAAGTTCGCAGATTATTTAATGCTGCGAAAAAGTCAGGGAATTGGACTGACTATAAGAACAGCCTGACTGATTATAATAAGACACTTAGACAGGCCAAGAGAGAATCCTGGAGGAGGCACTGCGAGGAGATAGAAAAGGCTCCTGAATGTGCAAGACTCCAGAAAATTCTCTCGAAGGATGGGCAAAGTGTAATTAGCTCTCTCCAGTTAGAAAACGGAGAATATACTAACACAGAGAACGAGACTCTGGAGGAATTACTCAGGGTTCATTTCCCTGGTTAAAAAATACTTAATGAACCTTCTGGTGGATGGGACGGTATTGAACTGGAGTCTCCTAAATGGAAGGCATCCAGGAGTGACTGGGCATTCTCCAAAAGGTCGTAAGTTTTGGAAAATTGAAATGGGCTGTTCACTCATTTCAACCATATAAATCCCCAGGTATGGATGGAATTATGCCCATCATGCTACAGCAGGGTTTTGAACTGCTAGGGGGAAAATTATTAAAATTACTAAGAGCTAGTTTGGCCTTAGGATATATCCCGATGAGCTGGAGGCATATCAGGGTGGTGTTTATTCCAAAACCTGGGAAACCTTTGACCCAGGCAAAGTCCCTGAGACCTATCAGCCTCATGTCTTTCATACTCAAAATACTTGAGAAAGTGATCTATGCACACATCAGGGATGGTGTTTTGGTTGAAAAACCACTTCACCAATACCAGTATGCCTATAGGGCAGGTGTGTCCACAGAAACTGTACTTCTCCAGGTGGTAAGCAGACTGGAAAGATCTTTGACAAATAAGGAGGTTGCGCTGGGTGCCTTCTTGGACATTGAGGGGGCATTCGACAATACCTCCTTTAATGCAATTACTACAGCTGCCAGAGAACGTGGACTTGAGGAAACATGTTGTAGATGGATCAGGTCCATGCTTGAAGGCAGACTGGTACATACTTCCCTCATGGGCAGCAATCTTACTGCCCAAGTAGTAGCGGGGTGTCCACAGGGGGGAGTTTTGTCTCCCCTTTTGTGGAATCTAGTAGTAGATAGGCTTCTGGTACTAACCAATGACCTAGGATTCAGAACCTTCGGATATGCCGACGATATTGTCATCATAGTGCAAGGTAAATTTGAACACACTGTCAGGGAACTCATGCAAAGTGCCCTGGATGCAGTGGTAAATTGGGTTGTCAAAGAGGGCCTGAATATAAACCCTCACAAAGCAACCATAGTTTCTTTTACCAATAGAAGGATAGTGAGGGATTCACGACCGATCACACTTCTAGGTAAAGAACTTGTGATGATGGGGGAGGTTAAGTACTTGGGAGTGATTCTAGATTCCAAACTTAACTGGAACCAACATCTACGGAAAGTAATTAGGAAATCAATGACCACCTTTACAGTGGTCAGACGAATGTATGGTAAGAGATGGGGACTTAGACCTAGTATGTTGCATTGGCTCTACACTAGGGTAATCAGACCATCTATTCTCTATGCGGCCTTGGTCTGGTGGCCAAAGGTTAAGCAAAAGAGTACCAAAAACCAACTAGGCAGGATTCAAAGAATGGCCTGCCTAGCTATTACAGGGGCTATGAAATCGACCCCTACTGCAGCAATGGAGGTGCTTCTGAATCTGACTCCGCTAGATCTATTGATTATAGCGGAGGCGAGGATGGCACTCTATAGACTGAATATAATTGAGCAACCAAATATTCCCAAAACGGAAGCAGGGTTGCTGAATATCTTGAAGAAGGTGGGTCACCCTGTACTTGATATGCGTCAGACTACAATACACCAGTATACTACTACACCAAAAACTACATGGTTAATATTGACCAGGAGTTTTGGAGGAAAACAGATCCAAGGCTTCCCAGAGACGCCCTAATTGGTTCACAGACGGATCAAGGGATGGCTCAGGGACATGATCTGGGATTCAAGGCATAAGACCAGAGAAAGGCCTTAGTTTCTCTCTGGGTAAATTTGCCACAGTTTTTCAAACCGAAATACATGCCATTCTTCAATGTGCATGTGTGAATATAAGTAGGGCTTATAGTAATAAGCGGATCCTTATTTTCTCTGACAGCCAGGCGGCACTTAAGGCACTTAACAGCCCAAAAGTAACGTCGAGACTAGTTGTAGAATGCATGGATGCTCTATCTGAACTGGCAGAACGCAATGAGGTAACCCTCATGTGGGTGCCTAGGCCACAGTGGCATCCTTGGTAATGAAAAAGCTGATGAACTTGCAAGGCAAGGTGCAGCTAAGCCATTACTTGGCCCAGAGCCGGCTCTTGGAATACCAAAGTGTACAGCAAGAGAAGCAATCAAGAACTGGACTGAGTGTCAACATTTAACCACTGGAAAAGTATACCAGGTCACAAATATGGCAAACTATTTATCAATGGACCATGCAAGAAGAAAGCTGACGGCCTGATTAAATTGAGCAGGAATCAACTTAGATCAGTAGTAGCATTCCTCACAGGACACGCACCTGTGAGAAAGCACTTAAACATTATGGGCATCTTCGAAGGAGATCCGACCTGCAGATTTTGTGGGTCGGAGACTGAAACTGTGCACCATATTGTTTGTGGTTGCGAGGCACTGGCTCGACAACGTTATAAGTTCTTTGGGAAGATGTTCGCTGAACCAAGAGATATAAGCTTGGCTTCACTAAAAGACCTGTGCCTCTATATTAGTAGCACAGGGCTAATGAACCAATGCTGAAAGAAAGACTAAGGGTGAGCACAATAAGCCTAAGGCTGCGGTGCATCCGGAGCGAATGCCGACGGGCCCATAGAAAAGAAGAAGAAGAAGAAGAAGAAGACTTGCCAGTTAGAAGGAGCTAGACTCAATCCCTGGATACTTAGCTGAGTCAAGACAAAGAATGTTTATTCAAAACAGGTCAACTGGGGACAAAAGTGAATTATAAGATTTGCGTATGAATTCACATGTCCAAAATTTCAGTCATCTCTATGACCAAATAAAATCATTAGAATTCTATTCCAGATAATGAAACAACTGCATGAATATAAATATTTTGTTGCACAGGTATTATTGGATGCCCCAGTGCTGACATTCTTACACACACTGGACAAGACTGCAGTGCACAAAGCCTGGCCACAGCAACTGCTGCGAGACAGTGAATGGTTTGATTTTATGTGGCTGGAGGGGCATAGACACAAAACACGTGGCTTTCAAATTACAAAAACTAGAACGCAATGACAGGGGTAAAGAATTATGATTCACGAGTTCTACCAACAATGTACATTAAATATTCCTGGAATATGGCCATCTTCCCCACCATCCAATAAATTACATCATAGTCGATAATTCTCAGTACAACAGTTCTGTCTTTGTCAAACACAGAGGAGCTGTGTCCTACATACACTGTCAACTTTATCTTTTCTTCCCACTACCTTCACACCTTTAAGCCTATTCACTGCATAATTCTTGACATCTTCTGAAAAACTGATAAAGAATTATGCAACAAACACAATCCATCAAATTTACTTTCAGTATGACTCATTTTTAACACCCACAAACGAGTTGCTATGGATCCTCTCATCACTAGTTTAATAACTTATTTTCCTCTCATAGAACCCGCACAGAATGCAACCTAAGCATAAATTACGCTCTGTAGAAGGTCATAGGCACACCAACAGAGGGTGCTGATTGTCACTATCTCACATTATATTTTATTGAAGTTCTATATTTTATTGTTTGTTCAGGTGCTGTGATTCTCAATTTTTATAACAGAAAACCGTTATTTCATTTCATTACAATTTATGATTGAGTAATGTTTATACTATTTATATTTAGAGGTCCGGATAATTTTGTCTTACATATGAATTGCAGGATTTTGTTTCTTTTTAGATTGTCAACTTATTCTTAAAATTATGGTTCGCCTGAATATGAAAGCAGTTTGCTTTTGAAACAATGTGCTGTATGTTTTATACTCAGTGACGAAGGAGAAAGGATAGAGTGTACAGTAATAATGATTACTTTGGAGATCTTCAAGAAAGCACTCACACTGTAGCGTTTTCTCCTTAACCAGCAAACGTCGATGTGCAATAAGTAATGTTTCTTGGATGTAGCATAAGTTCGCAAGCTGAAGGGAAACACTGAGAGTGCATTCTTCAAATATCATGCGTAAAAACATAATATTAACTGCCCTACGTTCATCTAAAGAATATGGACCCTGAATCACAGCATAGTGACCGGTGATACAGACGTATGATATCATTTTATGCTTCATACAAAAGCAAGCACAAACAGTAACCTTGACAGTAGAACCATACCTTCGTGTGAAACAAAACTGCCATTCAGAGCTTCGCAGCAGTTGTGCGTACATGTGCAGGTGGCTCACATTCATGGACGAACACAGGTTTATCATATGAAACAGGAAGTCCTGCAACACACACAGTAATTTTACATCTAAACTCATCACTGCAATCAACCGCACACATAATAAAAAGGAATTTGTAATGCGAGAATTGAGATTCTCACAGCGGTATCGAACGTTTGGAAATTTAGGAACTGACAATGACTACTTTCCTTCTGATACTGCCAACACAGCCTACTGTATTTACCCGACTATATTCATAATGCAACCCTCCATTCTTTCAGACGATAAATTACAAAAATATTGTCTTACACGCATATTCACGTAAAAACACGATAAACTGTACAATTTTCAGTACCACACGTTTTCACTATATTAAGTTTGTCAAGCATATCCTCACAATTTATCACTGCCATCATCTTTGAAACTGGTCACATTTTAAAAATAATTCAATGAAAAATATGTGGCTACATTTTTGATCTGCCTCAATACATTTTACATGCTTAGCTCCAAGGTTCATCAGCCATTGCCAATAAACAAAAACCCCAGAAACCAAGAGCCACAATACAGTTTTTCATTTTGCACAAAATTTACCTTAACATGATTACATGCAAAATTTTAGGAACCTCCATATTACATACTCAATGGTGTTTGTGTGTAAATTCCAATATCGCACAGGATATAGCAGTTTTAAATTCAACCTGCCTTAAAATACACTAATGCAATACCATGCAAAGAAACCTGGCAGCATTTGAGAAATTAGTGTTTCCGTTGTGGATCCGGTGAAGTTTAAGTCAAACAGAGGACAAAGTGTTGCACTTCATCCCACAGGATTACTTCCACATTGTCCCAGGACTACTTCAAAGTACCTGCAGAAAATCTTTTATACCTATGAAGCTTCATTTGTGTGAGACAGAGAGAGAAGGAGTTTACAGTTCTGTCAGCATGCCTGCGCATCATGTGACACCGAACCACACTGACAGCCTTAGCAAACACAGCTATCACGTAACTAGGGATGTAAACGTGTTGCAAAATATTACTCAGTTTTGAAGACGGGAAAATGAGGGTGAGAAGAGGACATTCTGAATAAACAACATTCCTTCCCGCTCTACTGGAGAGAACCATATTACCGAGTTTAGTGGAGGCAGGACAAAATCCCTAAGAGGGATGTACAGAAATGGCCATAACTGGCTGATGTATATGCCATGCCATGTCATTAGGAAACTGTACCTTGCACCTTGCAACACATATGCTGCATTGTTCAATGTCACCAGCTTAAAGACCAAACAGTGCACAGGGGCTTCCACTGAACAGTTCAGTGGTGCAAGTGTTAGTCCCTCTCCAGACACTCCACCTGTGTTGACTTAATATCTCATATATTGCAAATGATGTCCTGCAGACCCCATATCAATTATAACTTTCTGTTCAGTTTTAAGCACACAACACAAACTGCAAAGCATTTTCTCTCCATTTCAAAGAAACCCACAGTGCCAAAATATGACTGTACTCACAACAGAATATAAACATTTCTGAAAGAGACACAACACTGCCCAGCCATTCCGAGGTGACATTACCAGTGGCCACATCCAGGACAACGCAGCTATGATTGGGTATTATGGAACTCAGTTAGCAAGTAATCTGGTCACTATTCTAAGATGCAAAGCAGGGCTTGGCCACCCTTGAATATATATACTGCCAACATGCATATGTCCTGGTGTACAGATGAACACACACTGGCAGAAGACATGTCAACAAAACAAGCATTTTATATTTCCTGTGCAAAGTGACACACTAATATGTGACAGGATGTTGCAAGAACACGAAGGATAGAGATCTGCGGAGCAAAATCATAAAGAGGTGAAAGCTGCAAGAGGTTGTAGTAACAGAGATAGAGAAGGATCTACTGTTAGACAATTCTCCACACATGCCAATAAATCACACATGAAGTATGTTAAGGCACACGCAGCCCAGTGCTAAGAGCAAAGAATTTTCATGTATTGCCTACCTTCAGCATGGGATTTTCTACACTGCACTCGAATGAAGAGCTGCACGCTTATACACTCAGGATGGGTCTGAGGACGGGGTGGAGAAATGAGAATACATGTCTCTCAGGAAAGTCAATTGTCCCATAAACAATTCTGAAACAATTCTGTGCCACATGCCAACACAATTACATAAACTGTCACTGAGATGTCCAAGTCCCAACCTCTAAATCACACCACCAACCCCACAGCCCCAAAGGAATATTTCCCCACCTGCGACCAAGCTACCAACTGAGGTGACAGTCCACGTGTCCCAAACAACACATTTACTCAGTAGGCATTTGAGGTGCGTAGGCGAAAACTATCAGTCTATCAGCATTATGGCAACTAGAAAAAACATGAACCTCGGAAACCTACATCAAGATGGAGGCGTAAAGACCACACAGATCATCTTTTCAGTAGGCATTTGAGGTGCGTAGGTGAAAACTATCAGTCTATCAGCATTATGGCAACTAGAAAAAACATGAACCTCGGAAACCTACATCAAGATGGAGGCGTAAAGACCACACAGATCATCTTTTCAGTAGGCAGGTGAGGTGCGTAGGCGAAAACTAGCTATCAGTCTATCAGCACTATGGCAACTAGAAAAAACATGAACCTCGGAAACCTACATCAAGATGGAGGCGTAAAGAGCACACAGATCATCTTTTCAGTAGGCAGGTGAGGTGCGTAGGCGAAAACTAGCTATCAGTCTATCAGCACTATGGCAACTAGAAAAAACATGAACCTCGGAAACCTACATCAAGATGGAGGCGTAAAGACCACACAGATCATCTTTTCAGTAGGCATTTGAGGTGCGTAGGCGAAAACTAGCTATCAGTCTATCAGCACTATGGCAACTAGAAAAAACATGAACCTCGGAAACCTACATCAAGATGGAGGCGTAAAGACCACACAGATCATCTTTTCAGTAGGCAGGTGAGGTGCGTAGGCGAAAACTAGCTATCAGTCTATCAGCACTATGGCAACTAGAAAAAACATGAACCTCGGAAACCTACATCAAGATGGAGGCGTAAAGACCACACAGATCATCTTTTCAGTAGGCAGGTGAGGTGCGTAGGTGAAAACTATCAGTCTATCAGCATATGGCAACTAGAAAAACATGAACCTCGGAAACCTACATCAAGATGGAGGCGTAAAGACCACACAGATCATCTTTTCAGTAGGCATTTGAGGTGCGTAGGCGAAAACTATCAGTCTATCAGCATTATGGCAACTAGAAAA
This sequence comes from Reticulitermes speratus, assembly GCA_021186555.1. Classification (NCBI taxonomy): domain Eukaryota; kingdom Metazoa; phylum Arthropoda; class Insecta; order Blattodea; family Rhinotermitidae; genus Reticulitermes; species Reticulitermes speratus. Next base: position 3,132,329 of record JAJKFL010000237.1, on the reverse strand, counting down.
AACATGAACCTCGGAAACCTACATCAAGATGGAGGCGTAAAGACCACAAAGATCATCTTTTCAGTAGGCATTTGAGGTGCGTAGGCGAAAACTAGCTATCAGTCTATCAGCACTATGGCAACTAGAAAAAACATGAACCTCGGAAACCTACATCAAGATGGAGGCGTAAAGACCACACAGATCATCTTTTCAGTAGGCATTTGAGGTGCGTAGGCGAAAACTAGCTATCAGTCTATCAGCACTATGGCAACTAGAAAAAACATGAACCTCGGAAACCTACATCAAGATGGAGGCGTAAAGACCACACAGATCATCTTTTCAGTAGGCAGGTGAGGTGCGTAGGCGAAAACTAGCTATCAGTCTATCAGCACTATGGCAACTAGAAAAAACATGAACCTCGGAAACCTACATCAAGATGGAGGCGTAAAGACCACACAGATCATCTTTTCAGTAGGCAGGTGAGGTGCGTAGGTGAAAACTATCAGTCTATCAGCATTATGGCAACTAGAAAAAACATGAACCTCGGAAACCTACATCAAGATGGAGGCGTAAAGACCACACAGATCATCTTTTCAGTAGGCATTTGAGGTGCGTAGGCGAAAACTATCAGTCTATCAGCATTATGGCAACTAGAAAAAACATGAACCTCGGAAACCTACATCAAGATGGAGGCGTAAAGACCACAAAGATCATCTTTTCAGTAGGCATTTGAGGTGCGTAGGCGAAAACTAGCTATCAGTCTATCAGCACTATGGCAACTAGAAAAAACATGAACCTCGGAAACCTACATCAAGATGGAGGCGTAAAGACCACACAGATCATCTTTTCAGTAGGCATTTGAGGTGCGTAGGCGAAAACTAGCTATCAGTCTATCAGCACTATGGCAACTAGAAAAAAACATGAACCTCGGAAACCTACATCAAGATGGAGGCGTAAAGACCACACAGATCATCTTTTCAGTAGGCAGGTGAGGTGCGTAGGCGAAAACTAGCTATCAGTCTATCAGCACTATGGCAACTAAAAAAACATGAACCTCGGAAACCTACATCAAGATGGAGGCGTAAAGACCACACAGATCATCTTTTCAGTAGGCAGGTGAGGTGCGTAGGTGAAAACTATCAGTCTATCAGCATTATGGCAACTAGAAAAAACATGAACCTCGGAAACCTACATCAAGATGGAGGCGTAAAGACCACACAGATCATCTTTTCAGTAGGCATTTGAGGTGCGTAGGCGAAAACTATCAGTCTATCAGCATTATGGCAACTAGAAAAAACATGAACCTCGGAAACCTACATCAAGATGGAGGCGTAAAGACCACACAGATCATCTTTTCAGTAGGCATTTGAGGTGCGTAGGCGAAAACTAGCTATCAGTCTATCAGCACTATGGCAACTAGAAAAAACATGAACCTCGGAAACCTACATCAAGATGGAGGCGTAAAGACCACACAGATCATCTTTTCAGTAGGCAGGTGAGGTGCGTAGGCCAAAACTATCAGGGTTGCACTATGGCAACTTGAAAACACGACCCTCGGAAAGCATCCCTTTACCTCGAATACCAACGACAACAGACAGGGGTTGCACAAACTTCAACTCACATCAGCCTATGACAACAGACAGGGCTACTTATGTGATATTTCATTACGGCCCAACAGCTCATTCAGTAGGCATGTGAGGTCAGTACACAAACACCATCAGGGCTTGCACGTTGGCAACTTGCACAAACATCAACTCACATCAGCCTCGGAAGGCCTACAACACCACAAAATGCTCATTACGCACCTCAAGTGTGGTTACTTTAACAGGTGTTTCGGTAACCTAATCAGAGGCCCTACACAAACCAACTTCTGCAACCACATTGTGATCTTGATGTAAAACTGGGCACTTAATTTCTTTAAACGACTACAAAGCCCTTTCCCTTAAAAAAAAAAAATACTCAAACAACAAAGGGAAATTGCAGGTGGAGAAAAATCAGTTTGAGATGCAGATGGTTCATTTGCACAAGCTGGAAAAGGTTCAAAAGCAATGGTCAAGACACGGATTTGCATGTCAGACTTCTATGATGCTGGCTGCTGCATCCACATCAAGCCTTCATCCATCTCTCCAACACTGTCAACAAAACATAACATTTCATTATGAAAAATTAATGAACATAATAATTTACGAGGATTATGGTTTCGGTATCATACCTGAAATCTTGGACATTGTACACCACTCCACTTTAAAAGCCCACAACATTTCACACACTTCATCTGCCTTCTTCAAATTCCATTCCCTTGGTGCAAGGGGAAAACCTATGCAGGCAGGCCACTTAGAAAGAGCTACTCTCAATCCCTGTCTGAAGAACAAGAATGCTAGTCATGTCCAAAATTTCAGTCATGAGGACTATGACTGCATACTATTGTTCTTTATAGGACAATAGGATCACTGTGCTTCAATAACAATTATGTTTAGTTTTACAGATATTCTTGGGCACTGTTTACATTTATATCAAATTGAAACTACAACAAAATTCAAAATCTGTATTAAAGAAACCTCAAGAAGGCACATTACTCAAAACCATGTACAGAATTAAATTATTTGTACCAACAAATGCACTAAGACAGTTTTTTCACCGTTTTCTTTGTTATTACAATGCACCAATACGCATTTCGGCAGTTATTCTGCCATCATCAGGGGGTATTTTAAGTGAGTTTTTACATAGACCAATTCTTTGGTTACGTCATAACAGTGAGTCGGTATTTGTTACCACATCGTATAAAATCATTCGCCACTCAGACAGGAGGGAAGGAGGTTCTGCCAACAACATAACACACAGATAACTGGAACACATGCTGGAAATAGGACCACGCTGCCATTAATTAATAATTATACTATAGAGGATAGTATAATATACTACTTGATTTTATTGTAATTTTTATAAGTTTTAATAATTTAATAACTTTTAGCAGCTTAACAATACCACCAGTTTTTTAAAAATTTTATACGATGTGGTAACAAATACAGACTCACTGTTATGACGTAACCAAAGAATTGGTCTATGTAAAAACTCACTTAAAATACCCCCTGATGATGGCAGAATAACTGCCGAAATGCGTATTGGGGCATCGTAATAATAAAGAAAACAGTGAAAAAACTTTTAGATAAAACACCAACAAATGCACAAATTATAAGGTGCAAATTTGCTCCCTATATCATTATTTACCCTACGCGTTTCAGCTCCTCATGAGCCATCATCAGGGGTTATTTTCTCTATTATAAAAGGTGCTTTACAAATGCTGCATCTGTGGATGGCACTTTTGATTATGCACTATTTTGGGCATAAGACACTTGTTCATAAGTTAAAAAACACACACGAGTCATAAATCAAAGTTAAAATGATGGTTTGTTAAAAAATCTTGTTAAAAGCACTGTTCACTGCGTCTATTGTATAAAAAATTGTATAAAAAATTGTTTGCACTTCTAAAAGTTACAGTAGATCACACACTGCACCGCTCTGGTTGCGATGGACTCTGACGTGTACCGGCAATAGCTTTCGTTGTTGTCATCCTGCTTAATATGTCGTAGTGCAGTCCTCTCGATGTTTTGGTATAAATTAATAGGAAGAAGAAGTGGTTCTGGTGCTGTAAATTCAGGGTTATGTAATTAAGTATTAAAAGCGGAATAAAAAAAAGGGGGGTTTTAAAAAATAATAATAAAAATAATAAGAAAAATAATAATAAGAGTAATAATAAGAAGAATGACATAACTAGTATGGTGTGGGGTTGTGTCTTGAAGTTTAATACCGGTGTGGGGTTGTGTCTTGGAGTGTACCGGTGAGAGTGAACTGTGTTATGAGGAAGTATTTTCCGTCGGAGTTTGCGTGATGATGGGGGGAGGCGGGGTGGGGGTGATGAGTCTAAGAGGGGGTTCTCTTCTGTCGGCATCTGTTCCTTAATAGTATACTTGTGTTTATGGTATAGGTAGATGTAGAAATTTTCTATTATATTCATGTGGCTGCCTTTATTGCATGGTTTTATTAATCTCATGCTATTTTGTATTGTGGAATATTCATGTTGATTGTTTAAAATATGGAGGGCATAGGCTGATTTGGGGTCGTTGGTTTTGATGTACCTGTTATGTTCGGAGAATCTAGCTGATAGGCTGCGTCCGTTTGTCCTATATATGCTTATTGCATGTGTTACATTTTAAACTGTAAATACCACTCTTAGTATGTTCATCATAATTCTGTGTGTGCGTTCTTAGGATGCTTTTTACTGTATTGGTTGCACGGAATGCTATCTTTAGGTTTGTGTTCCTAAATATGTTTGTGACTTTTCTGATATTAGGACTATAGTATCCAAAAGTGACCCATATCTTATTGTTTTGTGTCTGATGTCGGTAGGATGTATTTTCTTGTTTTTGATTTGGGTGTTCAGTTTATCTATTATAAGGGGAGGGTAACCGTTCTGTTCTGCAATATGGAAAATGGTATGCAATTCTTGATCTTTTTGTTCCTGTGATAATGGTAAGGCATATAGCCTATTTAACATGTGTCGATAAGCTGCTGTTTTATGTTGTAGCGGGTGGTTTGATTTGTAGTGTATTGTAGTGTCTGTTGCTGTAGGTTTTCGGAATATGTCGATAAAGAGATTTTTCTCATTTCGAGTTATTGATAGGTCCAAGAAGCTAATGGTGTTGTTGTGTTCCTCTGTTGCTTTGAATGTTAGGCTTGGGTGTATATTGTTAAGGTAGTGGTGAATTTCGTTGTTATTAGTATATAGTGTGTCATAAATTATTAAGATATCATCAACATATCTATTATAAAAAAGAATTTTGTTGTCATCTAGAATGTTCTTGACTAGCAGTTGCTCATAATATTGCAAAAATATTTCTGCTATCAATCCAGAGATAGGTGAGCCCATAGCTACCCCTTTGTATGGTTGAAAGAATTTGTTTCCGAACTGTAGATAGTTTTGTCTTAGTATAGTTTCCAGTAATGTGCCTGCTTGTGTTGTGGTATCCTTGTCAATCTTGTTTTTTGTGAGTTTGGTTTTCAAGATAGCGATGGTTTCATCTATAGGGATATTGACGTATAGGTCTTTTATGTCAAAAGTGATCATTTTAGATGACTCAGTAATATTGAGATTTATAAGGTCATTAGCTAATTGTACTGAATTGTTGGTTACGTAAATATTTTGTAGGGATAGTTGATCTGTGAGCCATTTATTAAAAAATTTTGCAAGTTTGTAAGATGGTGCTTGAATATTGTTGACTATCGGTCTTATGGGTCCGTTTTCTTTGTGAATTTTAAGTAGTACATTAAGTGTGGGAGGTTTCGGCTTTATTTCCATAAGATATTTTCTGTGTTTCTTGTCAATTATTTTGTTACATATTTGTAATGTTTGTTGCAATTGCTTTTGGTACTTCTTTGTGGGGTCTTTAGGAATTTGTGTAAAATTATTTTCGTTGAGGAAGCTTTCTGTTTTTTGTGTAAGTGTGTTATTGTTTATAATAACAATTGTTTTTCCTTTATCAGCTTTTGTGATGGTGAGGTTGTTGATTCTGAGTTTTTCTTTTATTTGTTTTATGACGTAAAGTTGTCTTTTGTGTAGTGTGTTAAGAGGTGCTGCGTTGTATCTGTTTAATCTTATTGCAAGCAAGAAATCTGTATATGTGCTGATCTTTCTCTGGTAGTTTTCTGATAGCATTTTCTGTATCCATTATTAGGTTTTGCAGGTAGTTTTTTGTAGGTTTTTCAAGGGCGTAATTTAGTCCTAGTTTCAGTAATTGTTCTTCCTCTTTGTTGAATTTTACGTCAGACATATTTTGGACACGTGTATGGAAAGTGATGTTATTATTTGTGTTTTTGTTACCTTGTTGTTTTGTGAGTTGTGTTTTTTTGTGCCGTAGGTGATCCAGTTTTTTGTTAAGTTTATTGTACAGTATGTCATTCATGATTTGGAATTTTTGATGCTCTGACCTTTCTATCAGCAACCACACTCTCCTTCCAGTAATTAGCGCAGTCAAGGTGTGTGTTATATAACTGTTGGTTTAAAGTTGATTTCTTCTTATACAGAAATTTGAGTCGGTATTAATTCTGTATTTGGTTGCAGCGTTTTTGGTTTTATGACTCCTTTCGTTGTTTCCACTTATTTTGATTTCAACATAGGAAGGTGTGAGTTGTTCAGACCTGCAGACTTTGTTGAACCAGATTGCCGCATTTGATTTCAGTAATTTGGTCTTGATGTTCTTGTATAGATGCACTAATTCTGCCTGTTTGGCATTCACAATTTTAAGTTTTAATTCACCGTGCATTTTATTATTTTAGATAAAACACCAACAAATGCACAAATTATAAGGTGCAAATTTGCTCCCTATATCATTAGTGCAGTGTGTGATCTACTGTAACTTTTAGAAGTGCAAACAATTTTTTTATACAATTTTTTATACAATAGACACAGTGAACAGTGCTTTTAACAAGATTTTTTAACAAACCATCATTTTAACTTTGATTTATGACTCGTGTGTGTTTTTTAACTTATGAACAAGTGTCTTATGCCCAAAATAGTGCATAATCAAAAGTGCCATCCACAGATGCAGCATTTGTAAAGCACCTTTTATAATAGAGAAAATAACCCCTGATGATGGCTCATGAGGAGCTGAAACGCGTAGGGTAAATAATGATATAGGGAGCAAATTTGCACCTTATAATTTGTGCATTTGTTGGTGTTTTATCTAAAATAATAAAATGCACGGTGAATTAAAACTTAAAATTGTGAATGCCAAACAGGCAGAATTAGTGCATCGATACAAGAACATCAAGACCAAATTACTAAAATCAAATGCGGCAATCTGGTTCAACAAAGTCTGCAGGTCTGAACAACTCACACCTTCCTATGTTGAAATCAAAATAAGTGGAAACAACGAAAGGAGTCATAAAACCAAAAACGCTGCAACCAAATACAGAATTAATACCGAACTCAAATTTCTGTATAAGAAGAAATCAACTTTAAACCAACAGTTATATAACACACACCTTGACTGCGCTAATTACTGGAAGGAGATGTGGTTCTTGATAGAAAGGTCAGAGCATCAAAAATTCCAAATCATGAATGACATACTGTACAATAAACTTAACAAAAAACTGGATCACCTACGGCACAAAAAAACACAACTCACAAAACAACAAGGTAACAAAAACACAAATAATAACATCACTTTCCATACACGTGTCCAAAATATGTCTGACGTAAAATTCAACAAAGAGGAAGAACAATTACTAAAACTAGGAAATAAATTACGCCCTTCAAAAACCTACAAAAAACTACCTGCAAAACCTAATAATGGATACAGAAAATGCTATCAGAAAACTACCAGAGAAAGATCAACACATATACAGATTTCTTGCTTGCAATAAGATTAAACAGATACAACGCAGCACCTCTACTAACACACTACACAAAGACAACATTTACGTCATAAAACAAATAAAAGAAAAACTCAGAATCAACAACCTCACCATCACAAAAGCTGATAAAGGAAAAACAATTGTTATTATAAACAATAACACACTTAACAAAAAACAGAAAGCTTCCTCAACGAAAATAATTTTACACAAATTCCTAAAGACCCCACAAACAAGTACCAAAAGCAATTGCAACAAACATTACAAATCTGTAACAAAATAATTGACAAGAAACACAGCAAAATACTTATGGAAATAAAGCCGAAACCTCCCACACTTAATGTACTACTTAAAATTCACAAAGAAAACGGACCCATAAGACCGATAGTCAACAATATTCAAGCACCATCTTACAAAATTGCAAAATTTTTTAATAAATGGCTCACAGATCAACTATCCCTACAAAAATTTACGTAACCAACAATTCAGTACAATTAGCTAATGACCTTATAAATCTCAATATTACTGAGTCATCTAAATGATCACTTTCTGACATAAAAGACCTATACGTCAATATCCCTATAGATGAAACCATCGCTATCTTGAAAACCAAACTCACAAAAAACAAGATTGACAAGGATACCACAACACAAGCAGGCACATTACTGGAAACTATACTAAGCAAAACTATCTACAGTTCGGAAACAAATTCTTTCAACCATACAAAGGGGTAGCTATGGGCTCACCTATCTCTGGATTGATAGCAGAAATATTTTTGCAATATTATGAGCAACTGCTAGTCAAGAACATTCTAGATGACAACAAAATTCTTTTTTATAATAGATATGTTGATGATATCTTAATAATTTATGACACACTATATACTAATAACAACGAAATTCACCACTACCTTAACAATATACACCCAAGCCTAACATTCAAAGCAACAGAGGAACACAACAACACCATTAGCTTCTTGGACCTATTGATAACTCGAAATGAGCAAAATCTCCATCGACATATTCCGAAAACCTACAGCAACAGACACTACAATACACTACAAATCAAACCACCCGCTACAACATAAAACAGCAGCTTATCGACACATGTTAAATAGGCTATATGCCTTACCATTATCACAGGAACAAAAAGATCAAGAATTGCATACCATTTTCCATATTGCAGAACAGAACGGTTACCCTCCCCTTATAATAGATAAACTGAACACCCAAATCAAAAACAAGAAAATACATCCTACCGACATGCAGACACAAAACAATAAGATATGGGTCACTTTTGGATACTATAGTCCTAATATCAGAAAAGTCACAAACATATTTAGGAACACAAACCTAAAGATAGCATTCCGTGCAACCAATACAGTAAAAAGCATCCTAAGAACGCACACACAGAATTATGATGAACATACTAAGAGTGGTATTTACAGTTTAAAATGTAACACTGTAATAAGCACTATATAGGACAAACCGGACGTAGCCTATCAACTAGATTCTCCGAACATAACAGATACATCAAAACCAACGACCCCAAATCAGCCTATGCCCTCCATATTTTAAACAATCAACATGAATATTCCACAATACAAAATAGCATGAGATTAATAAAACCATGCAATAAAGGCAGCCACATGAATATAATAGAAAATTTCTACATCTACCTATACCATAAACACAAATACTATTAAGGAACAGATGCCGACAGAAGAGAACCCCCTCCTTAGACTCATCACCCCCACCCCGCCTCCCCCCATCATCACGCAAACTCCGACGGAAAATACTTCCTCATAACACAGTTCACTTCACCCTCACCAGCACGTACACTTCAAGACACAACCCCACACCTATACTAAAATTAATGACTCAGTTTCTCTTCTTATTATTACTCTTATTATTATTTTTTATATTATTATTTTTTTTAAAACCCCCTTTTTTTATTCCGCTTTTAATACTTAATTACATAACCCTGAATTTACAGCACCAGAACCACTTCTTCTTCCTATTAATTTATACCAAAACATCGAGAGGACTGCACTACGACATATTAAGCAGGATGACAACAACGAAAGCTATTGCCGGTACACGTCAGAGTCCATCGCAACCAGCACGGTCAGTGTGTGATCTACTGTAACTTTTAGAAGTGCAAACAATTTTTTTATACAATTTTTTATACAATAGACCAGTGAACAGTGCTTTTAACAAGATTTTTTAACAAACCATCATTTTAACTTTGATTTATGACTCGTGTGTGTTTTTTAACTTATGAACAAGTGTCTTATGCCCAAAATAGTGCATAATCAAAAGTGCCATCCACAGATGCAGCATTTGTAAAGCACCTTTTATAATAGAGAAAATAACCCCTGATGATGGCTCATGAGGAGCTGAAACGCGTAGGGTAAATAATGATATAGGGAGCAAATTTGCACCTTATAATTTGTGCATTTGTTGGTGTTTTATCTAAAATAATAAAATGCACGGTGAATTAAAACTTAAAATAGTGAAAAAACTGTCTTAGTGAATTTTTTGGTACAAATAATTCAATTATAATAAGATGCACGGTGAATATAAAGTGAAATTCATGTACAGAAATTTAGCAAAGGAAACAGTGATGGTAGGCAGTCCTTTATGAAGGACTCTAGCCCAGGGTAAGCAACCTACCATACATTACAAGAGAATGTGTTTCAAAACTGGGCACGAGCTATAATTGGCGGCAGCAAAACTTTACACACCTCAAAATATTAACTGTAGCAACCCTCAATACCACTGAACATACTGAAGAACACCAAGAGGAACTAACAGCAGATATCAAATTATATAAAATTAAATGACTAAAATCACCTACACTCAAGTGTCCTGCCACCAAGCCAGAAATACAAGGCTTCAAACGAGTGCTTACATGCCATCCCCCTGTAAACGTGCCTCCTCTGCTCTCAATTTAATTATTACACATATTACGTTTCATTATATTCAACACACAGCTACAATCATCTACTAATAAACAACTTTATATATTTTTGTGTCTGAAGCCATGTATTCTTTACACGTTTATACATATAACCTTTGAAATTTAGAGATCGCACACTGTCTTTTTATTTTCTTCTTGTTCAGCCTGATGATGGCTACTTTAGCTGGCCAAAATATGCAGCTATTCTTAACCTTCTGAACACAACTTTATTCTTGAAGGTTATAATCTTGCCTCTACCATGCAATTACCCATTTTGCTACCGAACCTCTCTGTAAATACGACACGAAAGATTGGAAACAAATTCAGCTGTGCATAGCCTCAATAGAAGATACAGTGATTATCTTCAGACCAAATGAGCTGGCCTCAAAATATTCAGCAGTTTACCATGAAAATTAAGCCTGAAAAATAAATCTTAAAATCTTAAAACTTAAATCAGCATTAAGCACATACTTAAATGGAAACTCCTCTTCTTCTGTTGAGGAATTTGTAATGTTCAAAAATTACTCACTCAGATGTGCTCTTCCGGGATTTTATGCAGCACAGAATGGTAATTCCATACTGACATTTCAGGACAACCTGTCAGTCCGATCGTCAAGGGACTGCTGGTCAAGCAGTCCCACCGAACACTGAGTCGTTGCTGGTGAGGCACCTGTACTCATCCATTTTTAATCCTGTGTTGTTCAAAATTCCTGCAACATTACAAGCATTGATTTACCAAGCTAACTATCTAACTGCTAAGCTGAAGACTGCACTGCGTAACACTGTCTTTTCATCAGTTCCTGCATATATATATACACATTACGTAAGCAGCAAAAACGCAAACTACAATGACGTCTCAGATTACATAACCCGCCTTTGAGGGTTTCTGTTACACTTTACAATGAACATCATACTAACAATTTTGTAATAAAATGAGTGGTCTTGCTTTGACTTATGACAAAATGAAACAAGAAGAATTAAGTTCTTACCTCTTACATATCCCAAGTACGTGATACACATAACAGCATAAAATATTGCATGTGTACGGCTATTCTGAACAACAGTGTTACCTGTGTGCCGTCTGTGGTGCTGCGTCCTTGCCAGTTCCAACTCAGTCTTAGCACATATGTACAAATAATCCATCTCACAGGGTCCACTGTATTGCAATGTGGATGACTGTTGGAGGGATGCTGGTTTGTATTTGCGTGCTTCGCAATGATACTTCCAACATGTGCGTAGTTAAACATAGGCGTCCAACTCCTAATTACTAGACTCGGCAAACTTGACAGCTGCTATGCCTGTAGATTATAAGTCTTCATGAAACTGATCAGCAGAACGTGTTGCTGGTGTACTGTTCCCATTATGTTCAGTGAATTCCTCATGAATATAGTCCCTCAGTGGAGTGACCAGCATTCTTAATGTTGCTCTTCGGAGGACTGCTGAAATGCAGAACAATGTGGCTTCAGGAAAGGCATATCTACTGAAAATGCTGCTTACTAGCTAACAAATAATGTATTCAAGTCTCTTAACCAAAAAAGGCATGTTGGGGGATATTTCTGCAATTTCACAAAGGTGTTTCTGATTTCGTAAATCATGCAATCTTCCTAGCTAAATACATACAGTAAAACCCCTATTTAATGAACTGCCAAGGAATTAGAATATATTTCACTAAATCGAGGTTTTCATTAAATGGAGGTTTTTAATTAATATGGAGCTATTGTCTGGACATGAAAAATAATCACTAAATCTGGGATTTCACTAAATGCGGGAACATTAAATCGGGGTTTTACTGTATTTATGACATTAAAAAAACTGGTGCGAACTTCTTGAGATACTATCTAACAGGAAATGAAAAGCTGAAATGAAATCACCTAATGACGCTCAGGATTTTTGCTCAGACTCAAAAAGAATAAAACATGGGAGTACTCCAAGGGTCAATTCAAGGACCCTTACTTTTCATCATGTACACAAAACACCTTCCTCCAAGATTATATACGTTATCTTCTTCTTCTTATACAGGCACTACAACCTCATCCTTTGTAGGTTTTGGCCTTCTCAACTATATCCTTCCAATTCTTCCTATCCTGGATGCAGTTTCTCCAGTTTTTGACATTTTGAATCCTCAAGTCTGCCATAACATCTTCCCATCTAATCTTCTATATACGTTATCAGAAGAAATAATATTCACTGATGACTCTAGCGTCTCAATTTCCAGTCAAAATGTTGAATTCCCTTCAGTTTCACAAAGAGATTTGTCTCGTATAACTAGATGGTATTACTGCCAATTAAATTGGTCCTCATACATAAAGAAATATGAAATTTGTAACAAATAATTCTCCACAATATCCATAAAGTATTGGCTAGAATGAAAAATATACAGAAGTATATATGAAATCAAAAGTCCTTGGTTTACAAATTGATAACCACCAGAATTCAAACAGTCACACTGATCAAAAGATTCCAAAATTTTGTGGAGCTTGTTATGTAGTTAGATCTGTGTTTCACATCAGTAAACATTGACGCTCTCAAATAATTTGGCCTATTTTCACTCTATAATGGAATATGGAATACTTTTCTTCATGCAATTCTTCTTACAGTAGCAAGATATTTACACTAAAAGGAGTTGTTACAATTATGCTAGGTGAAAAACAGAAATTCATGTACACGCCTCTAAGACAGTACAGATTATGCATCTCTCATGCAAGTAAACATTTCACTACTGAATATCACTGTTAATAACCAAGAAAAGTTAAAAAAAAATCAAGCTGTACATAGTATTAGTACAATAAATAGTCTTCATAAATCAACTGCTAACATCTCAAGCTGGCATCACAAGCCTAATATAAATCGGCATTAAGCAAATAATTGCATACAAATCTCATTTTATTCTGTTGATGAACTTGTAATATTCAGAAATGACTCAAAATGTCAGTTGCACTAATAATATTTACTACAGATGAAGATTTCTGTCATTAAGAGTATAAAACATACATATCTGGCAAACACTTACAGTGCAACAAATTCCAAGTCATTTCAGTAAATATTCCCTGCACTCTGGGAGAACACTAAGCAATTGTCATTGTTAAGTTACGTCCACAGGTGCCATTAACCACCATGGATGACACACAGCTTATCAAATGAAACAGGACAGGACAGTGGTAATTGTCACACATACCTGTACTCCAGACTCCTTCGTAGACTGCACACAGCGGCTGTAATCGTGGGCTTGAGGGGATGCGGCTGGGGACACAGTGGAAGGAGCACAAGGTGTGTTCTAGGCCAAAACAACTTTTCCTACTGCACTGTGCACAGGCTTTCATGCAAACACATACTCTTCTGTTGTTTAATGTACAGCATGCAAGTACTACTACTACTACTACTACTAACTACTACTACTACTACTACCAACCACCACTAAAACGTGCACTTATTCTGAAAAGAGAAATTGGTGGAGTGTGCAAGAAAAGGAAAATTAGTAGGCCACAAAATGGGGAGAACAGACACGAAATTGGACAGGTTTTGATGAGTGCTGCATGTGAAGCCCATCTATTGGCCTTCTGTGATGCTCTGTGCTGTGGCATCTTAATTTGAGGACACCCATGTCACACTGCAACTTCCAGCACTGTCAACAAACAGTTACCAATCACTATAGCATCCACAGAGGCATCCTAATAAACACATTCAATGTGAAGTATGAAACTACTGTGGTGACATATGTTTTTACACTGTACACTGTACCACGACATTAGAAAGGTTAGTCTCCAACCCTGGACACAGAATAAACTCCAGCCAGAGAATGTGTGTGTTCATAATGTCAGAAGTCACCTGTGGGAGATACATGAACTGGATTAAGGTACAAGTGGGCAGTGTAAAATGTCAAACACTTCAATCACAACTATGACCACACACCGTCAGAATGCTCTAACGTTAAATAAATAATTCTGCTTGAATAACATGATACTGCACATTTCAACATCACTGTGCACAACCTTTGGAACAAAGATTTCCTGGTGGCTCCATTGGCCAGTTAGAAAGAGCTAGTCTCAATCCCTGGATACTTACTGAGTCAAGACAAAGAATGTTTATTCAAAACATAAAGGTCACATGGGGACAAAATTAATTATAACAGCAGCATATGGAACAATGACCATGTCCAAAATTCAGTCACCTCTACAACCATAAACCATCGTCAATTCGTTAGAAGTTAATGGGATGAGTGCTTTAATACAATTATTCTGTTACAGAGATATTATTGAATGCCACACTACTGACATTTTTACACACTCAAGACTGCAGTGCAGAAGAACTGGCCACAGCAACACCTGCGAGGCTCCGAATAGTTCAATTTTGTGTCGCTCGAGTGGCATTGACACTAAACACATGGCTTTCGACTTAACATAAAATTACAATTTTAAAGGTTTTTGATACTGAGGTGTAAAAAGGTAATGATATCAGCTGTTCTTAAGAGGAACACAATGACAGAGGGAAAGAATTCTGATTTCCACTGAGTTATACCAACAGTGTACATTAAATGTTCCTGCAAGATGGCCACTCCTTCCCACCATCCCAATAAAATACAGCAATTACAGCAGATCATTCTCAGCACATAGTTCTGTCTCTGTCAAATGCAGCAGACATGTGTCTACATACACTGTCAACTTTATGTTTTCTTCCCACTATTTTCATGCCTTTAAGCCCATTCTGGGGTATAGCGTACCTTTTCATTACATAGACATCTTATAATGAACTGATACAGAATTACACAACAAACACAAGCCGCCAAATTTCTTCAAGTATAACGCATTATTTTCCAACACCCATGAACGAGTAGCTACAGATCATCTCATCAACAGTTTAATACTTTTTTCCTCTCACAGAAAATTCTAACAATGCATAAATGAATCTTCCTGCTGTAATTAATTGTGAAATCTTAAAGTCACTAACCTGAAACTGACCCATCTCAGTCAGCAAACCACTCCCAATTACCCACAATTTAAATCTTTCAATAACGGTATAACCCGAGTTCTACAAGCATCTATCGCCAATATTTCCGACTCTATGTGCACCACAAAGTCGCCTTAATTATGCAACAGGATGGTTATTCCGAACACAGAAATCAATTCTGAATCCCCTGCACCGACGAAACAAAATTACACTGATCTGACTGAGTAAACCAGTAACGGACAACATCGAAACTCTAACCTATAACGTGACAAAATGGAGGCTGAGTGCACATATTTACAGCAGTCACTGATTACGAGTCACTCGATATGCATACTTAACTGGTAATCTTCAAAATAAAACCTTAAAATAAGATGCTAACTTTAGACATAAAGACCTGCAATTAATCACGAAACCACCAATCAACTTTTTCAACATGTGATAAAAGATTGATACACTATGCAACGAAAACTCATACGCCATCGAAATTATTTTCAGTACGATGCATAGTTTAATAACATGAAGTCTACAAACATCCAATTGCCCATAATACTTCTGACTCTATTAACATGATAAAAACCCGGGTTTTGGGACCTTAAACTAAGCCCCCTGCAACCATGCACACTCACGTCTCAGCTGTCCAGAATAGAACGAGATCGGGAGGGAACGAAAGTGTGAATGAGATTTGCAGCGAATGTTAATCCGTGGGCAATTGCAACAGGAAATGACATTACATTCCGACTGTGCTGTCATCTACTTACAGCGTAATGGAGCACTGCGCGTACGGAGAACTGAGAGAAAAACGTCTATTAGACTTCGATAATATTCGATACTACCATTCCTCACACAGCCCACCAATTTTCCTGCCTTTTTTATTCCGATAGCCAGAATAACAAGGTAATTTCGTACGGTTTTACCTGTCGAATTTCTCTTGTAGTTTTTATTACTTCTAATTTACTAAACATCTCCTCACCGTTGGCCACTGTTACGTTAGCCGATGCGTCCCATTACACCCAACCCCTCCTTCATAGCATATTTAAAGCGAATGTCAAACAATGGCGAGATATCACAGGTTTACAGCAAGCTTGTACATTTTGGTTCAGAATCCGACGGCTTATTCAATGTCTGCATCCCTACTAGCGTGTTGATTAGTTTAAGAAATTATCAATTCACAATAAAATATTAAATTTAAATAACTGTTCTCCACAGCGTATCAGGACTGGGAATCTACCAATGAACATCTGTGCCTCTCTTCCCAAAATTGTCACTCCCATGTTTTGGGCGTTTATTAGTGAATTTATGATAGGCGAAGAAGTCGCGAAATTATGTTAACCTATAACAATTATATATATAAAAATAAAGTAAAATACTGAATTTTGCGCTCTGTGGCCGAAGTTTGTATGAGCTGTTATTATGATACGTTTGGCAACGCTGGATCTTACACGCGCCAACTTCAGTGGTAACGAATACTCTGGAAATCTCAAGAATAGTGGGTGGTGTTCAGTCAAACAAACAAACTAAGCCATGGAGCAGAGTCCTTCTTGAGAAGCTAGCAGGTCGTCAGCTAGTCAAGACATTCCCCGCGTTTTATGGAACCCAAGGTTCATTACCGCATTCACAAGAGCCCGCCACCTGTCCCTATCCTCAGCCATATCAATCCAGTCCATGCCTCCCATTTCCACGTCTTGAAGATCCATTTTAATATTATCCTCCCACCTACGTCTGGGTCTTCCAAGTGGTCTCCTTGCCTCAGGTCTCCCCACCAAAATCCTGTATGCACCTCTCCCCTCACCACAATTTATACCATGTTTTGCCTTCAGTGTTGGCCACCTTCAATAATGTATTGCACAAAATTACAGGAAATAAAACTGTAATATTAAATATACAGTTACATTTCATGTTACACGAAGAATCACATAATTGTTGCTAAATTGTTGCTGTTGTGTGGGGTCCATGAAAAAAATGTGTACTGACACACTGATGGGTAAAAGTGGACCTGTCTGTGCCATGAACAGAGGGGGAGCAGCAGTGTACCTACAATTACCTTTAACCTCATCACCAGATGCAGGTGATTGCTCAACTTCATGCCCTGGCCCCTTTATGCCCAGGGAACAAACCTGCTGTACCCACTGAACAGGCGGCTGGGTGGGTCCCTAGGCTGGTCTGGGCATTTCTTGGAGGAGAAAAGGGTCTCATACTCCTGCTGGGTATTGGACCCCGCATCATCTAGCCTGTAGTCTAGTCACTATACTGACTAAGCTATCCCAGCTACCAAGCACTGACAGAAGGATACCAAGTGGATCTTCACCAAACACGGCCTGCAGCTGGCGACTACAAGTAGCAAACTCAGGGCAGGATAAGGTTGCAGCCTCTGGGCTCTGTAAAAGCACAGCTCATGACAAGCTCAGTGGCTTGGGACTTTCAATTCTGCAACATTACTCCATTATTTGGCATCCCACCCTAAAATACATAATACTGGCATGGTTTTCGAAAATTATTTAATGAATAATGTTAGAAATTTCTATTCACAAGCAGCTAAACAATCGTTCCCAGTTAGCACTGAAGTTTAAGAAGCACTGCATCTGTACTCCTAATGCCCTACATGACAACCCTGGCATGGTGCTTAATCACAGGGCACTTTTACCTGCCTTCATTTTAAACTATCTAAATATGGGATGTGGCAGGTACGTACCGTATATTCTCGAATCTAATCCGCACTTTTTTTACAGCTTTAGAGGGCTAAAAATCAGATGCGGATTAGATTCGCGTGCGGATTAGATTCGCGGTCTAGATCTGGATTTTGGAAAAATGATTGAGCTGCTGTACAATATAACAATAACGTAATTAACGTAATTAATAAACAACGTAAGAACAATACAATACAATAATCTATTATTTTATTATTTATTATTATAATTTATTATTCATCAGACTCGCCGTCATCACTCTTAATTCGAGGAATGTTCAAAGATCTGGCCTTCTTTATCGCCTCCTCGCGAGTAGATCATAACTCACAAACAGTCCAGTCTTGCGTCTCTCTTGAAAAAACGTGAAGACTGCATCATCAATTTCAGGAAATCGTCCTTTCTTGGGTCCAGTGAATTTCCTTCGTGACGCCTCACACCCGCTGATCGCTGCCTTGTGTTTCCGCCATAGTCGAACGTTGCTTTCATCAACTCCAAAAATTGCAGTGGCTTTGCGGTTTCCATTCTCCTCTGCGCACCGAATAACTTCACGTTTGAACTTTGCCGTATATGAGAGTCGTTTAGATTTCAGGTGTCCCTCTTCCATAACTACGGTACACGACAAATTGGAACAAGCACCTCCCACGTTTCAACAACTAAAGATCAGCTGGTTTCAGACGAGATTGCGCACGTCTGTTGAGAAAGGCCCCGCCTCTATCGGTATGACTCATCGGCCACAGGCGTAGCGTCGGATTTTAACGCATTGGTAACATCCAATATTATTCAATCAGTCGCCCGTGGGCAAGGGGTGGTTGAAGGAAAGGTGCGGATTAGAATCGCGAACTAACTTTTTTCGTTTAAGAAGTCGCCAAAAACTGGGTGCGGATTAGATTCGGGTGCGGATTAGATTCGAGAATATACGGTATTTTGTCACTGGTGCCAGTAATATTTTCTCTCATTTTTACGTCAATTTTTGATACACTATGCTGTTAGCTGAATTTCATTTTGGTGCCCTTCAGTCCTATGTAATGCCTACTTCACTACAAAAACAGGTAATGAAGTTCATGCATAGTGTAACATATCTGGCGTACCCACATTCGACCATTTGTCCCCAAACTGTAAAATGTATGGGAAAAGTGTTCTGAACACAAAATATTTCTTCTGCTTTACAACGTTTGTCCAAAACAATATTGCTCCACTTCTTCATTGCTATACTACTAAGACCTCTAACTTAACAGTATCCTTGGTATATAGCATAAGCAACCAAACAGGAACTACAAATAATGGTCATTTAAAATAATGGCCCTGTACATCACAATACAAAATAGGTAATGCCTTACTTGAACATACTGTCACTGCCTATAAAACAGGAAACCTCAACTGCAGGTAACTTGACATGAAGATTACAACTTCTGGCATGATTCAGCATATTTGTGTAGTGCCTGATATCAAAACAATGTGACATTTACAAACAGTCTTTGCTTTCCCTGACAGAATTTTTACTGTACTGCCTGTCCACTGTGTAATTTGTACGTGTCAGAAAGTATGGGAGGGAGGAAATATAATGGACTGCAAATGGAAAATTCTTTTTGAAAGCATTGCATTGACTAGCCTCATATGCATAAGTACATAATAACTGCAAATTAAATTTTCAGTTACTTTAAATATTAATGCCAAGGTGAAGGGAGGAAGGGTATGTGAGATAGAAGAGAGAGGAAAAGCAGAAGTGCAATGGAGAAGGGAAACAGAACAGGAGGAGAAAAGTTTAATTTAAGACATTAATTTTTAAGTATAATTTTAAAAAATAATTTTAAAACTCTTCTACTAACTCCACCCTCCCAGCTCTTCACTTCTCTTCCTTCACAAACCCCTTCGACTCCTGGTCTACTGTCTCGGCCTTTGTGCTGCTTCTGAGTACTCCTTGTCTGCTGTCTGCTACTTCGCCTGTCCTCCGATGTCGCTGCTCCCTTCCCTGCAATTTTAAATCCTGGACCCGTCTGGACTCGAACTGGTGAACCTGTAAACTGCAGTCGTGTCTTATCCACTACACCACTGACTGCTGATGGTGGTCTCAACTTCGGAACTTCCTCATATCGGTCTTTGGACGACCATTTTCCTTTTTTAAAAAACTGATTTTCAAACTTTTTCTTTCGCGCCCACCCATAAATATCATTTTCGACTTCGACGCAACCACGTAACTCATGTCCCGAGCCAGTTGTTTCAGTTGGGGGGGACTTGGTGGCCTAGTCGAAAAGGCAGCGGACCATTAGTCACAGGGTCAGTAGTTCGAATCCACTGGGTTCCATGATTTGAAACAGACTTTATTATATTCTGTTCAATAACAGAAAATTTTCTCTTAACTTGAGTGGCTCAACAAGTAAAGGGGAAGATCGAAAGTTGTTTCAGTGGGGGGGGACTTGGTGGCCTAGTGGAAAAGGCAGCGGACCAGTAATCACAGGGTCAGTAGTTCGAATCCACTGGGGTCCATGATTTGAAACAGACTTTATTATTTTAAAAATAAACACCAACAAAATGCACAACTTTCAAGGCGCAGACCAGCTCCTTATATCATGATACTATCCAACGCGTTTCGGCTCTTTGCGAGCCATCATCAGGGATCCTTTACTCTTATAAAAGTGCTTCACAAATGCAGTATCTGTTTGATTATTTAAAAATATTCACTATCTGGAGCATGAGTTAAAAACACACGAGTCATAAACAAAGTTAAAAAGATGATTTGTTAAATAACTTATTAAAAACACTGTTCACTACGTCTGTTGTGTAAAGGATGTTCGCACTTCTAAGGATTTCATGAGATCGGGCACTACACTGTACTGTTTACGATGGATTTTTGTAGCACGGCGATAGACACTCGCGCTGTATGTAGTGTTGTCGTTTGTTGTCGTTTGTTTACTTCACATTGCAGTGCAGTCCTCCTGATGTTGTAGTATATATAAATATAAAATTTGATATGAAGAAGAAGTGGCTCTGGTGCTGTAAATTCAAAGTTTATTACTTATTAAAGGTGGAATAAATAGATAATAACAGATAATAAAGTAAATGAAATATAATAATAATAGAAATTAAAAGTATAAAATTATGAAATTAAGAAATTAATAATAAAGAATGACATACCAGTATATTGTGGGGGTTGCGTCTTGAAGTGTATTCGGTGAGAGTGAACTGTGTTATGAGGAATTATTTCTCACCGAATACACTTCAAGACGCAACCCCCACAATATACTTGGTATGTCATTCTTTATTATTAATTTCTTAATTTCATAATTTTATACTTTTAATTTCTATTATTATTATATTTCATTTACTTTATTATCTGTTATTATCTATTTATTCCACCTTTAATAAGTAATAAACTTTGAATTTACAGCACCAGAGCCACTTCTTCTTCATATCAAATTTTATATTTATATATACTACAACATCAGGAGGACCGCACTGCAACGTGAAGTAAACAAACGACAACAAACGACAACACTACATACAGCGCGAGTGTCTATCGCCGTGCTACAAAAATCCATCGTAAACAGTACAGTGTAGTGCGCGATCTCATGAAATCCTTAGAAGTGCGAACATCCTTTACACAACAGACGTAGTGAACAGTGTTTTTAATAAGTTATTTAACAAATCATCTTTTTAACTTTGTTTATGACTCGTGTGTTTTTAACTCATGCTCCAGATAGTGAATATTTTTAAATAATCAAACAGATGCTGCATTTGTGAAGCACTTTTATAAGAGTAAAGGATCCCTGATGATGGCTCGCAAAGAGCCGAAACGCGTTGGATAGTATCATGATATAAGGAGCTGGTCTGCGCCTTGAAAGTTGTGCATTTTGTTGGTGTTTATTTTTAAAATAATGAAAATGCACGGTGAATTAAGATTAAAGACTTTATTATATTCTGTTCAATAACAGAAAATTTTCTCTTAACTTGAGTGGCTCAACAAGTAAAGGGGAAGATCGAATTTTGTTTCAGTTGGGGGGGGACTTGGTGGCCTAGTGGAAAAGGCAGCGGACCAGTAATCACAGGGTCAGTAGTTCGAATCCACTGGGGTCCATGATTTGAAAAAGACTTTATTATATTCTGTTCAATAACAGAAAAATTTCTCTTAAATTGAGTGGCTCAACAAGTAAAGGGGAAAATCGAATTTTGTTTCAGTTGTGGGGGACTTGGTGGCCTATTGGAAAAGGCAATACTGAAATGCACCTTATGCTGGGAAATAATTATCATTGAGTTGTAAGTTGAGAATATGAACTATATCTGTGAACTGTGTTACGGGAATGTTCCCTCATTTAGTGCTCTGCTTTTCTGGAATCAATTAAGAGCACCGAATGAGTGATGCCTGTACATGTTGTTGAGTGTCCAGATAAGTGTAGTGTGTGTAATAAGTCATTAAATGATAACGGTCATCTGAAAAGGCAGCAACACATACATAGTGGGGAGCTTCCATATCACTGTGATGTACGACCTGAGTCATTCAGTTCAAAGAGTTTTCTGAAAACATTACCAACAATATATTAGGACTTAGCTGCAGCAGCCCGTAATTACATGTTGACGCCATTCATTACTGCGACCCTATCCTGACACAGTCCACACACATCCACACAGACTGTCAGCCAACCACACAGTCTGTCAGCTTGACAGCCAGCCATCCAGCCTGCCAGCCGCCCACACAGACTGTCAGCTACCCACACAGCCTGTCAGACTACCAGCCAAGCAATCAGCCTGCCAGCCATCCTGCCAGCCACCCACACAGCCTGTCAGCCTACCAGCCAATCAAACAGCCTGCCAGCCATTCTGCCAGACACCCACATAGACTTTCAGCTTACCAGCCATCCAGCCTGCCAGACACCCACAGAGACTGTCAGCTTGTCAGCCAACCAGCCATCCAGCCTGCCAGGCATCCTGCCAGCCATGCACACAGCCGGCCAGGCAGCCATTCAGCCTGCCATCCATCCTGCCAGCCACACACACAGCCTGCCAGCCAGTCATCCAGATTGCCAGCCATCCCGCGAGGCACCCACAAAAACTTTAAACCTGCCAGCCAAACATCCACACTTTCAGACATCCAGCCAACAATGCACAAATCTTGTCAGTCTGCCAGCCAGCCACATACCCCGTCACCCTCCAAGACAGACATACAGCCTGCCAGCCAAGCAACTACGCTTTCACCCTGCAAGAAAGACATCCAGCCTGCCAGCCACCCAACTATGCTGTCACCCTGCAAGCCAGCCATTCAGCCTAACAGCCACACACACAGCCTGTCAGCCTGCCAGCCATCCTGCCAGCTACCCACACACCCTGTCAGCCTACCGGCCGGCCATCCATTGTGCCTGATATCCTGTCATCCATCCTCACAGCTTGACAGTCTGCCAGTCAGCCATTGAGCCTGCCAGCCAAAAACACAACCTATCAGCTTGCCAGCCAGACATCCAGGCTGCCAGGCATCCACAGAGACTGTCAGCGAACCACACAGCCTGTCAGCTTGCCAGCCACCCACACATCCTTTCAGCTACCCACACAGCCTGTCAGCCTACCAGCCAAGCAAACAGCCTGCCAGCCATCCTGCAAGACACCCACATAGACTTGTCAGCCAGCCAGCCATACAGCCTGCCAGGCTTCCTGCCAGCTAAGCACACAGCCGCCAGGGAGCCATTCAGCCTGCCAAGCAGCCATTCAGCCTGCCAAGCAGCCATTCAGCCTGCCAAGCAGCCATTCAGCCTGCCAGCCATCCTGGCAGCCAGCCATCTAGCCTGCCAGCCATCTAGCCTGCCAGGCATCCTGCCAGCCATACACACAGCTTTCAGGCAGCTATTCAGCCTGCCAGGCATCCTGCGAGCCATGCACACAGCCTGCCAGGCAGCATTCAGCCTGCCAGACCACACACACAGCCTGTCAGCCAGTCATCCAGATTGCCAGCCATCCCGCGAGGCACCCACAAAGACTTTAAACCTGCCAGCCAAACATCCACACTTTCAGACATACAGCCATCAATGCACAAACCTGCCAGTCTGCTAGCCAGCCACATAACCTGTCACCCTGCAAGCCAGACATCCAGCCTGCCAGCCACACACACACCCTTTCAGCCTACCAGCCAAGCAAACAGCCTGCAAGCCATCCGCCAGCCACCCAAACAGCCTGTCATCCTGCAAGCCAGTCATTCAGTGTGCCTGCCATCCTGTCAGCCATCCTCACAGCTTGTCAGTCTGCCAGCCAGCCATTCAGCCTGCCAGCCACATACACAACATGTCAGCTTGCCAGACAGACATCCAGGCAGCCAGGCATCCACACAGACTGTCAGCCAACCACATAGCCTGTCAGCTAACCACACAGCCTCTCAGACTACCAGCCAAGCAATCACCCTGCCAGCCACCCACACAGCCTGTCAGCTACCCACACAGCCTGTCAGGCTACCAGCCAAGCAATCAGCCTGCCAGCCATCCAGCCTGCCAGCCACCCACCTATGCTGTCACCCTGCAAGCCAGACATCCAGCCTGCCAGCCAGCCATTCTGCAAGACACCCACACAGCCTGTCAGCCTGCCAGCCAGCCATTCATTGTGCCTTCCATCCTGTCAGCCATCCTCACAGCTTGTCAGTCTGCCAGTCACAAACACAACCTGTCAGCTTGCCAGACAGACATCCAGGCTGCCAGGCATCCACACAGAGTGTCAGCTACCCACACAGCCTATCAGCCTACCAGCCAAGCAATCAGCCTGCCAGCCATCCTGCCAGCCACCCACACACCCTGTCAGCTACCCACACTGCCTGTGATCCTACCAGCAAAGCAAACAGCCTGCCAGCCATCCTGCCAGACACCCACATAGACTTTCAGCTTGCCAGCCAGCCATACAGCCTGCCAGCCATCCTGCCAGAAACCCATACAGACTGTCAGCTTGCCAGCCAACTAGCCATCCAGTCTGCCAGGCATCCTGCCAGCCATGCACACAGTTTGCCAAGCAGCCATCCAGCCAGCCAGCCATCCAGCCTGGCAGCCATCCAGCCAGCCAGACTTCCTGCCAGCCATGCACACAGTCTGCCAAACAGCCATTCAGCCTGCCAGCCATCCAGCCTGCCAGGCATCCTGCAAGCCATGCACACAGCCTGCCAGGCAGACATTCAGCCTGCCAGCCACACACACAGCCTGTCAGCCAGTCATCCAGATTGCCAGCCATCCTGCGAGGCACCCATAAAGACTTTAAACCAGCCACCCAAACATCCACAATTTCAGACATCCAGCCATCAATGCACAAAACCTGTCAGTCTGCTAGCCAGCCACTTACACTGTCACCCTGCAAGCCAGACATCCAGCCTGCCAGCCAGCCATTCAGTCTGCCAGCCACACACACAGCCTATCAGACTACCAGCCAAGCAATCAACCAGCTAGCCATCCAGCCTGCCAGCTACCCACCTAAGCTGTCACCCTGCAAGCCAGCCATTCAGCCTGACAGCCATCGTGCCAGCCACAAACACAGCCAGTCAGCCTGCCAGCCATCCTGCCAGCCACCCACACAGCCTGTCAGCCTGCCAGCAAACGATCCAGTGTGCCTGCGTTCCTGTCAGCCATCTTCACAGCTTGTCAGTCGGTCAGCCAGCCATTCAGCCTGCCAGACATAAACACAACCTGTCAGCTTACAATCCAGACATCTAGGCTGCCAGGCATCCACACAGCCTGTCAGCTTGCCAGCCAGCCATCCAGCCTGCCAGCCCCCAACACAGCCTGCCTGCCTGTCAGCTACCCACACAGCCTATCAGCCTACCTGCCAAGCAATCAGCCTGCCAGCCATCCTGCCAGCGACCCAAACAGCCTGTCAGCTACCCACACAGCCTGTCAGCCTGCCAGCCAAGCAAACAGCATGCCAGCAATCCTGCCAGACACCCACACAGAATGTCAGCTTGCCAGCCAGCCGTCCAGCCTATAAGGCATCCTGCCAGCCATGCACACAGCCTCCCAGGCAGCCATTCAGCCGGCCAGCCATCCTGCCAGCCACACACACAGCCTGCCAGCCAGTCATCTAGATTGCCAGCCATCCTGCGAGGCACCCACAAAAACTTTAAACCTGCCAGCCGAACATCCACACTCTCAGACATCCAGCCACCTATGCACAAATCCTGTCAGTCTGCCAGCCAGCCACATACACTGTCACCCTGCAAGCCAGACATCCAGCCTGCCAGCCAGCCAATCAGCCTTCCAGCCACACACAGCCTGTCAGCCTGTCAGCCTGCCAGCCATCCAGCCAGCCACCCACACAGCCTGTCAGCCTGCCATCCAGTGTGCCTGCTATTCTGTCAGCCATCCTCACAGCTTGTCAGTCTGCCAGCCAGCCATTCAGCCTGCCAGCCACAAACACATCCTGTCAGCTTGCCAGCCAGACATCCAGGCTGCCAGGCATCCACACAGACTGTCAGCCAACCACACAGCCTGTCAGCTTGCCAGCCAGCCATCCAGCCTGCCAGCCCCCCACACAGCCTGTCAGACTGTCAGCTACCAAAACAGCCTTTCAGACTACCAGCCAAGCAATCAGCCTGCCAGCCACCCTGTCAGCCACCCACACAGCCTGTCAGCCTACCAGCCAAGCAAACAGCCTGCCAGCCATCCTGCCAGACACCTACATAGACTTTCAGCTTCCAGACACCCACACAGACTGTCAGCTTGCCAGCCAGCCAGCTATCCAGCCTGCCAGGCATCCTGCCAGCCATGCACACAGCCTGCCAGGCAGCCATTCAGCCCGCCAGCCATCCTACCAGCCACACACACAACCTGTCAGCCAGTCATCCAGATTGTCAGAAATCCCGCGAGGCACCCACAAAGACTTTAAACCTGCCAGCAAAACATCCACACTTTCAGACATACAGCCATAAATGCACAAAACCTGCCAGTCTGCTAGCCAGCCACATAACCTGTCACCCTGCAAGCCAGACATCGAGCCTGCCAGCCACACACACAGCCTGCCAGCCATCCTGCCAGGCACCCAAACAGCCTGTCAGCCTGCAAGCCAGTCATTCAGTGTGCCTGCCATCCTGTAAGCCATCCTCACAGCTTGTCAGTCTGCCAGCCAGCCATTCAGCCTGCCAGCCACAAACACAAGCTGTCAGCTTGCCAGACAGACATCCAGGCTGCCAGGCATCCACACAGACTGTCAGCCAACCACACAGTCTGTCAGCCTGTCAGTTAACCACACAGCCTGTCAGACTACCAGCCAAGCAATCACCCTGCCAGCCACCCACACAGCCTGTCAGCTACCTACGCAGCCTGTCAGGCTACCAGCCAATTAATCAGCCTGCCAGCCATCTTGCCAGACACACACACAGACTGTCAGCTTGCCAGCCATCCAGCCTGCCAGCCACCCACCTACGCTGTCACCCTGCAAGCCAGACATCCAGCCTGCCAGCCAGACATTCAGCCTTCTAGCCATCCTGCCAGCCACACACACAACCTATCAGTCTGCCAGCCATTCTGCAAGCCACCCACACAGGCTGTCAGCCTGCCAGCCAGCCATTCAGTGTGCCTGCCATCCTGTCAGCCATCCTCACAGCTTGTCAGTCTGCCAGCCTGCCAGCCACAAACACAACCTGTCAGCTTCCCAGACAGATATCCAGGCTGCCAGGCATCCACACAGACTGTAGCTAACCACACAGTCTATCAGCTTGCCAGACAGCCATCCAGCCTGCCAGCTACCTACACAGCCTGTCATCCTACCAGCCAAGCAATCAGCCTTCCAGCCATCCTGTCAGACACCCACAGAGACTGTCAGCTTGCCAGCCAGCCAGCCATCCAGCCTGCCAGGCATCCTGCCAGCCATGCACACAGCCTGCCAGGCAGCCATTCAGCCTGCCAGCCATCCTGACAGCCAAACACACAGCCTGCCAGCCAGTCATCCAGATTGCCAGCCATCCTGCGAGGTACTCACAAAGATATTAAACCTGCCAACCAAACATCCACACTTTCAAACATCCAATCACCAAAGCACAATTCCTGTCAGTCTGCCAGCCAGCCACATACCCTCTCACCATGCAAGCCAGACATCCAGCCTGCCAGCCAGCCATTCATCCTGCCAGCCACACACATAGCCTGTCAGCCATCCTGCCAGCCACCCACACAGCCTGTCAGCTTGCCAGCCAGCCATTCAGTGTGCCTGCTATCCTGTGAGGCATCCTCACAGCTTGTCAGTCTGCCAGCAAGCCATTCAGCCTGCCAGCCACAAACACAACCTGTCTGCTTGCCAGCCAGATATCCAGGCTGCCAGGCATCCACACAGTCTGTCAGCCAACCACACAGCCTGTCATCTTTCCAGCCAGCCATCTAGACTCCCAGCCACCCACACATCCTGCCAGACAGCCATCCATCCTGTCACACATCCACACGGCATGTCAGCCTAGCAGCCAGCCATTCAGTTTTCCAGCCAGCCATTTAGCCTCCCACTCAGCCATCCAGATATCCAGTCAGCCATCCAAGCAGCCTGCCATCCATCCTGCCAGCGAGACATCCAGCCGACCATCTAGTCATCCAGCCTGGCAGCCATCTTGCCAGCCACCCACACAGACTGTAAGCCTGCCAGCCAGCCATCCAGCCTGCCATCCAGCCATTCATCCTGCAAGCCATCCTGCCAGCCAGCCATCCAGCCATGCACACAGCCTGTCTGCCTGCAAGCCAAGCAATCCACCTGCCAGCCATCCTGACAGACACCCACACAGACTGTTGAGCCTGTCAGCCAGCCAATCACACTGCTGGACAGCCTTCCAGTCTGCCAGCCACATACACAGTCTGCTAGTCATCGTGCCAGCTTCCCAGACATTCTGTCAGACACTCACACAACCTGTCAGCCTACCAGCCATCCTACCAGCCACCCACACAGCCTGCCAGCCAAGCAATCAGCCTGCCAGACATGCTACCAGACACCCACACAGACTGTTGAGCCTGTCAGCAGCCAATCACACTGCTGGACAGCCTTCAGTCTGCCAGCCACATACACAGTCTGCTAGTCATCGTGCCAGCTTCCCAGACATTCTGTCAGACACTCACACAACCTGTCAGCCTACCAGCCATCCTACCAGCCACCCACACAGCCTGCCTGCCTGCCAGCCAAGCAATCAGCCTGCCAGACATGCTACCAGACACCCACACAGACTGTTGAGCCTGTCAGCCAGCCAATCACACTGCTGGACAGCCTTCCAGTCTGCCAGCCACATACACAGTCTGCTAGTCATCGTGCCAGCTTCCCAGACATTCTGTCAGACACCCACACAACCTGTCAGCCTACCAGCCATCCTACCAGCCACCCACACAGCCTTCCTGCCTGCCAGCCAAGCAATCAGCCTGCCAGACATGCTACCAGACACCCACACAGACTGTTGAGCCTGTTAGCCAGCCATCCACACTGCCGGCCAGCATTCCAGTCTGCCAGCCATCCTGCCATCCACATACACAATCTGCCAGTCATCCTGCCAGCCTTCCAGACATTCTGTCAGACACCCACACAGCCTGTCAGCCTGCCATTCAGCCATCCAGCCTGCCAGTCACCCACACAGCCTCTTAGCCTGCCAGTCAGCCATCCATCCTGCCAGCCATCTTGCCAACCACTCACACAGCCATGCACCCTGCCAGAGAACTTCGGTGCCAGCTGACCGGCCTGCTCCCATGCCTACCAGGCAGCCTGCTTGCTTGCCAGGCTCCTAGCCTCTCTGCTTGCCTGCTGCCAATCTGCATGCTTAACTGCAAGGCTGTCTGCCTTGCATGCCAGCCTTCCTGCCTGGTAGCCTGCCAGTAAGGCAGCCTACATACCAACCAGCCAGTCAGCATTCGTGCCTGCCTCTCTACTCCACTAACACGACCTGAGACGCCCAACCTCCCGCCAGCCAGCGTACCAGTCACACCAGATGCCTGTCAGCCAGCCTGCATGGCAGACGGTCTGCCTGCCTGCCGCACTGTCAGGCATGCAGCCTGCCACCCACGCACCCATGCAGCCAGCCAGTCTGCCAGTCAGGCAGCTAGCCTGCCTGCCTCCGAGCCAGCCAGCATACCTGCCTGCCTGTAGCCTACCTGCTAGCCAGGTCACTTACCAGTCACATAGCCTAAATACCAGCCAGCCAGCCTGACTCACCTCTACCGGCCTGAATGTCAGCCAGCCAGCCTGCCTAAATACCTACCTGCCTGCCTGCTAAAATGTCTTTCTACTTGCGTGCCTGCCATCCTGCCTTACAGTCTGCAGCACACCTTCCTACTGCCAACCGGCTTTCCTGCTTACCTGCCTGCTTGCCAGCACACCTTCCTACTGCCAACCGGCTTCCCTACTTGCCAGCCTACATGCCTACCTACCCACTTGCCAGCAGCCTGCCATTCAGGCCCCCAGCCTACCCGCCTGCCACCCTCCTGCATTCATGACTGCCTGGATGTCTCCCAGCAACCTTCCTGCCAGCTGGCCTGCCTCCATACCAGATTGTCAGCCAACCAGCCAGCCGGACATTCATTCTCCCTGCCAGCCACCATGCAGGTTATGTTAGGTTAGGTTAAGTTATTTTTTAGTTCTTATTCATGTTTTATTATCAAAACTATTTGTTTATTTACATTAACAAGCAGTGTCATTCATTAACAAGTGTAGTAACACAACGTAGCTACTTCACACAATCCTTATTATTGTAGTTATACTTGCAAACACAGGCGAGCTAAGGAACCCCCAGTTCCTCAGGCAAAAGTTTCACCAAATGGGCAAGAAGTTCCTTTCATTTGTATATGCAGGACTTCTCTCCTTCTCCTCGGGTAAATTTTCCTATAAAGAAATATAACAGAGAACAATAATTTATACATAATAAGACAACAAGAAAAATTGTGTGTCAAGAATGAAATTATGTCATGCATGTCAAATAAAAAATACCACAATGACACTTATTACAACAGCTGTTTTAGATTTTCGAATTTTCGGTTACTGTGGTTACTTGCGTCTCCAACTTAGATTTGCATTGGTTATTTTAAGTTAGGTAGGTTACGTTAGTTTGGGTTGGGTTACATTAGGTTGTTATTTATTTATTTAAATACATAATGTTTGATTTATTTATACTGATATTCATGTATTTTTTATACTACGCAGTGCTGTTCATTAACAAGTTTAATAGCACAATGCACATAATATATTGTCAATTTTATCATTCAGCCCAGATACAAATTCCATTTGTATAAGCTAGTGTTGTCTCTATCTCAAGCGAAATTCTCTAAAAAATAAAGCAGACGAAGTTAAAATATACAAAATGAGATATGTAAAGAACTTCAATGAAGACTGGAGAACATTCGAACTTGGGGAAAAAATGATGAATATGACACTTGCCAAAACACAGGTTCTTACCTTGAACATACTCCAACTCGGATGTATGGGTCTGTAGGTTAGGTTAGGTTGGGTTAGGTTAGGTTGGGTTAGGTTGGGTTGGGTTAGGTAGGGTTAGGTAGGGTTAGGTAGGGTTAGGTTGGGTTAGGTAGGATTAGGTAGGGTTAGGTTGGGTTAGGTTGGGTTAGGTAGGGTTAGGTAGGGTTAGGTTGGGTTAGGTTGGGTTAGGTTGGTTTAGGTTGGGTTAGGCTGGTTAGGTTTAGATTGGGTTGGGTTGGGTTAGGTTAAGTTCGGTTGGGTTAGGTTGGGTTAGGTTGGGTTGGGTTAGGTTGGGTTGGGTTAGGTTGGGTTAGTTTGGGTTAGGTTGGGTTGGGTTGGGTTAGGTTTGGTGGGGTCGGGTCAGGTTAGGTTAGGTTGGGTTAGGTTGGGTTAGGTTGGGTCGGGTTGGGTCGGGTGGGGTCGGGTAGGGTCAGGTCGGGTCAGGTCAGGTTTAGGTTACGTTAGGTTAGGTTAGATTAGGTTGGGTTGGGTTAGGTTAGGTCAGGTCAGGTGAGGTTAGGTTAGGTCAGGTCAGATCACGGTCAGGTCACGGTCTGGTCACGGTCAGGTAAGGGTCAGGTAAAGGTTAGGTCAGGTTCAGGTCAAGTCCAGTTGAGGTCAAGTTTAGGTTAGGTTAGGTTAGGTTAGCTTAGCTTACGATAGGTTAGGTTAGCTTTGGTTAGTTTAGGTTAGGTTAGCTTAGTTTAAGTGATGTTAGGTTACATCAGTTTAGGTTAGGTTGGGTTACGTCGGGTCAGGTCGGGTTGGGTTAGGTTAGGATAGGTTAGGTTAGGAGATGTTAGGTTACGTTAGGTTAGGAGAGGTTAGGTTAGTTTAAGTTAGGTTAGTTTAGGTTTGGTTGGGTTAGGTTAGGTCGGTTCACCGTCAGGTCAGGGTCAGGTCACGGTCTGGTCACGGCCAGGTCAAGGTCAGGTCAGGGTCAGGTCAATTCCAGGTGAGGTCAAGTTTAGGTTAGATTAGGTTCGGTTAGCTTAGCTTAGCTTAGCTTACGATAGGTTAGGTTAGCTTTGGTTAGTTTAGGTTAGGTTAGATTAGTTTAAGTGATGTTAGGTTACATCAGTTTAGCTTAGGTTAGCTTAATTTAAGTGATGTTAGGTTACATCAGTTTAGGTTATGTTGGGTTACGTCGGGTCAGGTCGAGTTAGGTTAGGTTAGGATAGGTTAGGTTAGGAGATGTTAGGTTAGGTTAGGAAAGGAGAGGTTAGGTTAAGTTAGGTTAGGTTGGTTTAGGTTGGGTTAGGTTGGGTTGGTTTAGGTTGGGTTAGGTCAAGGTCAGTTCACGGTCAGGTCACGGGCAGGTAAGGGTCAGGTCAAGGTCAGGTAAGGGTCAGGTCAAGTCCAGGTGAGATCAAGTTTAGGTTAGGTTCGGTTAGCTTAGCTTAGCTTACGATAGGTTAGGTTAGCTTTGGTTAGTTTAGGTTAGGTTAGCTTAGTTTAAGTGATGTTAGGTTACATCAGTTTAGGTTAGGTTAGGTTAGCTTAGTTTAAGTGATGTTAGGTAACATCAGTTTAGGTTAGCTTGGGTTACGTCAGGTCAGGTTAGGTTAGGATAGGTTAGGTTAGGAGATGATAGGTTAGGTTAGGTTAGGAGGGGTTAGGTTAGTTTAGGTTAGGTTGGGTTAGGTTCGGTTGGGTTAGGTTAGGATGGATTAGGTTAGTTTAGGGTCAGTTCACGGTCAGGTCACGGTCAGGTGAAGGTCAGGTCAAGTCCAGGTGAGGTCAAGTTTCCGTTAGGTTAGGTTCGGTTAGCTTTCCTTACGATAGGTTAATGTTAGCTTTGGTTAGTTTAGGTTAGGTTAGCTTAGTTTAAGTGATGTTAGGTTACATGAGTTTAGGTTAGGTTAGCCTAGTTTAAGTGATGTTAGGTTGCATCAGTTTAGGTTAGGTTGGGTTACGTCGGGTTAGGTTAGGATAGATTAGGATAGGTTAGGTTAGGAGAAGTTAGGTTAGGAGAGGTTAGGTTATTTTAGGTTCGGTTAGGTTAGGTTGGGTTCGGTTAGGTTCGGTTGTGTTAGGTTAGGTTAGGTTGTGATGGATTAGGTCAAGGTCAGTTCACGGTCAGTCAGTCAGGGTCTGGTCACGGTCAGGTAAATGTCAGGTCAAGGTCAGGTCAGGGTCAGTCAAGTCCAGGTGAGGTCAAGTTTAGGTTAGCTTATGTTAGCTTAGCTTTGCTCAGTTACGGTAAGGTTAGCTTAGTTTAAGTGATGTTAGGTTACATCAGTTCAGGTTAGGTTAGCTTAGTTTAAGTGATGTTAGGTTACATCAGATTAGGTTAGGTTGGGTTACGTCGGGTTAGGTTAGGTTAGGATAGGTTAGGTTAGGAGATGTTAGGTTAGGTTAGGATAAGAGAGGTTAGGTTAAGTTAGGTTAGGTTAGGTTGGTTTAGGTTGGGTTAGGTTGGGTTGGGTTAGGTTGGGTTGGGTGATGTTGGGTTGGGTTAGGTGGGGTTAGGTTAGGTCAAGGTCAGTTCACGGTCAGGTCACGGACAGGTAAGGGTCAGGTCAAGTCCAGGTCAGGTCAAGTTTAGGTTAGGTTCGGTTAGCATAGCTTAGCTTACGATAGGTTAGGTATGATTTGGATAGTTTAGGTTAGGTTAGCTTAGTTTAAGTGATGTTAGGTTACATCAGTTTAGGTTAGGTTAGGTTAGCTTAGTTTAAGTGATGTTAGGTTACATCAGTTTAGGTTAGGTTGGGTTACGTCGGGTCAGGTCAGGTTATGTTAGGTTAGGATAGGTTAGGTTAGGAGATGATAGGTTAGGTTAGATTAGGAGAGGTTAGGTTAGGTTGGGTTCGGTTAGGTTCGGTTGGGTTAGGTTAAGTTAGGGTCAGTTAACGGTCAGGTCAGGGTTAGGTCACGGTTTGGTCACGGTCAGGTAAGGGTCAGTTCAGGTGAGGTCAAGTTTAGGTTAGGTTAGGTTCGGTTAGCTTACCTTACGATAGGTTATGTTATCTTTGGTTAGTATAGGTTACGTCGGGTTAGGTTAGGTTAGGAGATGTTAGGTTAGGTTTGGTTAGGAGAGGTTAGGTTAGTTTAGGTTAGGTTGGGTTAGGTTCGGTTGTGTTAGGTTAGGTTAGGTTAGGTTGTGTTAGATTAGGTCAAGTTCAGCTCACGGTCAGTCTGTCAGGTCTGGTCACGGTCAGGTAAATGTCAGGTCAAGTCCAGGTGAGGTCAAGTTTAGGTTAGGTTCGGTTAGCTTTGCTTAGCTTAGCTTACGATAGGTTAGGTTAGCTTTGGTTAGTTTAGGTTAGGTTAGCTTAGTTTAAGTGATGTTAGGTTACATCAGGTTAGGTTAGCTTAGTTAAAGTGATGTTAGTTTACATCAGTTTAGGTTAGGTTGGGTTACGTCGGGTCAGGTCGGGTAGGTTAGGTTAGGTTAGGATAGGTTAGGTTAGGAGATGTTAGGTTACGTTAGGTTAGGAGAGGTTAGGTTAGTTTGGGTTAGGTTAGTTTAGGTTAGGTTAGTTTAGGTTAGGTTTGTTTGGGTTAGGTTAGGTTGGGTAGGGTTCGGTTAGGTTCGGTTGGGTTAGGTTAGGTCAAGGTCAGTTCACGGTCAGGTCAGGGTCAGGTCACGGTCAGGTAAGGGTCACGTCAAGGTCAGGTCAGGGTCAGGTCAAGTCCAGGTGAGGTGAATTTTAGGTTAGGTTAGGTTCGGTTAGCTTAGCTTACGATAGGTTTAGGTTAGCTTTGGTTAGTTTAGGTTAGGTTAGCTTAGTTTAAGTGATGTTAGGTTACATCAGTTTAGGTTAGGTTAGCTTAGTTTAAGTGAGGTTAGGTTACATCAGTTTAGGTTAGGTTGGGTTACGTCGGGTCAGGTCGGGTTTGGTTAGGTTAGGATAGGTTAGGTTATAAGATGTTAGGTTAGGAGAGGTTAGGTTAATTTAGGTTAGGTTAGGTTAGGTCAAGGTCAGGTCACGGTCAGGTCAGGGTCAGGTGAAGTCCAGGTGAGGTCAAGTTTAGGTTAGGTTAGGTTAGCTTAGCTTACTATAGGTTAGGTTAGCTTTGGTTAGTTTAGGTTAGGTTAGCTTAGTTTAAGTGATGTTAGGTTACATCAGGTTAGGTTAGGTTAGCTTAGTTTAAGTGATGTTAGGTTACATCAGTTTAGGTTAGGTTGGGTTACGTCGGGTCAGGTCGGGTTAGGTTAGGATAGGTTAGGTTAGGAGATGTTAGGTTAGGTTAAGTTAGGTTAGGGTAGGTTAGGTTAGGTTAGGTTAGGGTAGGGTAAGTTGGGTTGAGTTAGGTTAGGTTCGGTTAGGATAGGTTCGGTTAGGTTCGGTTGGGTTCGTTTGTGTTATGTTAGGTTAGTTTAGGTTAGGTGAGGTTAGGTTAGGTCAAGTTACGTTAGGTCACGGTCAAGTCAGGTTCAGGTCAAGATCAGTGAGAGTTAGGTCAGGGTCAGTTCAATGTCAGGTCAAGGCCAGATGAAGTCAAGTTTATGTAAGGTTCGGTTAGCTTAGCTTAGCTTACGATAGGTTAGGTTCGCTTCTATTAGTTTAGGTTAGCTTAGTTTAAGTGATGTTAGGTTATATCAGTTTAGGTTAGGTTGGGTTACGTCGGGTCAGGTCGGGTTAGGTTACGTTAGGTTAGGTTGGGTTAGGTTGGCTTAGGTTAGGTTCGGTTAGCTTAACTTAGCGTAGCTTAGCTTAAGTTAGGTTAGGTTTGCTTCGGTTAGCTTAGTTTAAGTGAGGTTAGGTTACTATTAGTTAGGTTAGGTTGTGTTACGTCGGGTCAGGTCGGGTTTGGTTAGGGTAGGTTAGTTTAGATTAGGTTGGATTAGTTTAGGTTCGGTTAGGTTGGGTTCGGTTAGTTTAGGTTCGGTTGTGTTAGGTTAGGTTAGGTTAGGTGAGGTTAGGTCAAGGTCAAGTCACGGTCAGGTCACGGTGTGGTCACGGTCAGGTCAAGGCTAGGTCAGGTGAAGTTTAGTTTAGGTTAGGTTAGGTTAGGTTCGGTTAGCTTAGCTTAGCTTACGATAGGTTAGGTTAGCTTAGTTTAAGTGATGTTATGTTACGTTAGGTTAGGTTGGGTTGGCTTAGGTTAGTTTGGGTTAGGTTAGGTTCGGTTGTGTTTGGTTAGGTTAGTTTTGGTTAGGTTAGGTTGGACTGGGTTGGGCTGTGTTAGGCTGTGTTAGGCTTGGCCAGGCTAGGCTAGGTTAGGCAAGGCTTGGCTAGGCTATGTTAGTTTAGGTGAGGTTGGTTTAGGTTGGGTTTGGTTAGGTTGGGTTGGGTTACGGAGGGTTGGGTTGGTTTATGTTAGGTTGGGCTAGGTTGGGTTGGGTTAGGTTAGGTTATGTTGGGTTATTTAGGGTTAGGTTGGGTTGGGTTATGGAGGGTTGGGTTATGGAGGGTTGTGTTGGGTTATGTTAGTTTATGTTAGATTGGGTTAGGTTGGGTTAGTTTAGGTTAGGTTGGGTTAGGTTGGTTTGTGTTGGGTTAGGTTAGGTTAAGTTAGGCTAGGTTAGGTTAGGCTAGGTTATGTTAGGCTAGGGTCGGCTAGGGTAGGATAGGCTATGGTAGGCTAGGCTAGGTAGGGTAGGTAATGGTATTGTAGGTTATGTTATGCTAAGCTAGGTTAGAGTAGGGTTGGGTAGGTAATTTAGTGTAGGTTGGGCTAGGTTAGGCTACGCTAGGCTAGGTTAGCTTAGGTTATTTTAGGGTAGGTTAGGCTAGTTTAAGCTGGGCTAGTCTAGATTAATTTAGGTTAGGTCAGGTTAAGTCGGGTTAGTTAGGGTTAGGTTGGTTTAGGTTGGGTTAGTTTGGGTAAGTTTTGGTTAGTTTAGGTTAGGTCAGGTTACGTCGTGTTAGGTCGGGTTAGTTAGGGTTAGGTTGGGTTAGTATGGGTTAGGTAGGGTTAGTTTTGGTTATTTTAGGTTAGGTTAGGATAGGTTAATTTAGGTTACGTGATTTATTCTATTTATCTTCACCTTCCATATAATACAATAGAACAGACATCTAGCACACTCTTAACGTTACATCACCAACCAACTGATGCACAACTAAATTAAACCATATATACGAATTGCAACTTACCACATCAAACCTGACAACTCCACCACTAATCTGCCATTTTTACACTTCTGCGATGAACTCAGTTTATCGAATGTAATTCATCAGGAACAATCTCTTTGTCACGGAATATTTGCAGGGCCGTTTACTTGGAGACCACAGTATTTTTTCGTTTGAGTTTCGGCTTCCATTCATAGCATGGTCCGTAAAAATCATACCAAGCACTGCCAAGGCTTGCACTACAAACGATGTAAGTCTGGTTGCGATCGGAAAGCAATGAAGACCAATTTACTTGGTGAATAAAGTACCATTTCGGCCATATCTTAATTTGCATAGGAGGGTTTTCCTGAAAATTCACACCTCTAATTCTCCACGCATGTGCTACGTACGTTGTACG
Organism: Reticulitermes speratus; assembly: GCA_021186555.1. Classification (NCBI taxonomy): domain Eukaryota; kingdom Metazoa; phylum Arthropoda; class Insecta; order Blattodea; family Rhinotermitidae; genus Reticulitermes; species Reticulitermes speratus. The sequence continues at coordinate 3,094,566 of JAJKFL010000237.1, read as the reverse complement.
TGTAATTCAGATCGGTCTATAATAATGGTCAATTTACTTGGAGAAACATCTGCCTCTTCTTGTGTGTGTCGTCTTGCTTTGGACGGATTTTCCGAAAATTTCATAATTTGAACTTACCACGCACACGCTACGGACGGTGCAAGTTTGATTGCGATCGTCGATAATGAAGGACACTTTACTCGCAGAACGTAGTACCTTTTGTTTAGTACTTCGTCTTCCATTTGAGGGATTTTCCTGAAAATTCCTACGTAAAATTCTCAATGCATGTAGTACATACGGTGTAAGTTTGGTTGCGATAATCAATAATAAAGGGCACTTTACTTGGGGAACAAAGTACCTTTTCGTCTGTTTCTCGGTTTCCAGTTGAAGGGTTTTCCTGAAATTTCAGACCTCGAACTTTCCTCGCATGCGCTACATAGTGATTGATCAATAACGAAGGGCACATTACATGAAGAACAACGTACTTTCGCCTAATCTCGGATTCCTTTCGATGGATTTTCATAAAAATTCATACCTCGCACTTTCTACGCATGCGCTATAAACCTCTTAAGCTTGGTTGCTATCCATAAATAATAAAGGGAACTTTACTTGGAGAAGGGGCCTTTTCTTCTGTATCTCGGCTTTCCTAAGATGGATTTCCCTGAAAATTCATTCCTCGAAATCTTCACGCATGCGCTGTGTACGGTCTAACTTTGGTTGTGGGCGGTAAAAAATGAAAGGCACTTTGCATTTAGAACCTTGTTTGTATCGTAGCGTCCGTATGAGGCATTGTCATGAAAAATCATACGGTGCACGCTGTATGCATGCACTGCAAACGGTGCGGGTTTGGATGCGATCGGTCAATAATGAAGGACACTTTACTTGGACAACAAAGTATCTTTTCGTCTGTATTTCGGCTTCATTTCGAGGGATTTTCCTGAAACTTCACAACTCGCACTTTCCACCCATGCGCTACAAACGTTGTAAGTTTGGCAACTATCGATCAAAAATCAAGGGCGTTTTACTTGGAGAACATAGTACTGTTTTACCCTATCTCGGCTTAAATAGGAGGGATTTTCCTGAAAATTCATACATCGAATCCTCTAGGCATGTGCTACATATGGTGTGAGTTTGGTCAAGGTTTATCGATAATTTAAGACCCTTTACTTCGAGAGCAAAGTACCTCTTCGTCTGTATCTCGGCTCTCTAGTGTTCATAGATTACCTTGCTTGTGCATTACAGGAGCAAATGACAGCCAGTCCTACAGCTGCTATACAGACCTTCCAAAATGTGCCACCTCTTGCCATTTTTGTCAAAGGCGAAGCTAGGAAGGGAGCATATCGGCTGGAATGTAATGGAAACTGGAGGCATCAAGATTTACGTGGGCACTCCAGAATTACAAGTATTATCACAGACCCAGTGTTAGACATGGGAAGTGATCACAGGATTCCAAAGTATTCCTTTGAGAAAATGTTTGATATTCAGATTGACTGGAAACAATGGTCTCAAGAGGAAAATCACCGTCCCTCTAATAGTCTTATCTGGTATGCAGATGCTTCTAGGACAAACAGTGGGGCAGGTGCTTGAATTCATTCGAAAAACCCAAGATGTGAGATGTATGTCTCACTGGGGCAACACACCACTGTATTTCAAGCAGAAATACATAAAATAGAACTTTATATTATATACACAGTGCATCTTGTCACAATCTTCATAACAACCAAAGAGTGCACTAGATGAAATACATACATAATGTATATTAAAGACCCTTGATACATTTCAAAACAACAAGTTGTCATCCTCAGGGCGTTCATCACAAAGGAATGATGAACTCCCTGAGGATGACAAGTTGTGAAAACATATGTAGGGGTATTTAATATACTTTATATATGTATTTTATCTAGGGGTTGGTTAGTTGTTATGAAAACAGACATGGAATAGAAGTCTCCTTTCAGTAGTGTGAGGAGGATCTACTCTGGTAGACAGTACCAGATTCTGCCCGACAGTCAGGCTGCCGTAAAGGCATTAGCAATTTACCAGATCAGCTTTCAGTTGCTCTGGGATTGCCTCCAAAACCTTATACTCCTGGCAAAACGCAACAATTACCGTCATGTGGGTGCCAGGTCATAGGGGAATAGCTGACAATGAAAGAACTAATGCTTTGGCTAGGAAAGAATCTGCAAATGCATTTACTGGGCCAGACCTAGTATCTGGAATTACTAAAGCCACTGCCCATGGACCTGTCTTTGACTGGGTTAAGGGACAACACCAGGAGATACGGACTCATGTGGTGGGGCATTGGCATAGTAAGTTGATGACTGATACTTCCTGCTGACATGCTGCGACTTAGCAGACCACAAATCAAGGTGGTGGCCGGGTTCATTACCGGCATCTGCAAACCACGGGCATCTTTAAGAATGACCGTTCGTAGACTATGTAATGAGGAGGAGGAAACAGCCTCTCATATCATCTTCAATTGTGAATCACTTGCTTAATAAATATGATTTTTTTAAATTTGTAATTTCTATCAGAGGCTGCCATTGTTATTGCTTGCACGTGGCACCAAAAAACCTGGCTACGCCACTGCCCACACCTTACTGATTATCCAGTTTTCAACACAATTTACTAACTGACCCATTTACTCGCTGCTGCCTTAGTCAAATGTGTCTAATCAGGTGAGTGGTTCCCATTGTTACAAAGGATCGTAGTGCTTTACCTTCAGGGTCAAGCAGCCCATTCGTCTTAACACGTTCACTGCTGGGCATTTAAATCCCTGACAGTGTTAAATTGCCAGCGATTTTTGAATGTTAAACAACCAGTGCGTCATCTTATAAATTATAAAATATAATTATATATAAAATGCATTATTTTTTCTAGTTGTCAGCTAGGGTTTAAGAAAGATGTAAAATATGTTTCCTGAAAGAACTTATTGTGTGCGTGGCCTATTTAAGGCAAAAGAGCGGAGTAAATTTTAGATCGACTAAAGTCGACGCTGGCAATTTAAAACGTAAATACTTAAATCGACCATGGTCGACTTTGGCAGTGAATGTGTTAAAGAGTGTTTGATCCAGCAGATGAAGGCACTACAATCCTTTCAGACGTAGGCGACCACTCGCTCCCAACGACACAGCTTCACATCCCAGAAGACTTATGACACTGTGAAGCATGGAGCAAGGGCAGGAGAAGGATAATAATGAAATGAACTCAGAAACATGGATAATTTTTAATCATTCTCAAGGAACTGGTTTTGTAAGTATAAAATAATATCCTTTTAAATATATTTTTATCTATGTTACAAATTGGCAGTGTTTTGAGAAAGGACATACAGTATGACAACATACATTACATCTGGGATGGCCAACACTGGTCTGCTCATGGGGCACTCTTATTCCAGACATAAAAATTACTCAAGTTAGGAGAGTTCAGGTGTTTGAGTATGAGGATCAAATGAACCAGATTCTTAGGGTCAACAGACATTAGAAATTATTCACTCTCTGACAAATAATCTTTAGTTTAAAAAATGCACAACTGGGTCATCTCGACTGTACAATGAAACACACTTTTGAAGGGAATGAAATGAACACAATGAAGACAGTTCCATTTACTGGCGACATCAGGAAAGGCTACAAATCCTGGACCATGAGACAGATTCAGAATAAGTTTCTTATTGGCCATCCCATAATGGGGCGATTCAGTTAACAGTGTTACAGTTCTGCAGTGGCCTTGTAGGTAAATACACACTATTTATGAGTTGAGCCTTACAAAATTCTGTTACGGTACACACAAAACATAAGCAAAATTTTAAGTTACATACAAGGCAACATTTCACCTTCGAAAGACTGTACGGGTATAAAACAAGTGGTGATACTCTTGTGAGTGCTGAAAATTATGGCAGTGCCAGTAAGCATTAATTATAGCGATAACTTTAGTTTTCACGGTAGAAATAATTCACATGTTCACATTGAATTCAATATCATTTATGGAATTTATAATTATATTTAAACGAAATACAATCATCAAAAATTGTAAAGCATGCAACTGTCATTTCTGAGACTTACATATGGCAACTATACAAGAGTGGATGAGTGGACTGTGTCTTCATGTGTGACATGAACGAGGCAGTGATTCATTCATCTATGTGAACGTAACAGTCAGTATACTTATATACATGCGAGTGCCATGAATGGAATGCAAGGCAATGTCTTGAAATTATTTCAAAGCATAAAACTATCTCAAATTAAGAAAATGTACAGATATGAGACAAGTAAGATGAAACACTAATAAAATCTCTCGACTAGAGCTTTGCTTTGACATATCTCATTGGCACAATCCATGTGGAAGTCTTCATTAACTTAGAATGCTGGGACACAATGTAATATCTTTTAACAAATTTATATAAAAAAAATTACAAATACCAGTGAACCTACGAGATATAAATATATATATATTTTATAAAGTGAATTTATGTAGTTAAACAAAAAAAAAACACTATTAGCGAGTTTAAACTGGTAGTCCATTTTCACTGGGGGGAAAAATTTATACACTTAAGTAAAATAAAAAAAAATGATAGCACCAACACAATTTTGCAATTGCAAAAACAAGGGCAAAATAAACATAAAGAAACTCATATATCTAAAGCAGCATTGAGAAATATGAGTTCCTTTTTTACAATATCTGGAGCCACCTAACACTCTTATTGCAGCTTGTCTTGTATGTTAATACTTGTTACATTTCATTACCACCACGACACTACTGAACACATATGCTTGCATGACCATACACAGTTACTACAGTAGGCAAGATAAAGATTGGAGAAAGCAGTTTAACAGCAGAAGAGGAACACATCACTTAAGTGGTTACATTTACAATCTCAGTGCATGAACACAAATATGAGACAACCACCCGCTTTCTTTTCCCAAGTCATCAGTTCGGATGTGCAAAGGCAGCGTTTGTCACATGCCACTTGCTCTCTTGCCTGTTTTCACACATCATAACCCCAACATGCTCTGCATGGCAAACAACGCGTACAGCACCAGACTCGTTCGCCTCTGAACCACTACCTACGTGTTCTTGATGCAGACTTGACAGCGACTAACTCGTGTCCTCAGACTCCCTGCCTTCAAAGTCTGACTCTGTGGGATTTGGAACTGATCCAACTCCTCAATAGTTGCGAGCCAGAAACTGAACTTGTTGGCGAAGTAGTGGCACGTCCCTCGGGCTCCATTACATTCAATGAATGGAGTGGCCCTGAAGTCTTCGAGGCATGATCCTGGACTTGCAAGTGACTGGCCACCTCCTTCAGCACCAGCTGCAGTGTGCTGCAGACATTTAGAGCATTATTTGTCACTGATCTGGACTGCTGATCACATGCTAACAGTTTTAAGAGTTAGAATTTCATCTAAACTTTGATTCAAGAATATTGTACTTTATGCATGGACAATATAAAATAGCCAATTGCACCTAACCTATTCATGATGGGCACGGGCATGTGCTCGGGTGTGTGCTTGGGCACCTCCTGGCTGAGGCCAGGAAATATTAAGTGCATGCATAATGACATATATTTAAAAAACAGGGTTTTTACATTTATTTATTTTGTGAAATTATTAATTTAAAAAAGCAATATAATGTTAAATATGTAAAAGTATGTAATGCTGTATCAGTGAAGCTGAAGGTATACAGCAACATGTATAACATTAGTAACATACTGATACAGTACCCAGCTGCAAGTTAGAACACTACAGCATTTGGACATCGACAAGTGGAGAAAGTAACATACAGTAAAATCCCTATTTAATGAATTGCTGGGGGATTAGAATATATTTCACTAAATCGAGGTTTTCATTAAATGGAGGTACATTGTTTAAATGGAGCTATTGTCGGGACATGAAAAAATCATCACTAAATCTGGGAACATTAAATCGGGGTTTTACTGTACGTGGTGTCACAGGGCACAAGAATACAATAAAGTAATTTCAAATGAACACCAGTCAGCCGGCCCGATTACAATACAAATTGCACCAGTATGGCACTCAGCTGTGAACAACACCCACAGTATAACATACGCAAACAGCAACTCTCCTACAAGTTCTTCATGTTTCCTTAGATCCGCAAGGCAACTGCTGGGATTGTACTTTTAACTCTTGCAATGCTAGCTTCTTTTTCTCACTGCTCAGCTTGTCCACACTAAGCTGTTTTCTTGTACACATAAATAATAATAATAATAATTCTTGGCTCAACAGCCCTATATGGGCCTGGGCCTCCTCTTGCCTCCTCTTGTCGAGGTTACTAAGTCATGCACATTCATGGCAGCTGGTGACCGGCCAGCTAGCCGCGCTTAGTGTTCTATCGATCCTGATGTGCACGCCAGAGCCATCTGGCAGGCAGTCAGGAGACTTGGATGAGAAATTGAGGCAATTTGGCTTACGCAACATTTTTATTCATGCCCGTAAGGTTCTTTTACATGCCGTAAATCTACGACATGGGACCGACGGCTTTACTTCCCCTCCGAAGGAAGTGGTGCTCCGGATTTTTATCACCCTTAAAAATCCATCTACCTCGGTCGGGATCGAACCCGCGAACCTTGGGTCCAGTGGCGAGCACGCTAACCACTAGTCCACCGAGGTCGCTTGTACACATAAGTGACACTATAAAGGACTGACACAGACCATAACAGCTTCCTTCCACTTTATTTCCATTTGAATGTTCATACTTCTGAGAATTCTTCTTCTGCGGTGTGACACTGTGTCACTAGGCAAACAGGTCCTGATGTTTCAAAGGATCACTTTGCCTTCATCTTCAGTGGTACTGAGTCCATGAATTCTTCACGGAACTACTTTCACAGCGTCACATCCCAGATGACTCGGCCCCTCAACACCAACACGAGAACCTCAAATCTTGCAGTCATAATCATGTCTCTTCTCACTTGATCCTGTATAACCTGGCAGCTGAGAAGGAATCTAATAAAGAAATGAAGAAACAAACAGAGAAGAATGTTACCAACACTTACCATCACAAAACTGTAACCAATCCACAGTCCAGACCAGCCCTGTGGACAATCAGGAACACCCAAAGACTGGCTATGGACAGCGATTACATTTGCTGGGGCCTCACACACAACACACCTGTAACATGTAAAGCACAGCAGTAATGTAACATTATATTTACTGGGACATCACACAACTACATGACTGACTCTACAGAGCACAGCCTTTCTTGGAAATAAAATGAATTAAAGAAAATATTCTTTCCACATGACTGTGCCATGACAAAGACAGAACAAAATGTCTCCTGTCAACTGCTTCTTAGTTTGTTTTGAGATGACACATCCCCGTTGTGTTTTCAATTGCAGATATACTTGCAGATATACTTGCAGATATACCGTATATTCTCGAATCTAATGCGCATCCGAATCTAATACGCACCCAGTTTTTGGCGACTTCTTAAACGAAAAAAAGTTAGTTCGCGATTCTAATCCGCACCTTTCCTTCAACCACCCCTTGCCCACGGGGCGACTGATTGAATAATATTGGATGTTACCGATGCGTTAAAATCCGACGCTACGCCTGTGGCCGATGAGTCATACCGATAGAGGCGGGGCCTTTCTCAACAGACGTGCGCAATCTCGCCTGAAGCCAGCTGAGCTTTAGTTGTTGAAACGTGGGAGGTGCTTGTTCCAATTTGTCGTGTACCGTAGTTATGGAAGAGGGACACCTGAAATCTAAACGACTCTCATATACGGCAAAGTTCAAACGTGAAGTTATTCGGTGCGCAGAGGAGAATGGAAACCGCAAAGCTGCTGCAATTTTTGGAGTTAATGAAAGCAACGTTCGACTATGGCGGAAACACAAGGCAGCGATCAGCGGGTGTGACGCAGCTCCTTCAGAAGTGGCGCGGTGGGTGTCGGCTGCATGGAAAGCCATCCCGGAGAGCATTATCGTCAGATCTTTCAAGAAGTGTTGCATAAGCAATGCTTTGGACGGAACCGAACATGACATTGTATGGGAGGACGATGTTGAAGATAAAGATGATAGTGACTGGGTGGAGAGCACGGATAACGATTCAGTTATGAGTGATGACGGCGAGTCTGATGAATAATAAATTATAATAATAAATAATAAAATAATAGATTATTGTATTGTATTGTTCTTACGGCACGTACAGCAGCTCAATCATTTTTCCAAAATCCAGCTCTAGACCGTGAATCTAATCCGCATGCGAATCTAATACGCATCTGATTTTTTTGCCCTCTAAAACTGTAAAAAGGGTGCGCATTAGATTCGAGAATATACGGTAGTTTTATCTTGTCTTACATGTTGTGTATATCTGATCTGAGAAAATATATCTGCTTATTACTCTGATCTGACAATAACAAGATGGCGCTCATAAGCACAGCAACAAGATGGCACTCATACACACAGCAACAAGATGGTGTTCATATATACGGATCCTTCCACTCATGCACAGTACATTTTAACCCTGCACTAAATGCTAGTTATTTGGATGTACAACAACTGTTCAAATCATCTAAAGCAATAATACATTCACAGTTACATCATTTGAGGACAATTCATGGTGACAAAGAAAACACAATGAAATGAACACTATAGTACTTACCTTGAAATATACTGACGTATACTGCTCTCTTCTACTGGCATCATTGGTATGGGTGAGCTGGTTGATAACCAGTATGATTTGTCATTCCGACTGGCATAGTTGCAAACATTATTGAAGTCACAGAAAAGGAATGGCATTGTGCTGAATTTTCTTATACAAGATCCAGCAAAACCTGGAAACAAGAAATAAAATAAAATAAAAACAGATCAAGATTGCATAACGTGCACTCCACGATGTACTGTACAGACAATTTACCATGCTGTTCTTCACTTTCAAAATATCATACAGTCTCACGGTATATGCAAAAATGTAATTTCATTTCTGCCCATCAAAAAAGCATGGCCTTCCTTGTGCCAATTGGCACAATACGTACAAATACTCAACAGTGCTATATGCGTATATCTGATACCAAATTTCAACCAAATCAGACAATAAATGTGGAAAGTATGGATAGGAATTTTTTTACTCCACCACAGAAAGTGTGGTGTTCACTATATGGATTTTCAAAGAACTCACAATCACTGAATCAATTTTCAAAATCAGACGAGAAATGTATGAAGGCAAAATTTCATTTACACCCTCAAGAAAAGTATGTCTTCCACTGCACCAATTTTCATGAAACTCTCAATGGATTATGGCATTATGTGAACATATTCTGTATATAATCTGACCCAAATCGGTGAAGAAACATTGAAATAATGGTAGAAATTCATTTATGCCCTTAGCTACAGTATGAATATCACTGTGCTGATTTTCATGAAACTTGAGCTTCCTTGACAACTCTTTGTAAAGAACGTCTGTACTGAATTTCAAATCCAAAAAGGGTTTAGCTGCTGAAGCTAGGTTACAGATGAACATGTAGACAGTCGCCTCATAATGCATTCTGTACCTCCTTTTTTAACTTTGTAAAGAACAATAAATAACTGAATATGCTGTAATGTAAAAAATGAACTTGTTTACCCAGATCTTGGTGATGGGCCTTCTCGTTGCCTTCTATGTACAGAAGACTGTAGCCATCCCACAGCTTGATGTGCCCTGGTTCACAGTGCGGAACGTCTATCGTTTGACTGTGCTTCACAAGCAGTATTCCTGTCAAGTAGTCAGGCTGATCTTCACAAGGAAGTCCAACTTCACCCTTTGGTCCTGTGTCACCACGAGCTCCCTGGAAAAGAAATGTCATTATGATGCTTCGTTTCTTAAGCTGAACTTTTCTGCTTGCAGCAAGTAGTTGGAGCCTAGGAAGATTACATAAGGATAACTGCAATGATTAAAGACTCATATTTCCACTATGCAACCTAACCACTTGGCAAGGTATGAATCACTAACATGATACTGACAGATGAACAAAAGCAATTTTGAAAAGCCATATTCACAGGACAAGTAATTCACACTGTGAAATATGCAGATGACCTTGTGCTACTGGCTAAGGAAGAAACGGTGCTACAGGGCATGATTGATAGACTGACTGAAATTGGAAGACGCTATGGAATGGAAATGAATGTGGAAAAAACTAAGGTAATGAGAACCTCCAGTAAACCGATCTTTCTTTTCAATATATGTTTACACAAGTGCAGCCCTCAGGCGAGTCCTTACAAGTCACATGTGGCCCTTCAGTGGGTTGAAGATGGCCAGCTCTTCTTTAGCCCATCGGTCAACCCGTTAATCTCACCATCTGTCCATGTGCCATTAATCCATCCTTCCATTCATCTGTCCACACATCAATACATTCAACCACCATCCACCACCTGCCTGTCCATCCACCCATCCCTCTATCCATTTCATAAATTACTGCCAATTGCTAGGTAAAACTTAGGTGGTGGCACCAATAACAACACATTTACTTGTGCTGATATTAGTGACAAAATAGGGTCAAATCCATCAGGACCCCGTAACAGACCACACCAACAGCAAGAACTTTTAATACTTGTCCGAAGCCAGGGTATCATGCTCAGAATAGTAACTACGCTATGGGGACCAGCCAATCTCAGGAGGTCTCACGGCTTCTTCCCATTGGTAAAGAGGCTAGGGGAATGAAGCTACATCCAGTGCCAGGGCTAAGAATGTGCTGAGCTGCTATCTCTACTCCACCACACACCTTCACGGTGTGCACAAGGACAACTTTATTTTTCAATCCCTGCAAAATTTGAGGTCCTCACAGCAGTGTCACTGAAGATTAGAGTATGCTGGGATGTGGCACTGGGTCATTGAATGATACGTTGCCTGCCTTTCAAAGGTTCACAGAGACTTCTTCAACTGCCTGACCCTGAAGATGAAGGCATTATGATCCTTATAGACATCAGGAACCACTCACCCAACAGCACAGAGTCACATCCCAGAAGACCTGAATCTTTTTTCAGTACCCATTCTGTGTTAGAGTATAACAGCACATACAGTTCACTGAGTTCCCCAGTTTCACAGTTTCACAGTTTCTTCGCAGTGATCATTTTGTACACTGTTTCACAAACCTCTTTGCCAGCAATCCCGTCCAAACCCATCTCTCCTCGTGGACCGGGCAATCCACTTGGTCCAGGCAGACCATCTCGTCCTGGAATTCCCTTCTGTCCTTTAATTCCTGGAATACCTGACACACCATTCAATCCAGGAAGCCCTCTTTCACCTGGTATACCTGGAAGGCCTGGAACCAAAAATTTATAAATTAACCGATCAAGCCACAAATGTAAGTAGACCTGACAGCAACATCCTGAGTACACACTCAGTGACTGCAGGTAAGAGGAGAAGGTAAAGTTGTGGCTGTGTACGCCATGAAGGCATCTGGGGGAGAATATACGTATACAGCCACTTATTCTGAAACCTGACACTACATGGAGGTCAGTGGTCAGCTTGACACCCCAGCCACTTTACCCCTAGTACCCATTACACAGGAGGCTTGATGAGCCCCACAGATTGTCTGCTATGTTTGGAGAAGAGAAATGTCCCTTGCCCCTGCTGGAAATTAGACCCTGGATCTTCCAGCCTATAGCATACTCAACATACTGACCACACCATCTCAGTTCCACTCACTCAATGCAGGCTGATGGAGTAATCATCATTGATCTCCCCTCTTAGAGCAAGATCAATATCTACTGCACACTTTTCTTCCACCTTATGTTCACATAATGAATGCTACATATATATGGAATGTTTCACAGCCTTCAAACAGCCACTTACCAGAGTTTAATATAGCACTGCCTACTACATCATAGGGGAAACTAAAGAACAGAGAATGGCCACGAAACTGTCAGTCATAAGAGTACATAGCAGTGGTTCCCAAAGTGGGCTCTGCGGATCCCAAGAGATCCGCGACCAGTTCCCAGGGGATCCGTAAATACATTTCTGTAACGGCTACTTTGAGGTTTACTTAATTTTTAATTAACAGAATAATGTTTTGTTACAAATAATCATGGAACTTCTTTAATTGGTGATGTGTTTATTTCATATGACTGTTAAAGAGTATCTAATTAAGAAACCTCCTGTACCCACAAAGCGAGCAACAATCAGTTTAATTAAGGTCAAATCACGCTATGCATTGTTACGTATGCTACTCGTATGTATTCGTAGCTATCTAAAACCATTTCTGAGATATGAATTTTTAATTTTGGATACCTATCATCGGGACACCACATTTACGTGAGCAAGGATGTGAGGATCTGTGTTATTTTTTGAAGCCGAAAGGGGTCCGCGAGCAAAAACATTTGGGAAACACTGGTATACAGCATCGGTAGTAGATAAGTGAAATATTGGCAGGAATCATTCATGAAATAATACTGACTTAAGTATTCAAAATAAAACCTGTCCCAATGTCACTTTGTCCACCACAAATCTCAAATAAACTGGCCTGGGACTTAACCCAGGCTGCTGTGGTGATAGGCCAGCAACTAACTGCCTGAGTCATGGCACAGCTGCAACTGAAGAGAAAAAATATGTGATGGGACAGCAAGGACTGGCAATGTAACAAAAGTGATGATTCTTACATTCCTAAAAAACAGCAGTTTGGGTCATGTACATTCTTCCAGATAAGCAATGAAGGCTTTCAAATTGTAGTTTACTGACTCAGTGATGGATATGTGAGGTACTGAAACACAGACACACAAGGATGAACTAAACCCATGATCCGGTGTACACACCTGGAGGTCCTCTCTCTCCCTGTGGTCCTGGTACTGCAGGAAATCCTGCCTCCCCCTTTTCACCTTTCATTCCTACAAAACCTGGTGGTCCATCCAATCCTGCCAACCCTGCAATGCCTGGTTCTCCTGTCAGTCCTGAAGGTCCAGGCAGTCCAGGTACTCCATCAAAACCTGGATCTCCCTTTGATCCAGGAAGTCCAGGTAATCCAGCAGGGCCTGATATACAGTAAAATCTAAATTAATATGAAGCTCATATTAGTACGCCTCAAAAATTTGCAGAAATTCGAGGCACGAATGGAAGAACATCCTGTTTCTGCATTCAGTTTTAAATGACATCTTCATGCAGATGTTCCAAACTGTAAGACATATTAATCACTGGACATGTACGAGACATACTTGGATTGTGAGCAGATTACAGATATCCCAAATCCCAAGATCAGTACAAATTCAGTAACCCCTTGAATCTGCTTGCTTCTGACAGTTTTGTGTTAGTGTAGAAGACCGACATTTAAGGATTACTGCACAGGAATAAATATCATACAGTAACTTTATTCTATTTTCACCGTGCATTTTTCGAGTATAGACAATGTTTTTCACCAACTAAATGCACTTCTTATAAAAACACTAAAATATTCTAAAACTGTTTGATAAAAAGCCCCGACATGTTGGTGAGCCGAAACATGTCGGAGCTTTTAATCAAACAGTTTTAGAATATTTTAGTGTTTTTATAAGAAGTGCATTTAGTTGGTGAAAAACATTGTCTATCATACAGAAAGTCCTGTTCCAGATAACACATTAAAAATCAGGCCTGTCAGTCATCTAGCAGGACGGAGACATTCATAACATCCATAGTTCATAGAGTGATATGCTTTTAGAAATAATATTACATCAAATACCGAATTTTGTATTTTCACTAAGAAATAAATTTGTTTATTTTATTTCAGGAGATGACATTTGACACTGTTGGAGAAACCCAATACAGTGGGAGAATATGGGTTAATAATGATGGTGGTTGTGTGTTTTTACACCGTATGGTAAGGTTGACACTAAGTGTCGTGAAAACCCCCAAAATGGCCATCATCTGAACAACCTGATTTAGAGTTAATACTGATCTACATCACCTATATCACAATAATTCTGTTTATGATTTGACACACCTGGAGGCCCTTGGTCTCCTTTCTGTCCTGGTATACCAAATGCTCCGGGGGGTCCATCATCTCCCTTCGAACCTGAGAGACCTGGTGGTCCAGGATGACCTGGCAAACCTGGAGGACCTTCAAATCCTGGTGCGCCTGGGATTCCAGGAGGACCTGGGTTTCCCTTCTCTCCAGGAGGACCTACAGGACTAGGCAACCCTTGACTGCCCTGTTGACCTGGCAATCCTGTTAAGCCAGGCTCACCTGCACATAACAGGGCATTTCTTGAAGTGATTGGTGTCCAACCATAGCTTGTAAGGTACATTGAAGTCTCTTAGGTTTTTAAACTAATACACAACACTCTGTAATGTGACAGATCAAGTAAAAATTACAGCCATGTTTCTCATGCTATTCATTATTAATAACTCTTAATATCTGAAGATGTTTATAAACATTAAAATTTGTGTTTTATTTATAAAACCAACATAGCACACACCGTACACACAACAGTGCAATTTCTATCCCTCCTACATATGGTGGCGATTACATTGCCATCATCAGAAAGTATAACACACCAAGCTATTTAAAAGATGTTAAAATATGGTGCAATTATATTACTAATATAATTACGTATCATAGTGATAGCCAGAAAAATGTTGATGTGATGTCAGATGCAATAAACTCAGTAAAATAGCGTATGTATAGTTAAAAGTCTATCTACTTGGAATACTGTTGCAGGATATTGGGTTTTACTGCATCAGACTTCATACTAACATTTCTGCAGATATCACTATGATGCAAATGTACATTACTACTGTAACTGTATATATTTTAACATGTTTTAAATATTTTGGTGTGTTATATTCCCTGATGATGGTGATGTAATCGCTGAAACATGTAGGAGGGATAGAAATTGTACTGTTTTGTATACAGCGTGTGCATATGTCAGTTTTGTAAATAACACACACATTGCCATTGCACTGAATAATGTTAAGATACTACAAAGTTAACTTTTAATTTTGTAATGATACATATGTACTGTGTATTCATCATTCATTCATTCATTCATTTGCTCAATCAAATTAAAGAACCAACAACAAACACTGTTACTGGCAAATACACCCTACCATCCAGAAACATAGTATATGTATAACCACAGATTACTTACTAACTAACAACTAACTAACTAACTACCATGGAGCAGAGTCCTTCTTGAGAAGCTAGCAGGTCGTCAGCTAGTCAAGAAATTCCCCGCGTTTTATGGAACCCAAGGTTCATTACCGCATCACAACAGCCCGCCACCTGTCCCTATCCTGAGCCATATCAATCCAGTCCATGCCCCCCCATTCCACTTCTTGAAGATCCATTTTAATATTATCCTCCCATCTATGCCTGGGTCTTCCGAGTGGTCTCCTTCCCTCAGGTCTCCCCACCAAAATCCTGTATGCACCTTTCCCCTCCCCATAATGCTACATTCCTCGCCCACATCATTCCTCTTGATTTGATCACCCCAATAATATTTGGTGATGAGTACAGATCATTAAGTTCCTCGTTATGTAGTCTTCTCCATTCCTGTTTACCTCGTCCCTCTTAGGCCAAATATCCTCCTCAGCACCCTATTCTCAAACACCCTTGGCCTATGTTCCTCCCTCAGTGTGACAGACCAAGTTTCACACCCATACAAAACAACAGGCAACATTATGGTTCCGTATATGTTAATCTTTGTATTTTTGGATAGCAAACTGGAAAACAGATGATTCTGCACCGAATGATAACAAGCATTCCCAGACTTCAATCTGCTCTTAATTTCTTCCTGAATGGAATTTCAATTTGCTAGGGCTGTTCCCAGATATTTGAACCCACAGATTACTGACACAAAGAGTAATTCATCTTGACAGTAATGTTAACAATTCTAATATCTTAGAGATTAAGAGTACAAGTCAAAGAGAGAGCAATTTTTCAGTAGATAGCTTTAAAGCATTCAAAATAGTGTAGTGACTTGTCAAAATTGTTAGGTTTAATTGAATATACATTGAGAATGAAGAATAACTCTGACTTTTTGTCTTAGAAGCACAAAGAACACTGACCACATAGCAGAATACCGACTTACACCGAAAATGCAATTGACTTGAATTATACGCTTAAACCCTAACATGTTAGAATTTACAGTAATATTTTACGATGGTAAATAATTTTTTATTGAAAACATTTTTATTGATACATTCATACAATATCTCCCTTTTATATGCCTCCCTGCTTCCTATCTCTCTCTCTCTCTCTCTTACTCATCTCATCTGCACTGTCCCTTACCAGCTCTTCTTCTCACTTACCTTTCTGGCCTGGAACACCTGGCAGTCCATCTCTTCCATTTTTGCCCATCAATCCTGGCAACCCCTTTTCTCCTTTAATTGTTAGTCCTGGAGCACCAAGTGGTCCGGTAGGTCCAGGTTCACCTTAGCAGTAAATCAAACAGTTTGCACTAACTGATGTTTGTGGCAGTTACACTGACACACATACTAAACATTTTTATTTCACTTGTTAGAGTTAAAAAATACAGCATATCAAAAGTTGGCTCTGCTTCCAAAATCTTGTGTTTTTAAAGAAGATTAGTAAAGTACATGTTGAAGTGCTTACAACTGGTGAACAGTTATAAGGTGCAGAAAGGCTGTTGGTAATTATGATAAAAGGAAGCATTATTTTGCACAATATGCTGTTTAGGAGACAACCTCAAAGCATACAAACCTTTAGCCACCATGCGTCCCATATATATAGACGGGCGTACCGCTACCCCCAGCAATGACATTAGAGTCACCAAATATACTTACATTTTTTGAGACATGCTAGCACAGTCTCCCCCCCCCCCCCCCCCAAAAAAGGCTGTGTATTTTCAGATTTTACGTAAAGGGAGCACTAAAATGTCTTTAGAAATGCTTTAACTGCACAAATTGAGAATCACCTGTATTTGTGTTACACACTTATTAAATATATATAATTATGTTCCATACAACACTAACCTTTAAATCCAGGGGTCCCCATTGGTCCAGGGGTCCTCTCTGACCAGAAAGTCCTTTTTGGCCAATTATTCCTGAAGGGCCATCTAGTCCACGAAATCCTGCTTCTCCCTTTTCCCCTGGAAGTCCTGGTAGTCCTGGCTGTCCTGGCTCTCCCTTATCTCCTTTCACGTCAATCATGGGACCAGGTGGACCGCGGTCTCCTCTGATGCCTTGAAGGCCGGGGAAGCCAGGGAGTCCTGATGGCCCTGAACGAACACAATTATTTAAAGATTTAATGTAATAAAATAAAACATATATAGCATAGAAGCATTACATGCAGATCAGATGTCCAGCACTGCATGACAGTTAACTCTGACACTGTTTATACAGAACAGTAGCACCTATCTACACTGTACTCCAGCCAAAAATTCAATCAATTATCAGAATTTGTGCAATAATGCAATATTGCATTCCTACGCATACTCCCGACAATCCAAGACCCAAATCCGACGTTCAGATTTCTACTGCACGGGTCATTCTAAGGTCCTGCGTAACATATCATGACATGTTGGTTTTCTATGGTGAGGAGTTGATTGTCCCTTGCCCAATTCCCAAGCTACAGGACCACCCCTTGTTGGCTGTCTGCAACTGCTTATTCATTATATTCACAGCCACCCTCCATGTCTACAAGCCAACTCCTCCATCTGCAGCCTCAGGATCCAACAGGCCATGGTTACAGGGGAACCACAATAACGATGATGAAAGACTGCATCAGTCATGTATCTCACTGATAATTTAGCACTAATAAAAATAGGTACTTTATAAAGTTAAATATAATACGATACAGCGCTTTACAAATAATGCAGACCTGTCTTCCACTCATGAGAGTTTCAAGACCATGACAAGCTGTGATATAATGCTATATATATAGGAAAACCTTATTAATTCAGTATATGTTAATTCAAAACACCAGTTAGTTCAAAGCAAATGCCAGTCCCCAGCTTAAAGTATAGCACTTTCAATATAATTTAAACTGGTTAATTCCAAATACAGTTAATTTTTAATTCAAAGTGGTTTTCCAGCCCAACAGTGACTAACATTTGGATTATTAAAAATTATTTTAGTGTAAACTAGCGCTACTTAAACAAAAAAAACTCTTTTCCGCTGAGAAGTTACAAAGTATGTACTACTGACATTTTCAAAGACTTGTGCTTAGTCACAGATATAACTTACTTGTACATTATAATGAATCATGTAGATCATGTTGTGGGGAGGAGGGTTATTATTTGTACCATTATTTTATACCAACCTGATAATCCTATATCACCCTTCAGCCCATCCAGACCATCACGTCCTGGAAAGCCCTTGTCTCCCTTTGGCCCTGAGTGACCTGGAGGTCCAATAAAACCAGATTCACCCTTCAAACCTGGCAAGCCATCTAGTCCTGGTAGCCCTGGATTTCCAGCTGCACCTGGTGGACCCTGTTGAATGAAGGAACCTGTTCAGGCTAGTAAGAACTAAATATACCGTATATTCTCGAATCTAATCCGCACCTTTTTTACAGTTTTAGAGGGCTAAAAAATCAGATGTGGATTAGATTCGCGTGCGGATTAGATTCGCGGTCTAGAGCTGGATTTTGGAAAAATGATTGAGCTGCTGTACAATATAACAATAACGTAATTAACGTAATTAATAAACAACGTAAGAACAAAACAATACAATAATCTATTATTTTTATTATATTATTTACACAAAAATGACGACATAAAATTCAAATTCACAAGAATATGAAATTGCATTTTGTTTATTAAGGCAGTAAGGATACATGCTGAATTTCTAAAGTGCTCTGCTAAAAGCGTGTTCCATTTTCTACAAAATGGAAGTAATTCCACCATTTTCTCTCTTCCAGATAAAATAATATTAACGCATTGGTAACATCCAATATTATTCAATCAGTCGCCCCGTGGGCAAGGGGTGGTTGAAGGAAAGGTGCGGATTAGAATAGCGAACTAACTTTTTTTCGTTTAAGAAGTCACCAAAAACTGGGTGCGGATTAGATTCGAGAATATACGGTAGATGACATCCAACAATCCGGCACCATGGACAATCACGTGCACCTTTAGAACCTCTATATTTGTTTGTGACTGTCACGGTAACACGCTTTGTTTCCACGCTTTTACCACCACCACCATGTTCATTCACCTTTGATGCTATTATGACACTTGTATAGACATTCAAAAGACAAATCAAAAACATTCAAGGAAATACAAGCACTTATGATCATAACAATAAAAAATGAAGGACCGAGTTCGCATGAGACAGTAATAAGCTCGCTTGGTATTGTTGCACTCAGCTCATGCTGCCACAACTCACCTTTTCTTTTCCCCATCCCTGAGGCTCATTCACTCACTACCAAGTGCCAATTTTTATACTGGAACAACAGGAGTTCCAGATCACTGAATTCTGCAGTAGTGAAGTTTTACTGTACTTCATAAATGGTATTGCTGTCTCTTTAAAGCACATACATATGTATTACATACAACAGCAAACCACATCACAGCATGGCATACTTCATAAAACAGAACTCACTGTCTCAAGTGGTTTACTGCCATGGAAAGGATAAAACAACATTTTCTCTAATAACACTGGTCTACATGAACTTTGCTGTTTTGATTTTGAAGCTTGATTCATATAAAATGTTGTGTGCTGATTCCAGAAATGTTATTACTTTTGTTATATCACATACCATTTTTTAGTAATTTTAGTAATTCTATAATAATACTTTTAAAAAAAAATTGTTTGCAGTGCGATAATAGAACATTAATATCATAGTCAAAAGACGCACTAAATTACGTAGTTATGGATTTGGCAACATTATTTTAATGTAGAAGACAGCTTATTTCATAGAGATGGCAGCACTTTTCACTGTTGTAATGGCTGTGACTAGACAGCAAGTACTACAACTAGTGCTGAGCAAGAAATTCCAATACATGTTAACAACAGAGATTTCCTTGGCCAAATCT
Organism: Reticulitermes speratus; assembly: GCA_021186555.1. Taxonomy (NCBI): domain Eukaryota; kingdom Metazoa; phylum Arthropoda; class Insecta; order Blattodea; family Rhinotermitidae; genus Reticulitermes; species Reticulitermes speratus. The sequence continues at coordinate 3,074,698 of JAJKFL010000237.1, read as the reverse complement.
TGTGCTTTTGTGTATTTGTTATGCCAAAAACAATGCAAAGAAGACAGTGTCTGAACCATCCAAATGTATTTTGCTATATCTGTGGGAATTTTGTGGTAAAAAAAACAAAGACAGAACATGACCTCCTTTGTTAAAACTGCCTATCTTGCTTACTTTGGAATTAAGCTAGGTGACCACGACAAACTTTGGGCTTCTCATACAGTGTGCAGTGTTTGTGTTGAGGATTTAAGAAACTGGAAAAAGGGAAAGAAGAAGGCCCTGTGGTTTGGCATACCAACGGTATGGCGTCAGCCAATAAACCAAGTTGACGACTGCTATTTTTGTATGTGAAAGCAATTACTTATCCCAATTAGCCTTCTGCCATAAGACCTGTGCCACATGGCCCTGATATACCAGTGCTTAATCCTCCTAAGCAACTTCATGCACTGCAGGCATAATCAAAATATAAAGTTTTAGGATGTAAAATGAGCCTGAAAGTAAATTTCCTCTTCTCGCAATTGGACCAGTTCTCAGAAAACCTAAGGGCAGTCATTGAGGAACAAGGTGAACAGTTTCACCAAGACATCAAGGAGATGGAAAGGCGGTACCAGGAGCGATGGAGTGTATCCATGATGGCGGACTACTGCTGGAATGCTGAAACGTGATGAGTGTGACACAACACACAAAAGTAAATCCGGCAGAAGAAATTTTCAAAGCAAGCGACAAAGGTTCTATTGATTGAAATGCATAACATGAAACACAGACTCACATTTTAATGCAAAATCACATTTGTTTTTATGACAGTACGATAGCAGTTTAAGTTATTCACGTTTTAGTGACTTTTAGTGTTGCTTTTTGCTGTTTTTTGTGAAAAATTCAAATGTAATACAGTAACTGATTATTATTTTTTATTCATAATGTTTAAATCCTATTAAAAAGTAAACTTACTCATATTTTCTCCAAGTTATTGGAATTTTATGTTGTTCATATGACATACATGTATTGCAACATTGCAATTTCAAATATTTTGTTTTATATCTTTCTTTCAGAATGGTGAAATAATGTGATGTGATACAGCAAAATGGAAGTTATTTCTGTAATCAGCATGTGTTAATTATACAAAATCAATTATTGAAATTAAAACAGCTTTTAAAAGGTTTTCTTTTTGTAGACCTGTGTAATCATACACTCTTTTGTTGAAAGTGAGAGAATCTTACTGTTGTTCCTGGAAGTCCTGGGAAGCCTGGTTGACCTGTAGCACCTTTCAGCCCCGAAACTCCTGGAATTCCTGGTTCTCCTGGAATACCCCTTTCTCCTTTTGGGCCTAGAGGTCCTGATTGACCAATACCTGGCAACCCTGCTTCTCCTTTCGAACCAGGTCTTCCATCAATACCCCGGAATCCTTCAGGTCCCCTCAGCCCTGGTGTACCTGGCTCCCCCTTCTGACCTTTCTCAGAAACACGACCAGCTTCGCCTTTCTTGCCCTGAAAACAAAGCCAAATTAGTAGTTTGCAAATCAAATATAAATTTATAAAGCTATGACACACAGCCACCAGATACACAAGACCAAAAGTAACTAATTATGGCACTACAGATTTCATTCTGAGCTTAGAGTTTCTTTTCCACATGCAGTGAAACCTCTATCAATTGTTCCTGCATGTGGTGTTTTGCTGCAATTATCATTCATCTCTTCCCGTGGCAAAAAACTGCCCAGTAAAAAATGTATTATTATATACTGACGTGTCGGTTTACTGCAGCATTTATGCACAATTCCTGGTCCTGACTCACAACTATTCCTGGAATGATCATTTTTGAGGAAACAAAATAGTGAAAGTAACATAATGTTTTTGCAACACATAGTAACACTACACATCAATCAAGAAATGAATAAAAGTAATATGATGTTTTTGGAAAGTACAGTAGCAATAAACTGCCTATACCAATAATTACCGTTGCAGTCACAACTGTCTTTGCAAAATGCTGCCACTTGTCAGCCAAGTGTGGAATGTTAGTTGAACATCAGGGTGAGGAGGAGGTATAAGATGTATGGTACAATTGCCTCCCGTGTGAATGCTGACACTGAAAGACCAGTTGTGCCGTCTGGTACTAAAGAGAGGATAACAGTGGTATTGTGTGTGAACAGTGATGGCAGCAACAACAAACATGTGCCAAATGTGGTTGGCAAAACACTGAATTTGCACTGTATTACAAACGCATAAACATTTCCTGTGAAATACTATGCAAATAAAGAGTGTGGATGACCACAAGCATTTTCACAGAGTTTTGGGAGTGCCTGATGCCTCGATGGGTGTGCAAGGTAGAAAACTTTGTTGTATGGGATTTGATTTCCAGACTGTCCAGTCTGTAGCAAGTCGCTATATTGACTACACTAGCCTGGCCCTTGAACCAAAATGAGACAAAGAAAATCTCCAATCTGTGCATTGGTTTAATAACATATCTTTTCCACAAACTTTTAGACTTACCTCAAGAGACTGTCTATATCTGCATAATTAATTGAATGACTGACTGTCCCATTTGCTCACTAACAGAAAAATAAACTTGTACAACAGATATTTAGCAACATATATAATGATACTAAACTCATACCGGTAATCCGACAAGACCTGGTTCACCTTTTGGACCAAGTGGTCCATCAGACCCAGGTAATCCAGGTGGTCCTTCAAATCCAATATCTCCTTTCAGTCCAACAGGACCAGGTGGACCTGCAGGTCCATCAGGGCCTGGTTCACCAGGGAAACCACCAATTCCAGGGGTTCCTTTGTTACCTTTCTCACCCGGGAAGCCATCAAGACCCGGAGCACCAGTGATACCTAAAATCAGTAAGTTCCACTGTAAGAACAACAGATATATCATGAATGTAGCAAGGACAATGACAGTGCAAACTAAACACATATTTTTTGTAAGGCATAAATACAGTAGTCAGATAAAAATTCCCATTTCTGTTACTAGAAGAGATGCTAAAATAAAGCAGAAAATCCTAAAATATAACATTGTGCTTATGTTCACTCAGTCACCACACGTTCATTTATATGTCTGAGAAAAATCCCTTGAACCATGTTTCTGTTAAATAATGCACAAACCGAATCCAAATCCAAATAGAGGTTTTCAATATACAGTAGACTTGATTATCCATGGCAACAGATGGAAGAAACACTAGCAATAATTTAAAACATTGGATTATTGACTATCTGATCATATGAAAAAATTTGCTACATAGAAATATTAAATAATGTTTCCTTAAACTAATATTCAGGTTCTACGTGTGACAACCCGTTGTGTGTTGATGACATGAATGAGTAAAATCAGTATCAGTGTCAACACAACTATCTTGTCTTCCTCAATGTGTTTTTTTAAAAGATTAAGAGCCTGAAGATGACCTAATTTATTTTGAAACATGTTGCTCTATTAGACAGATAAACTCTTTGTCTAATAAAGATAGCTATGTTGTGACCGATATTGATTTTACTAATTCATGTAACATTCTGTTGTTTCAGCTACATTGTAACTGACACATGTTTTATACAGCTGCCTTCTGAAGTTTATTAATATACGTGGTTTCTGTTTTGTTGTGAACAATACACACTTACATTCTGCAGACATCCTCTGGCACTACACAACTGTGACAGCCTGCTGTCTGCCAAGGCCAGCTCTAGGCAACAGCAGAGCAAGCATGTGTCTGGGGCATCACACTTCCACACATGGCATTTTAGCCATCAGTTTTCTTTTTGGTAAAAATCCACTTACAATGTTTTATTTTACTGCCTACAAATTTTCCCATTTTCTCTCTTTTTTAAAATTTTGAACTGTCCAAAAAAAATTGACGAAAAGTGCAGACAAGTGTGGGTACATAGTGGGACACATGACAGCGGAAGGCCAAAAATCTGTCTGGTGTAGCAGAAAACATACAACCAGTGTTGTTATCTGCAATGAATGGTACTGGAAAGGAACAGGGTGGCTTACACTCGTGAGATTTGAGGTTCTCAGAGTGATGACACCGATGATTCAGGCATTCTGGGATATGACAACATGTTGACAGGTGAGTGGTTCCTCACATTTCAAAGGATTGTGCCGCCTTCATCTTCAGATATCAGACAGATCAGCATTCTTCTTGAACATGTCTGACAAATCAGTTATCCCAAAACACAGAGATTGTAAGAAGCTGCTAGCACAAACTTCTACTGACAGGTGTTCGTAGAGTAGAGCTGCTGAGTCATTTTGCTACTTGGAATAAGGCTCTAACACGTGTGATTGCTGAGTAATGTCTCATTAAGTACATGCTGCTCCATTTTCAATTTTGAAGTACATAAAAATGGCAGACTTACAAGAACAGGATATCTTCATCAAATTTAACATTGAATTTGTGGAAAATGCTACAGAAACTTTCACAAGGTTCAACGCAGCATTTGAACAGCAGACAATATGACCAGAACAGGTTTTTTAGTGAAAAGTGGTGTGACCTCCCTTGAAGGTGTCCAGTGCTCACGACATACATCAGTGTGGAAAACAGATGAAAATGTGTATCAAGTGAAGGAACTTGTCCTAAAAAACTGAAGAATCACTTTGTGTTTAGATGTTGGGAATTTCATTTGGGTTAGTTTACTGCATTTTGAAAGAAACTTTGAATGTGCGTCTGATTTCTGCCAAATTCGTGTTCCATCTGCTGCATGAGGAGCAAGAAAACCATGTCAACACATGCCAGGATGTTCAAGAGAGGCTTGAAGGAAACATAGAACTGCTGTGACAATCTTCTTTTCCCAGAACTGAAGATGATATTACTGACAGGAGATTTAATGATATCACCATGATTCAAGGAAAACAGCAGAGACATTCATGCCAAGTTTTAACAATGCACTTCACAAATGCTCTGAACAGTGATGCAGTCATTGGGCTTGCTACATAAAGTCCCAAGGAGATTACTTTAAAATGGCAACTTGGATTAGGAGGTCGGTGTTGTTGTTATGGAGAAACAAATTCAGCCCGAAACTACTTGGTTGCACTGCGTACAATCAAAGTATAATAATTCCAATACAATGCTATAATAAAAAGAACTAAATTACAGGGGAGGTCTCCATAATGTGGATAATTCCGTGGATAATGAAGAGTTATTGCAAACAGTTTTGTTAACATTCCACTGCAAAACGTAAATTACAGACCAGGCATTCCACGGGGCCCTGGAAATCCTTTTGCTCCATCAGCTCCAGGTACACCTTTGTCACCCTTAACTCCTGGGAAACCAGGCAGACCAGGTCGTCCAGGTTCACCAACTATACCAGGTTCACCTACAGCGAAAACATACTTACTTAATTTTGTGGGTTCACAACACAAACTGAATATGTTGGCAAACAAACTGCTCACTTTTAATACACGAACCTCAGAGAGATGAAGCAAGCATGCAACAATGGAAATACACCATTTATGTAATCAAGAAGATTATGAGGGGGCAGAACATGTCTCTCGGATGGAAGAACAAGACACATGTGCAGAATTTGAGTAGGAAAACTTCTTGGAACACTCGGAAGACTGGCACACATGCATGCATCCATCCACTCTTCCATCCATCAACTCACAGACCCACACCCAACCGTATGCATGCATACACAGAATTAATATACATTCCACTGAATGAAAATTTAGTCAAAGTGATAACAGGATACAAACTCAGATGTGAAAAATACAAAGTATGTAAACTGGTAGAATACAAATATATTATAAGTACACTGCACACAGTATTCAAATCTTATGCCTATAGACAGCAGGTAATACGATTACAGATCATTCAAATGTTACAAGATCACCAACAGAGCAAAACAAGTACGTATGTATCTTCTTAATGCTGCAATTGAGCTTTTCATTCTTAAGACTTGTGAGTCCACATGCTTAATTGTTGAATATTTTGATGCCAGCATCATGCATACTTCTCTGACAATAAGAAAAGTTGGCAATTGGACTATGAAGACCCTATTAATTAACTGTATTCATACTGTGTATTGCTAAATTTGAAACTTTTCTTTGTTATGTACAGTGAATGTCACTTATAAAAAGTATATTCACATGGAAGATGTAAAGTCTCTAATCCTAAAACCAACCTCAACATGAAATTATAGGTTCTGCTCCAACCACAATTCTAACAATTTTCTGTTACAGAGAAAAAAATATTTTTTTCACTATTAGGCAAATTACCCCCATAATTATTCCATGTTTCATTACGGAGTGAAAACAGACACAAAAAATGTTTGGGAGTGTCACTCTTACTTATGTGAAACACCAACCATGGGGAAACAACAGCAGAGTAGAATAAGATCAGTAACTGTATTGAGGAGGGTCAGGCCCAAGGACACTTCTTTCTGACAAGCAAGCAATTCCTAAAATACTAAGCAGTATTTGACTTTCAACACACGGTAAAAATGCCTCAGTGAGACAGTTATTGACATTTGGTACATACACACACAGTCTTTGTATGAATCTGCACAGTTAAATGGGAGGTCTGGCCTTAAACAACACGAAGAGGTTAAAACAGATTCAGAACTTAAGTGCATAACAGTTACAATGAATATGAAGATCAGTACAGTATGTCCTTGTTTAATGTTGGGATTACGTTTATGAAAGTCACAACATGGAGGTAAAAACAGAATAGAGCATTTTTCCCCCCAAAATTAATTACAAGCCCGAGAGTCTGGCTGCTGAAGATCTCGCCAGCTGCCAGCAAAAACAACATTAATCTGAGTACCAGCAATGTTCATTGAATGTTTTGTCACTAAAATTTGTCAGTGTTAAAGCAAAATAATGTTTCCCTGGGCAACATTAAACAAGGACTGCCTGTACACACAAGAACAAAATTGAATCTGACGTTTCAATGTGCTGTATACCTTTCTGTCCATCACGACCAGGCTGTCCTGGAATTCCAACCAATCCTGGTGGTCCAATTGGGCTACGATCACCTTTTAGCCCTTGCTGTCCAGGCAGACCATCCAAACCAGGCCGTCCAGGTTCACCCTTTGGACCAGGGAAACCAGGCAAGCCTGTTGAAGCAAAATGTAGTATCAGAATATCTTGTACAACAGTGCAGCACAAAAATTATACACTTACAATCACAATAAAATAACTGTTTGAACTTAATATGATGACCTGCCATCAGAATGTAATTCAGTATTCCCTCTACAGCTGCAGAGTCACATTCTTGAAATCTGCCATGACAGAAGAATCCTCAATTGGTAGATACTACAGCAGGGGTCTCAAACACACAGGCTGCCACTGCACTTTGTATGGCCCCGGCACTCAAAGACTTTTTTTAGTTCAAGTGATTTTCATCACTTGTCTACATACTACAATTATTCAGAACATTAGGAAGTACCCAACAGTACAGTGTAACATCCCAGAAGACTCAAATCATCAGCAACAGTGCTGTGAGAACATACAATCTTGCATAAAATACTGACCGTCTTTGTTGCTTAAATTGACGTCCAACCTGCCTCAAATTTCAAAATGATCCCTTTGGCCCATGTACTACTTGAGTTTGTGACCCCTGTACTAGAGCATGAAACAGACGGGCAGGTTCGCCACAGCTGTAGTTACATCAATTTATGCACTCATCATACGCTAAGGAGCCATCACTCACAAGAAAATTTATCGTATGACAACAACCACACGAAGTTAACACAAATAAAGAATGAAACAGCAGGTCCACAGTACTATGTCGTGTGTGGAGTGGTACAAGCAACAAGATTCAGCTTGTACCACTCCACACGACAGCACGCGTAACAACACGGTACGTCATTCATGCAAAACTAAAATTAAAATTAATCCATTTATATGATAAATAATCAATACAGACAGAATAATTCTTAACTATATATTCTTTTTTATTCATATACAAAACGATGATTCTGTGCAATCAAGTGACAACGCTGCTATTTTAACTTTTGACTTTAACTTATATGATAAAATTTTAAGTTACTATACAGTTTACATATTTTACAAATTCAAATGTGTTTTTATAACTTACTTCTAAGACAAGTGTGTTCTTTCGGCACATTAAACATGCGATGTGAAGTGTAGTAGCTTGTTACCCCCCTGAAGATGATCTACGGACCAAACACGTGTAGGGGAATGATCGATAATAATACAAACTATAAAGTAGTTTATGTTGTGCATTTGTTGGTTACTTAATAATAGGCAAAGAAGAAGTTGAGCATCAAGAAAGGTGCCCAGTTAACATAGCTGGACTATCACTCATGCTTACCGACATTACAACTGCATCTTATTTGGAGGAAATGCCTTTATACAAACAACTTCCATTAGTTTTTCTTCTGCCCCTCTCCCTCCCAACCAATTTACTGACAATGTGAACACTACGTACATCCATTAATCACTTGATTAAACACAGTTTTTGGTCAACCTTACCTTGATTCCCTGGAGTACCAAATTTTCCAACAGGACCTGGCAGGCCTTTTTCTCCTTTCTCTCCAAAAGGTCCAGGAGGTCCGGGGGGCCCAACAGCAGAAATTCCTGGTTCACCTTTCTGCCCTATTAGAGATTACTCAAGTTTAAATGTCAGCGTACTAATTCCTTTGACAGCTGTATATACAAACACACACGACTGCAGCAGTCTAATATAACACTAACACTTCATGGAAAGAGCTGAAATAATTGTGTTGGTTGCTTCATGAAAAAGAAACGTCCCATCATGTGCAGTATAGGCTCAAAGTTCGTGATTAACTGGGACCATTAAAACCATAATGAACCCTGAAATCAATTTTTAATGTCAAACACATATTTGATTCCAAGCACATATAAAATGCCTGTAGTAAAATACAAAATAACCTCAGAGGACATAAAGGCATGAAAGTTTATTTCATATCACAAAACAACACTCATACACTGAATTATGGACCACAAAAACAATCAATCTCATTTAGTGAAAGACAGAGGTTGACTGAGATAAGTGTCATGTGAGCAATAGTGGTGGGAGAGAGGGAAGCGAACTTGCCAACCATGTGGTCTCATCCCAGTTTGGCAGAACCAGCTCAGAAGGTTGAAAAAGCGGTATTGAAATGGGTGATCACAAAAGGTTAAAATCCCAAACATCGATGTCCATAAACTTCAAGACTCTATTGTACATGGTTCATTTGCAAGTGTGAGCCATTAATTTTATGACCAGTTTGCAGCCTGTAGGCAAGTGAAAAATATATGGCCAGTGCAAAATCTAGGTTAAAGATGGTCACAAAATTAACGTATTAAATGTCAGGTAATATCACAAAAACAAAACAAAGGTCACTATCTTCATTCTTAATGCTTCCATCACTGTTCCACAAGCCCACCATCAATAAAGTACCTTGGGAAACATATTTACCTCGACACGACAGGCTGTATATTTAAATACCTGCTTCAGTGCTATGGGGATTTCTTGGTGTGTATTTAAATTGCAGCACTTCGCCTTATGAAGAATGAATATTATTGAATATTATTCAAAACAAAAAAAGAAAAGAAAAATTAAATAAATGGTATTTCTGAATAAAGCAGAGCTGTGCACTGTGTCTTAAAATTCCAGTATATAACCTTATTGCCTAAATATATATAAAAATGTCCTTTAAAGTTCCTAAATTTCCAGCCTCTTTTGCACTGAGACTTCAATTTTGCATAGGAAGGTCTCATTTCATCATGCTGCTGTAGACGGGCCTGTAGAACAGGTTCACTGTTGCCCAGTACTGTGTCCGTTGGTCTTGCAAGCAATGTCCCATCTGTATTTTTATTGCAAGGACACAAACATTATGGCCTCAGATGGGTTAGCTACACTAGAAGGGTCCTCGCAAGAGCATCTGAGTAACTGCGATATTAGCAGTTGGTCTGCACCACCAGCAGTGATAATTTCTGTGAAATGCAACAAGAAAATGTTAAATGGAGGGAGCTGTTATTTAATGTGGTGCTTCACTGTCCTTATTTTCCTCTAAGGCCCTCTGTATAGGTGTGTATTACACTGTTTGGAGGCCATGAGGGTGGTGTCCACCGTGAGGTTGCTGGCTGTCAATCTGGCCTACTCTGTTTACCATGCTCTTCTTGGAAGTCACTGAATGCACTGGCCTGTGTGGCACTTGAGCAATGCCACAAGCTGTAAAACTGCTCTGCGAGGGTGCACACTCCTGTTTATCAATAGCTCATTTTCATCCTCTTTTTAACCTTCCTCCTCCTCCACAGTCACCGTTCATGCTTGGACTCATCATTGTTGCTGTCCATAATCAGTTCTGATATCTGATTTGGTGTCAGCAAACTTTCTTCTTTGCAGGTTCGCTTGGTATGGTTTTAATCAAGACTGTGAAATTCTGACTGAAAATGGAAACTTGTCTGTCCATCTGCCCTACTGCATTACAAACTTCACAAGTGACTGTATGAGAAATGATAGATAGGTAACCAACAAGCACACATGCATGCTTGTAGTTTTAGTCACCAATCTAACTGTCCAATGCCGGTTAGGATCATTAATTGAGACAGAATTTACAAGCTTGAGTAGGTCTGTGTTCGAAAATGGAACCCACTTCAGATAAATTATGCATCTTAATGTTCATATTCACAGTTTGTGTCATGGTAACCATAGCTGCTTGTGTCAGCATGCTGCACACTAAGCAATGAGTCACACGCATGCCAACAAACACACACCGTATCAAACAAAGCCTCTCAAATCTTTCCATTTCTTTGTCCCACAAATGGTCATTCATATTCCTAAACATATAAAGTTTGTCTGGATTAGTGGTAAAGACGGTCTCTCTCTCTCTCCTCTCTCTCTGAGATACACACCTTTATCTCCACCTATGCCCAGTGGACCTCTGTTACCATCTCTTCCAGGTTCACCTGGGAAGCCCATAGGTCCCGTCTCACCTTTGTCACCTCGTGGACCTGGCAAGCCTCGAGGCCCAACAGGTCCTGGCACACCTGGGGGACCAGATGGTCCTTGTTCACCCTACATCAGGCAACAACAGACATTGTAAAAGTAACCGGTGCCTACACACAATTCTATACATCAGTATAAACTCTGACAAACCACATTTTTATTAAGGATTCCGGTTTCCTGGGATTTAGCACAGCATCCCTGCGTAAGAGGCTCACAGTTCTTCACAAGAACATGTTGCCTTCATCTTCAAGGGTTCACCTGGAACTGTTGAAGATGACGGCCACACTTTAGTTTGAAACATCCAGAGCCACTTACCCAGGTATGCAATGTCACATCCCACTTACCCAGGTATGCAGTGTCACATCCCACTTATCCAGGTATGCAACATCATATATCACTTACCCAGGTATGCAGTGTCACATCCCACTTACCCAGGTATGCAGTGTCACATCCCACTTGCCCAGGTATGCAACATCACATATCACTTACCCAGGTATGCAGTGTCACATCCCACTTGCCCAGGTATGCAGTGTCACATCCCACTTATCCAGGTATGCAACATCATATATCACTTACCCAGGTATGCAGTGTCACATCCCACTTACCCAGGTATGCAGTGTCACATCCCACTTATCCAGGTATGCAGTGTCACATCCCACTTACCCAGGTATGCAGTGTCACATCCCACTTATCCAGGTATGCAGTGTCACATCCCACTTATCCAGGTATGCAGTGTCACATCCCACTTACCAGGTATGCAGTGTCACATCCCACTTACCCAGGTATGCAGTGTCACATCCCACTTACCCAGGTATGCAGTGTCACATCCCACTTACCCAGGTATGCAGTGTCACATCCCACTTACCCAGGTATGCAGTGTCACATCCCACTTACCCAGGTATGCAGTGTCACATCCCACTTACCCAGGTATGCAGTGTCACATCCCACTTACCCAGGTATGCAGTGTCACATCCCACTTACCCAGGTATGCAGTGTCACATCCCACTTACCCAGGTAAGCAGTGTCACATCCCACTTACCCAGGTACGCAGTGTCACATCCCACTTACCCAGGTATGCAGTGTCACATCCCACTTACCCAGGTATGCAGTGTCACATCCCACTTACCCAGGTATGCAGTGTCACATCCCACTTACCCAGGTAAGCAGTGTCACATCCCACTTACCCAGGTACGCAGTGTCACATCCCACTTACCCAGGTATGCAGTGTCACATCCCATTACACCACTGTCAAAACTTCAAGCCTGCACATTTTTATTCCAGGTTGCTCTATACAGACTGTATAGAAGATAAACAAAAAATTTAAATTTCAGTATCAGCAACCAGTATCATGCCACACACCCTTCCCAAAAGACGAACACTGCACAAGCATCACGAAGTCACTATATGCTAACTCCCAAGTGACGTTCAAAACCATGCGTATTCCTACATTCAAACAGACTAATTTAATTATCAATAAACTTGCACTGTTTTAGAGCAGCTGGCTTTTACAGTTTATTTTCAAATTAATTCCTTCCTTCACAAAGCAGGTACACAGGTACATAACGTATGCCAGACTTCAGAATGTTATTATGAGTCATTTGAGTCAAAAATGCTGTATCAACATTGCCTAGTTATCAACCATTATACTGCTACAAGCATTTTAATATATGTACCTGGCTGTAACCAAACATTTTTTAATATGAATATTTTATTTATATATTTACAGTACAATTGAAAAGAAAGTTATGTGTCAGATAACACCACAACAAAGATGTCCATTAAGTCTTAACCTATTGTACAACGTGTGTCCTATAACACCACAAAACAAATGGCGCAAATAAGTGTTACCCTACTGCATGTTCAAAATAAAAAGAAAATTTTGTGTCAGATAATACCACAAAAGAAACACATATATTTTTTAGTCATGTTACTGAGTTAGTTATGTTAGTTAACATGGTTATGTTAAAACATGAAATAAAAACATCAGTTTTGATTACATAATATCAAAGAACATGTTTCAGTTACACTGATTACGGCTCAAAATGACCTCCACCATTCTGCGTGCACAATTTTGTGCATCCTGAAATGAATTTGTTGCCTTTCTGACAACTTCATCTTTTCCCCTCATGCAGTGAAAGGACTTCATAATTCGCTGCAAGAGTTCTGCGATTTCTGCCGGTGGACAAGTCCCTTCATGTGTACCACAAGAAGTAGTTAAGGGGCGTGAGATCTGGTGACTTTGCAGGCTAGGTCTATTGACCAACATGAGCATGAGGTATGAGACAGTAGTGTTGGCCAGAGGTGGGATTAAGTGCAAAGACTGTTCATAAGAACTGATACCGTACAGTATTGTACGGTACCTTGAAATATTAAAATGCTCACAGCGATTTAATGGTTGATAATTAGATATATGTTTATAAACCATCTTTTACTCAAAATAACTCATGTATATATAATGTCCTGAAGGTTGGCACACCTTACACAGAACAACCTGTATATACTGTGCACATAACTGTACGTGAATAATATTTAAATCTGTAAATCAAACATAATTATTATATTATTACAACAAAATGCACATATATACTATGAAGGAGAGAAGGCAATTGTGTCTTGACAAAAAATACATCTTTAAATATTGTGGTATATAATATCATATATGAAAGCCACCAGCATAAAAGGTGCCAGTACAATATTTCTGCCATGCACATGCACGCCGCACACCACACACACGTATAATGGTCTTTCAATACATATAATTTAAGAGGAGGAAAACTATCTTGTAAACAGTTTATTAACACTATCACTGTTAACAATTTCTTGTGTGTAAACAGCGCATGAAAAACGCGGTAGCAGTGGTGGTTATACGGCAAAAACTAGGTGTTTGAAATTCTTTTCCTCAGGCAGGTAGTCACTGGCCACTCATCACAGAGGCCTGGGTTTGATCTCAGGCCACTCTGTGTGAGATTTCTGGTGAACAAAGTGACACTGGGGCCAGGTTTGCTAAGACTAACCTTTATCCTACTGGGGGTGGGTATTTAAATTTTAGCACATGAAAACTGTGAATATTATTTGAACAGAAAAAGGCCAAATTGTGAAATAAACTGCATTCTATGGAAAATAAAACAGGGATTATGCAGCATATCTTAAAATACAGTAAATTTCCTTGTTTCCTAAATGTATGAAATGAATTTCTTGGGGTGTTTTCCTACATGCATTCGTGCATATGAGCGCAGGTCTTTAAAAGGCCATTTCAGTTTTCCCACTGTCACTACCATTCCACCAATGCTATACAGTCTTAGAAACTGACATCATAATTAAACAACAAATCACACATGCACTTGTTTTAATGAAACATCTTCAAATTATCTTCTGTTCATTCATTAGTCAAATATGGCGGCAGGGACATGAAATACTACCAGCCAATGCAGTAGCAAGAGTAAAAATACTGACACAGTGCTTACTGTAATACAATTAATCAAACTGCAAATTACTTGCTTGACTTCCCAGTCCAGTGAAGTTTTCTGGGACTCTGAGAATCAAAGACTGTAACTTACCTGAAAACCTTGCAACCCTCTGTCTCCAGGATATCCAGTCCTGCCTGGTGGGCCTGGTTCTCCTTTGTCCCCAAGGGCTCCTCGTTCACCCTTCAGACCCTCAGTAATATTTGCAGGTGGACAGAAACCAGGCGCTCCCTTTGGACCGTAACTTCCAGGTTGACCTTTATCTCCTTTCTCTCCTTTATGCCCAGGAATACCAGATTCTCCTTTAATGCTGAGGCCTTTCTCACCTTTAGGTCCTGGATAGCCTGGTTGACCAGGTATACCATCTTGACCTGGAAATCCTCTCTCACCCTATGGAATGAAGATTATGTGGAAAGTCATGGCCATTGTGAATCGCAACACGCAAATCAATTCAGGATAATTTTAATGTAAGAATGCACTGTTCTGTTTTGTATACAGCATCAAACCTTTCTTGTCATACACAATGCTGTAGAATCGTATATCGTACTTATTTGTGCCTTCAATTATCAAAAAAGTCAAATCGGGACTGGCAAAAACCAAACACAAAATACTGGTTCTATTTTGGTATATTAACAACTTAAGTTCTGTAACACAGTAGGCATAATTAACCCTTAAATAATGGTGAATCTACCTGCTGTCCAGGACACAGGAGTTTTCAAATTACACTGCCCTAGCACTCCAGTCATGCAGTATGTTGAACACGGGCTGCCAACGTGTGAACATTTAAAGGCCACAGACGGTACACAGGCTTGTGTTGAAGGGTTACTTATGCAAGCACACATGGAATTTCATCATAATACAATGGTTACAAGATAGTTCAAAAGAGCATGGAATTATAAAGACCAAGAAATGTTGTAGAAGTAAATTCTGAAGCTAGAAGAGACATTGTGTTGCACAAACAATGGAGGAGGAACAGGAGGGGTGGAAAAGACAAGGCAGAAAATATTCGAATAAAAGTATGTCAAAGTCACCCCAAAACAGGTGTAAACTAACTTTTAAAATGCCTCTGACATTAAGTACACCAGGAAACAAATTATACCCAACATAATTTCATCAGTTTCTTTAACCTTTGTTTCACCTGTGTCACCATATGGCAACATTACTGATTTTCTGTATGCTGAATGTAGCCACATGGTGACAGAATTCTACGCACCACTGTAAAAGATTGATCAATCTTTAGTAAACATGTGATGCAATACGTTGACTCAGAATATAGAGTGCACAAATCTGGAGGAGGGATATCACACATCAAGAATGAGATAAATGGGACAGCATGGTTTAGAATGGGGATTTGGAAACTGAGGGGTTGAGGAGGGGAGTAGAAGGGGAAAGGCTCCTATGTAGGATTGAGGAGAAGACCATTCACATACTTATAAAATGTGCAAAAATCCAGAGTGGGGAGAGCAATTTGTGAACAGTTAAGTGGCAAATTATTATTGAGGTAGCACATAAGAACATACAGCGATGCATCAATATTACAGAACTGAGAAAATAACAGCTAGACGAGCTTCACAAGCCGCACTTTAGGAGGCAACTAAGGCCTAATGACTTCTTATTTATTTCATCCAACTACCCTAGGTTAATTTCAGTTAGTTATGAGTCACCTTTCCTTATGAAATATTTCAAAACACCATTCACAATTAGCCTCAAGTCCATGTAAACTACCTGAATATAATTTTTACAGGCAAATTGCACAAACCGCATGTGGTATATGAGGTAATATGTAAGTGGTGGAACTTAATGAGAAAAATATCACCACAGGTAGAGAAGAGTGTAGTATTATTGTAATTTATTGATGTACGAACAGTACAGCAAAGGGAATTGTCCAAATGTCAGCTGCGTACCGCAATAACCTGGTGTCAGCAGTTGCAGTCGTCTGTACTTTTGTCTCAGCTGATAATGGCAACGACGACAACAATGACAAAGATGATTATGATGATATAACAACAACATAATGTCACAATGACATATTTCTCTTCTTGCCCGTAACTGTAGAAATGGGATGTGACATAACAGATAATCTGTGTGGCTGTTGGTCTACATCTGAATAGTTTCACAAGTTGTTTTACATTAACACCATGGAACATGACAGCACATTCATATATTATGCTTCTTACATTTCTTTGACAACACCAAGAAACCTGACACAACTGACAGAACCATACCAGATTGTGGAAGCTGAAAAAACTTGCTCACATGTTGAACGTTTTTCTGCCAAATTTTAGTGCTACTCTAAACACCTGGCAGTGGACAAAGTTACTGTGAAAATCACAAGGTGGAGGACACTAAAAAGGATTAAGTCATCCCCGTGCAAATGCTTGGTAACAATATTTTAAAGCTCACTGACACCACAGCTATGCATTCAACATGAGGATTTGCCTCAGTAAATACATACAGGCTGCAACAGTGATGCACACACGTAAGACACATCTTACCAACACAGTGGAAGAGAATGGATGTAAGCTGTTTGTGGACAATTTGTTATCTCCTGCTTTATTTGATGATCTGGCTACTAGAAAAGAGAACTGTTTTGGTGCTCTACATCCATACCTTTAGGGCATGCCACGTGATTTTGGATGTAAAAACACTAGAACCGAAACAAGATGACATACTGGCAAGCTGGGGGAGACTTGACCACAATACGAAAGGTCAAAAGAGACATATACATACAGACAAAAATCCACCGACCACCAGCAGGAGGAAGCTTCAAGGACAAACATTGCAACACCACCAAGCCAGCGAGTATTTACAACTACAACATGCATAATGGGTATGTCATTAACAGACATCACATGGCAAACAGCTATCTGATGAACATATGTCCTTCTCAATGGATGAACAGCTCCTCTATCTGCATGCCCTGACCATTCTATCTACCTACCTACTTAACTACCTGTCTGTCTGTCTGTCCATCCATCTGTCTGACTGACAGACCAACAAACTACCTAACTACCTCCCTACCTACCTCCGACTGACAGACCAACAAACTACCTACCTCCCTCCCTACCTACCTAACTAACTAACTAACTAACTACATGCAATACAGTCCTTCTTGAGCAGCTAACAGGTCCTCAGCTACTCAAGAAATTCCCCCGTTTTATGAAACCAGAGATATTCTTTACTCAGTCTGATGTTTATGTCTTTATTTTATGATTTGCTGTATTTTTTTGTAATAGTTTCTTAGTTGTTAGCAGCATTGTAGAACTTTGCATTAAATTGTAGATGTCCATAGTTAAACTCAGTTTACAAATAACTTTCGAGACTGGATTTACACACGGTATATCGGCTAAATCGTTATGTAAGCAGTAAAAATTATAGCACTGTCACATGTTCCCATATGCACAGGCCATTCAGAACCAGAAGGGTAGCAACGCAATGTTCCTCTGTAAATTAAATTGGTGAACTTACAACAGTATTGAATTATTGGGCTTTATGATGGTTATGCACTGTGGGTTATATAAAGTAAGGAGTTTTTTGGCCAGGTAAACAACTACTAACTGCTCAAGGAAGACACTATACCATGTAGTTCATACTTCAACTTACAAGTTCTCCCACTTCTCCTGGGAATCCCGGCAATCCATCTTGTCCACGTAGTCCAGGTGGTCCTAGCAGTCCTGTAACGCCATCACGCCCCTGGTCTCCTTTGTCACCCCTTGGACCAGGAGCTCCTTTTAATAAATTTTCAGGGATAAAAGCAGAGGCCCCAGGATCTCCTGGGAGGCCAGGCTCACCTACAATACCTTGTGGACCCTGTAAAGAATTTATGGTTAGTATTAGAAGAAATATATCCAAACCCCACATGACACCACATAGGACACATGAGTTTCACCATCCTACTGGCAAGCTTCTTCCTTTTCCAATTTGTACAACACGTTCTAAAAGATCCTGTATGCAGTTGATAACGGAATAAGAAAGGGTTCCTATTAACAACACTTAAAATGAGAGTACTGCAATATGAGTGAATAAAAACAAAATTAAAATGCTAGGAAACTTAGAGTCAATACATTCAAACACTAAAATGCTACGAAACTTATACTCAATACACTCAAACACTAAAATATACCACGTCTCTCACGGTTTTTATACAAAAGTACAATGTGCAAAAAAACCACCACACAACGCTGTGCTTCAAATGTACCATTACACTTACTTTACCCAAACACATAATTTCAAGTACTGGAAGTACGTGAAACAGGAAAACAGGCACTACGAGTTCTGCCCTCAACTTCTTGTTTCATTACAGCAGAACACTCCAACTTCTTGCATGCATACTGAGTGGGGACATTATGCTACAAAGTGAACAGTAGGATACTGTGAAAAACTGTATACTTGTAAGACCTGATAACACTTGAGAACCACTTGTCTTTCGGACTTTGTCCATTGTCTTTAATGTAAAATATAATAATATATAAAAATCACAACATTTCGGATGATGGCTCTTCTTCCGTCTTCAGGCGATGCCTACTCAGATGGGTCCTATTGATCAAGCTAGTCTCAATCACTGGACAACCCCAGCCAGTAGAATCACAGCTTGATCAATAGTACCCATCTCAGTAGGCATCGCCTGAAGACGGAAGAAGAGCCATCTTCCGAAACATTGTGATTTTTATATTTTATATTAAAGACGATGGACAAAGTCTAAAAGACAAGTGGTTCTTAACGTTATATACCATCGTCAGAACCTTTTAGAATTCACTGATAACACTTGTTTAGGTTACAAAAAATAATGAGGCATGTAAAACTGAAACCTGTTTGTGGTGCTGCTTTGGTAGTGTGAATGGTGCAAATGTAGTAAACACACTGGCAGACACTTGCGTAGAACACTATGGTCAACAGCATGAGTACCTAATTTGCAGATGGCATTACAGCACAGCCTGAAGATGGTGTACCATGTGAAGAATCTGTTCAAACAGGACCAGGTGTCAGTGATCCAGTTTCTCTGGTACAGTCACTGATGCATGATCCTGCTGTATGTCATGCCCACAGCCATGTGGCTTTCAGAGCTGAGGTCCAAATGAGCATCATGGGATGAGAGGTGCTCAAACATCCCGCATACAGACAGGACTTATTGCCATGAATGTTTCTCATCTTAAAACCATTAAAAAAGCTCCAAAGGCTGTATGTCCGATGACGATGTGAAGGTGGCAGGGGTACAGTGGTTTAGGCAGCAGCCCACGGAATTGTTTGCAGACCGGATACGTCAACTTGCGCGTCAGGAGAACTTATATGTAAATGACCTTGGAAATTTTTTTTAAACTGTTGCAATATCTTCCACCCAGAAGCATCCTCAAACAGGCTGCAGTTATACATGCCTCAGGCTGTGTATGGTTGTCAGTTTAGTACTCATAGATTTATTCCTAGTTACATAATATTCAGAATAGCAACATCACCTCCATAGAGTCACAGATTTCTTCACATTGAGTTTTGCTGCATATGTATTTTTAACAATGTCTGCCATTCAATTCAACTACTCAATGTTTGCCATCAGCAGTAAATAGGACAACATACTCACAGGCTGTCCAGGGGGTCCAATAGGACCCGGATTCCCATCTGACCCAACTTCTCCTGGGTATCCTCTTTCTCCTGGTGGACCACGTGGACCCTGCTGGCCTGGAATACCATCAAACCCTCTATCGCCTTTATCTCCTGAAAGTCCTGGAATGCAGTCCTGACAGCGGCCTCCAATTTCACCTTTCTCACCAGATGTCCCTGCAAACAACATTTAAAACATATTTATTTGTATTTATGATATCAGGACAGATCAAAATTATAAAAAAAATTGGTATTCAATCACATGTGACAAATACTTGAGAGTTTAAAACCACCCCTGGACAAGTGAGTATAAATGCCACAAACACTACTACAGCTATTTTGTGTTAACTTAATTTAGTTCAGTTTAGTTTATTCAGTCATCCATTTAGTGTTGTAGCATATCTACAAGCTACTCAGTGTGCATAAAAAACATGTTACCGTATATTCTCGAATCTAATCCGCACCCTTTTTACAGTTTTAGAGGGCTAAAAAATCAGATGCGCATTAGATTCGCGGTCTAGAGCTGGATTTTGGAAAAATGATTGAGCTGCTGTACGTGCCGTAAGAACAATACAATACAATAATCTATTATTTTATTATTTATTATTATAATTTATTATTCATCAGACTCGCCGTCATCACTCAACTGAATCGTTATCCGTGCTCTCCACCCAGTCACTATCATCTTTATCTTCAACATCGTCCTCCCATACAATGTCATCGCTGCCTTGTGTTTCCGCCATAGTAGAACGTTGCTTTCATCAACTCCAAAAATTGCAGCGGCTTTGCGGTTTCCATTCTCCTCTGCGCACCGAATAACTTCACGTTTGAACTTTGCCGTATATGAGAGTCGTTTAGATTTCAGGTGTCCCTCTTCCATAACTACGGTACACGACAAATTGGAACAAGCACCTCCCACGTTTCAACAACTAAGGCTCAGCTGGCTTCAGACGAGATTGCGCACGTCTGTTGAGAAAGGCCCGCCTCTATCGGTATGACTCATCAGCCACAGGCGTAGGTCGGATTTTAACGCATTGGTAACATCCAATATTATTCAATCAGTCGCCCCGTGGGCAAGGGGTGGTTGAAGGAAAGGTGCGGATTAGAATCGCGAACTAACTTTTTTTCGTTTAAGAAATCGCCAAAACCTGAGTGCAGATTAGATTCGGATGCGGATTAGATTTGAGAATATACGGTATATATAGTGTCAAAACAAATAAAGATCCAGTGAAATAATGGCAAATATATGAAAACACAACAAACATCAATGAGTCCAGTGAACAATGACTTGAAGTGTAGAGAACATGTATTTCATAACCATCTGTAGTATAGCTTTAACCACGCACCAGATGTAGCAACAGAATCCACTTGAAGTATCCCTCTGCATATGCTCTGATAACAGTCTTGTGTGAACCTAACACCATACATCCGGATAACATCTCAACCGAGACATCTGTCCCTACAGATTCTACAACCACTGAGGCAACCAACAGGCAGCAAAAACATACCATCCACATCAGCAATGCTATATGTGAGTATGTAGATTATGGATGAGACATGTAGTTCTGCACCATAGCTTGTTCATATCCTTCACAACCCCAAAAGCGTGTAATGTAGTGTCCACCTCAAGAAATGTACTTCACTTGTACACTCATCACTCCCAATATTCCTTGCTTCACTGACATACAATCATTTCAGCATCTTGAGTACTTAGGAACTCAAGTTCTTGTATTTGCAGTTTCTGACCATGCCATGGCTCAAGCAGTTAGTTGCCAGCCTCTCACTGTGGAAGCCTGGATCTGATCTCAGGCCAGTATTTGAGGGATTTGTGGTGGACAAAGTGGCACTGGGACATGTTTTCCTCCAAGAATGTCCATCTTCTCATGTCAGCGTCATGCCACCAATGCTTCAGACTCATTCATTCATGTATCACCAGTACTCAATAAACTTAGCAACTGAGAGCATCATTAAATAAATAATTTAATTTTTTTTAACATTTGAAGTTTCCTAAGCAGTGTGCATATTCATTCACCTATCATTCCACTCCTACCCACACATTCTGTAATATGATATAAACAGTGAGGGTTATTGTGACAAATCACTGTAAGTACATACAGTAGAACCCAGATAAGAAGTCCCCACATAAGAAGTTTTCCCCTGTAAGAAGTCTGATTTTTAAAGTCCCAAAATCCTATTGCTTTTAATAAGCTTCCCCCTTAATAAGTCTTCCCACTTAAGAAGTCCCTAATCCTCTGGTCCCTTGAAAGACTTCTTAACAGAGTTCTACTGTAATTATCAAAAATGTTCAGTACCTGGGAAGCCACGTGGACCTGGTGTTCCATCCCTGCCAGGTTCTCCAGGGGGCCCAACTGGCCCTGGAGGGCCAGCAATTCCTTGTTGAGAATCTCCAGGAATTCCTCGAAGCCCAGGATATCCCCTTTCTCCTTTCTGCCCGGGAAGACCATTTTGACCAGGAGAACCATCCATACCTTTGGGTCCCTTAAAAAACAATTCATTTATGCAAAACAAGAAATTCCAGAATGTCCTTCAACGCTAAGAAGTTGCTAAATTTAGGCTGCATGTTCTGTTAACAATTCAAGTGTTATTTTTGCTAAAAAATCTTCCCATTAAACACGTTCACGCATGCACGTGCATACACACACACAGAGCACTGTACAAAAGGTTACATGTGTTTCTTTTAATACATACTCTTTTCTGTAATCTATGACCAAGTATTGGACACTTAATGAACTGCTTTTAGAATAACGTATTGTAACTTTTGATTTACAAGTATCAATTATCCATTGTAATGAAGGGAAGAAAAGCAATTAATTACAAACATATCAATGATCTAGAAATGTTCATCATTACAAAATGCCTACTTATTTTTACACTTCAATAATATTATGAGTAAACCTTCAGATCTTTGCTTTTCTGGGATGTTATGTGGCAGAGATTGGTAGTTATTTACCGACGTTTTGGGACAACCTATCGGTCCCATCATCAAGGGTCAAGCAGTCCCAGAAGAATGCATTCTTTCTGGACTGCTTCCCCTTCAAAATCCAACCTCTGGTGTCCCCGTCTCGGAGAGGAGTAATGTCTATACGTGGCTAACAGGGGCAATGGTACACCCAAGCCAATGTGTGAGGCATCATGCCGAGGGCTGCATGGCACTGGGGTGGTGACAGCAGTGCCGTTAACGATCCCCTCGGGGCACCAGGCAGCACCCTGTTGTATTTATGCCTTCCACTTGTAAGGGGCTCTGCGGGTGACAACTATTATTTCCCCATTACTCGTGGGACTCTTATAGAGAAAACAAATAAAAAAACCTATCAAAAGCAGGGACGCTGTGGTACAGAAGGACCTGCCTAGCAGTGCTCAACAGGGGGCCAGCCAGTCTGCAAACCACCCCAGGGGGCTGGTATTCCCAGCAAACCTAGGGACACTGAGCATCTGACAAAAGTCAAGGACAAACGGACACAAGATGTCCCGCAAATGTAAATGTATTAAAATTAATCTGCACCATGCAAGGCAGCAACGGCACTCCTTTGACGAAAACTTGCTGAGGGAAGATAGATATAGCACTTATTCAAGAACCCTGGGTTTATGGGTACTGAATAAGGGGGTTATGCAACCTAAGGGGGACATTGTTTTCTGCTGGACCCGGTATTGCTCCTAGATAAATAGCAGGTAATTTACACAAACACCTACATACATTTATGTCTACTTTGGTTACTAATGTACTATACTTGCCTTCAATAGTTTGATAGCAATAAATACCAACTGATAGTACTCATTACTAATCTGCCTTATTGTTTCATGCGGTTGAGAGGGTGTATAATTAAAAAAATAAAAGCAAGCAATCATGACATTTCATATTATTATGTCTATGAATATGAAATTTAGTCTACAGATAGACTATGAATCTACAGAGCGTTCCAGGAGGAATCTGCCATATATCAGGAAAACATTCCTTAGGCTGAATTACATCAATATAACCAAAAACACATATATCCGAAGTTGAACGGTTACAGAGATAATAGTGAGATAAACGCTAAAGAATGAGAATTGTTATACACTTACTGGTTACCAAATACATATTAAAATTGGAATTTATAGGTCCTTTACTGTTAACACGTGTACTTCAATATCTAATTAACATCTGGGTAACATAAAGACATTGATTAATCAAGAAACTTGCACCAGCTTCACAAAAATCGTCCTTAGGGTTCCATGTACTGTACACAGCACACTCGCCACCACACAGCTTGGCTTGGCTATCGGTTCACGGACAGACCTGCACAGTACACAGATATCGCATCACGTTAAACAGGTACTGAAGGTCGAACCGCAAGAAGACCACATTTTTCTCGCATCATTATCTAGGTAACCATTCAACTTCAAATACATGTATGTTTGGTTACATCAATGCAACTGAACCTCAGGAACATTCTCCCAAAGTATGGCAGATTCCTCCTGAAACACCCTGTACCCAAACTGCGCATGAAATATTTCTTTTAAGTCAGCTATTACAAAATATTTTGACAGGGTGAAAATAACATTTTTATGGCCCATATACTTCACACAGACAAAATCAATAATTCCTGCAAATAATAATAATAATAATAATAATAATAATATAAGCAGTGGTCCCAGTGTATATGGATGCAGGATGCACAGATCTGCATGCTCCTCGTGTGTTACATTATAGCACATTTGCAATCTTCTTTGTACAGTGCCTTAAAGACATTTTATTCCCTCTATGAATTTTATTTGCGAACATGATGTCAGAGGTACTGGTTTCATCACATTTCTTCAGTTCCCAATCATACATCCCATCCCCAGTTCCACTTACACTGCACGGAGAATATTCTGGAATGACCCTTC
The DNA here is from genome assembly GCA_021186555.1 of Reticulitermes speratus. NCBI lineage: Eukaryota > Metazoa > Arthropoda > Insecta > Blattodea > Rhinotermitidae > Reticulitermes > Reticulitermes speratus. The sequence continues at coordinate 3,049,873 of JAJKFL010000237.1, read as the reverse complement.
TGCCTGTCAGTCTAAGGCACAGGGATAGTAACATCCTGTCCAATCTCAGCTAATGTATGTAATTCCTCACACATTCTTTATAAGCTTTCCCTAATTTTTTAAACTACAACTTGCATTCTCTCAAACCAATTTCATTTTTTTTTCCTTCTCTCAGTTCACACTTTAAAACTTAAGCCACTTACTTCATTGTTTGTCTCATGTAACTATTACACAGTTTGCATCAACGGACTGTTAAATTTGGTGAACTACTCCTTGTAAGTCTCCATTATGCACGACAGTAGCAAATGATTGCTCACCACTTCTTTACGATATCACTGTTGTCTTCAAACTTTCATATCATATTTTGGATCACAAGGCTTCCCTATGGAGAGTCAAATGCCTTCTCAAAATCCACAGAACACCAACATATGCTACTCTTTTTGTCTCAAATGTTTCTCCATGCGTGCTTAAATTACAAAAGTATTATAGACTGTCCTGTTGCCTTTAGAAAACCCTGCTTGAAAAGCAGTCAAGCTCTCATGAAATAATAGTCAGTCCCTCAGTCTACAACCTGGTGTTAATGAATATAATTTCCACAAAATTGGCAACGGTGGTATCCCACTATAAATTCCAGGCTCCCCCTGATTTCCCTTCCATTTAAAAATTGGTTGTATTAATGCAGTTTTCCATTCTCTTGGAAACTGTGCTTTCATCTTATTAAATGCACCATCACAATTCAAATTCCTCCATCTGTGGCAACCACCACCTTCCATGCCTCATCCAGTATTCTGTCACACCCTGCTGCTTTAATATTATTCACGTCCAAAGTAATTTCTTTCACCTTTCATACTGTATTACTTGTATTAGCATCCAGCTCATCAACACAGTCACTGCCTCTCATCTTTTCTATACATCTTTCTGCTTAATCAAATTAACTCATCTGTTCAGTTTTCTTCTCTTGCCATCCTTGTTCTCTATTTCTACAAATTCTAATATTCCTGCTCACAACTCCAACATCTACCCCTGCTTTCTTAATCATCCCCCTTTATACACTGCTTAGTGCTAACCTAAACTACCTTTCTTCCCTTATTAACACTGGTCATAAAACCAATAATCCAGCTTGAAATTATACCCAGAAGCAGGGTTGGGAAGCACAATTTCCATTCACAGTTCAGATAGTTTTTAAGGTTTTACATTTGTTGGCTACAAACCATCTACTTGTAAGCCAACACTGACAGTAATAAATGCTCATGTTTGTTGCCCAGTGCTGACTGGTTGTGACAGTTTAGAATATAAGTTTCAACTAATACTGATAGGACAATGAGCTTTTACTAAAAACAGCAGTACATGTCAGGGGACACAACATTAGTTTGGGCATCAGTTGTAAACAGTTTTAAATAATGTAAGTCTGTTAAGAACTACTTGTTATTGAAAGGAGCACTGAATACTAGGTCTAGAAAAGTTAAATCAGTTTTTTTATCAACAGCTGCATTTGTTATTAGTAAATATCAGCTTCATATGCTGTGCTTAGGAATTTCCAGTTTTTCCTAAAAAAGAACTGGAAGTCACAGATTTTGGGTTTTTACTGTAACATATGTACTGATGCAATTATCCAAATAAATGAAGAAGGCTTGTTTAATCTGTGATTGTTCTCACAGATTATGTTCTCATAACTCTCTGTGGACAGATAATTCAAATATCCCATGCCAAATGGCACAGTTTAAAGAAAGAGCAATCCAAGAATTTTATAAAGCAGCACCACAACACATTTTTCAGGGTTCCTCCATCTCTCCACATGTAAATGCCACTCTTAGTGTCACTATGACAAGATGCTTAAAAACCTTGATCACTGATATGGAATCATTAAATTATTTTACAGTCCCTCAATGTACCAAAGTTTCTAGAGTACTGTGAAGTGTGCGTGGTATAGGCTCACAAAATACTCACAGGAATGGAGAAACCCTTTTCACCTTGAAACCCACGGGGTCCTGGAGGTCCTGGTGGCCCAACAAAGCCCCTAGGACCAGGTTCTCCAGGAAAACCTTAAACAAGACAACGAAAAATACCATACTGACTGCATAAAAAATATCAGTGTAATAATGATAACTGCAAACAGCACATGTGATTGGCAAGGTCACATGCCACAAATACAACCACAGCATCTAATTTTTCAGACATATAAACTGCATTACACAAAAGCATGTCCTTACCTGGCAAACCTGACTCCCCTTTACCTCCTTTGTCACCAGGAGGTCCTTCAGTTCCTGGCCTTCCTGGCTCCCCTCGACCTCCTGGATACCCAGCAGGTCCTGGAGGTCCTGTTTCTCCTGGATATCCATCTAAACCTTTGGGTCCTGTAGGCCCAGGAAATCCTCTTGGACCTGGTGGCCCTGGAGGTCCTGGTATGCCCTCCTTACCCTAACAGAAGACGTCACTACTTAAGTGTCACTTCTATGACAGTGTGATGCTTATCTATCCATTACATCAGATGAGAACAAATACTATATATTTATTCAATGATACTATCAGTAGCTCAGGCTATATGCAACAAAACAAAAAAGCTAAATTCCTGTAATGGTGATTGCAGTTTCAGTAACGCTACACTTATACTGTCATGTACATTCCTACATATTGGACACAGAACAGTAAAAACACGCATGCCATCACAATACACATATACTTTCTACATGCATTCTTTAAGACTTCACACAACTCACTGTTCCCTTTATGCTGATATACAATCACACTTGTCTGAAGTTCTGTTTCAATAAATATTCACAAAAATATATTTCACAGAGAAGCTCTGAGCGATAATAATGGCTCTATTTTTTCTGCCACTACTTTCGGGAAAAATTATACAATTCGATGCAGGGCGACACCATACCAATGTGAAGAAAAATTAGAAGTTCAGAATAATACACTGTGTTAATTGGTTAGTGTTTCAAGGGTTGTACAGTCTTGGACCCCTCAACTATTGAACATGAAGGCAGTACAATGCTTCTAAATGTCAGGAAACACTAACCCAGCGACATAGTGACACATCCCAGAAGAACTGAATCTTGAACAAAACCACTAAAACTATTCACTACTTGCACTGTGCCGTGTTACGTGACTTGAGCACGAGAAAGTTCCGCCGGACGATAACTGCCACCCCTTTGTCTTCATTGAGTTGTACCTGTCCTTTCTTCCCCTGTGGCTATAGTGGTTTGATCCAACTGTTTACCTTTTTACGTGTGCTTATTCCTAGGGTCACTCAACATCCTGGCTACGAGATAGTAACATCTAAAGTCTTTTTCGGCTCTTGCTTCTAAATTTCCGTTTCGGCAAGCGATATTATAGGATTTTGAAGTCCGTGGTAGTGCTGCAGAGTGAGTGAGGGTTTTTTATCTACCTGAGCACTACCAAGTGTTCATAAAGCTTGTGGAGCCTCTTTAATTTATTATCGAGATGGTTTTTTGGTTATTGTGATTATATGTGATTTTCTACGATGTTTCTGTAAGTACTGTTTCATGATTCATTGGCTTGTTATAAATAAATTGGTACATTGTGATTTGTTGTATTGACTGAGTACTGTGGGGTAGTGTTGTTTGTGCCGTCAGTGGTGGAACGATCTACGGAGGTATGAAATGTCAAACAGATGGCACAGCACAAATTACACATTCAGGTAAATGAGAAAAATGTGACCTTCCATTTTGTAAATTTTATGCCAGACACACACACAAAATCACCTAAATAAAATTAATGCATCCAGAAAAAATTAACTATGTATTCAAAAAACTCAATGGCTATCTGATATCTGCAGAATATAACTGCAGAACTGCTGCCCCAAAATGACGACGAAATACTCATGAACCCCTTGTCTTAAAGCCCACAACTGTGTTACATCTTACAGAAACATTCAACTTTTCTTTTCCATGTCTGTTAATATATATCATGGCCTAACATCTCATCCTTTTACCTCATGTCATGCCAACATGGCAGTGCAGCTTTGAAGGGCAGGTCTGTGCAAGGCCTGGTATAGTATAGGAAAGCAAAGCACAGTATAGTATAGAATAACACAGCACAGTATAGTATAGTATAGTATAGTATAGAATAGTATAGTACAGCACAGTATAGTATAGTATAGGATAGTATAGTATAGCACAGTATAGTATAGTATAGGATACAATAGTATAGTATACTATATTATAGCACAGCACATATAGCATAGGATATGATAGGAATGTTATAGTACAGTACAGCACAGTATAGTATATGATAAGATAGTATAGTATACTACAGTATAGTAGAGCATAATATATTATAGTACAGTACAGTAGAGTACAGCACAGTATAGTATATGATAGGATAGTATAGTATACTACAGTATAGTAGAGTATAATATATTATAGTATAGTATAGCACAGCACAGTATAGTATAGTATAGTATTGTATAGTACAGTATAGTACAGTACCAGCATGATCATTTTAGTACACAGAAACCTTGATGTAGTTTGGAGCTCTATTTACTGTCAGCTGGACAGGGAGTACTTACTCCAGGAAGTCCAGGTGGTCCACGCAATCCACGTTCACCAGGCCCACCATCACGTCCTGGCTCTCCTTTCAATCCATCTCTTCCATGTAAGCCTTTAAGCCCATCAGTCCCTCGATCACCCTTCTGCCCTACAGGTCCAGGAGGTCCTGAGAAACCATCACGGCCCTAAATAAAAACAAAGTTAAGTTTGAGCAAATGTATTCCTCACAGATGAAGTGTCAACAGAAGTTTATATACTGTGAAGGTTACATATAAGTGCTACAAGGCCAAACAGAAGTTTATACTGTGAAGGTTACATATAAGTGCTACAAGGCCAAACAGAAGTTTATACTGTGAAGGTTACATATAAGTGCTACAAGGCCAAACAGAAGTTTATACTGTGAAGGTTACATATAAGTGCTACAAGGCCAAACAGAAGTTTATACTGTGAAGGTTACATATAAGTGCTACAAGGCCAAACAGAAGTTTATACTGTGAAGGTTACATATAAGTGCTACAAGGCCAAACAGAAGTTTATACTGTGAAGGTTACATATAAGTGCTACAAGGCCAAACAGAAGTTTATACTGTGAAGGTTACATATAAGTGCTACAAGGCCAAACAGAAGTTTATACTGTGAAGGTTACATATAAGTGCTACAAGGCCAAACAGAAGTTTATACTGTGAAGGTTACATATAAGTGCTACAAGGCCAAACAGAAGTTTATACTGTGAAGGTTACATATAAGTGATACAAGGCCAAACAGAAGTTTATACTGTGAAGGTTACATATAAGTGCTACAAGGCCAAACAGAAGTTTATACTGTGAAGGTTACATATAAGTGATACAAGGCCAAACAGAAGTTTATACTGTGAAGGTTACATATAAGTGATACAAGGCCAAACAGAAGTTTATACTGTGAAGGTTACATATAAGTGATACAAGGCCAAACAGAAGTTTATACTGTGAAGGTTACATATAAGTGCTACAAGGCCAAACAGAAGTTTATACTGTGAAGGTTACATATAAGTGCTACAAGGCCAAACAGAAGTTTATACTGTGAAGGTTACATATAAGTGCTACAAGGCCAAACAGAAGTTTATACTGTGAAGGTTACATATAAGTGCTACAAGGCCAAACAGAAGTTTATACTGTGAAGGTTACATATAAGTGATACAAGGCCAAACAGAAGTTTATACTGTGAAGGTTACATATAAGTGATACAAGGCCAAACAGAAGTTTATACTGTCATGGTTACAGTTAGGCCAAACAGAACTTACAAGAAGCAAACCAAACCTTCGTAGCAAAAAGCAGTCACTTTCATCACCTTCAATCATTCATCTGTTTTCTTGAGAAACAGGAATATCAGAAATGGAATAGTTTTTTTGTAAAACAGCAAAAATTTCATGTTATATTTAAACAGACACATACCAGCATCATTACAGTTTGTTTATACTTCTATCTGCATTTAATGAATACGAAATATGTCCACTGGACAGTTACCTGTTCATACCTTATAAACATTGTTGCGTTCGTTGCATGGACCATCCATTGTAATGCTTGAAATAAATGTGACAGAAAAACAGTATAATTTATGAAACTTTACTAGAAAGACGCGTGGTGCAGTTGGTTGAGGCACTGCGCTACAAGCTGGAACGTCGCAGGTTCGATTCCCGATGGTGTCACTGGAATTTTTCATTGACATAATCGTTTCGGTCGCACTATGGCCCTGGGGTTGACTCAGCCTCTAACAAAAATGAGTACCAGGAATCTTTCCTGGGGGTAAAGGCGGCCGGTGCGTAGGGCTGACAACCTTACCACCTTCATGTGCCGATTGTCTAGAAATCTGGGAGCCTCAACCTCCTGGAAACCTAAGGGACTGTCCAGGCCTGTAATGGGATTGCTTTAACTTTACCTTACTAGAAAGAATGAGATTTGAAAAACACAGTGCAGCTCAATATTTGTGATTAATTCGGCTGATAAGCCATTACAAACATCAGCATCACAAACTTCAGACTCCATCCCCGTAAAACACCCATTTGGTTCCAGTAACTTGTGAAATACAAGTAAGCAAAACATATAATCTCAAAATGCATGAGCATGGAAGTTTATTTTTATAATGCAAACTTTTTTAAAGCATAAAATACATTACATGATCAAAGGAAATTTTCATTCCACAAAGCACGAAAGCAATCAAACTCACTTAATGATGACAGTGTCTCTCTGAACTGAAAGTGATCTGCCCAGTAGCAGGAGAGTCAGGAAGCTGACTCACCAGCCATGTGGTCTCATCCCAGTTCATCAGAAACAGCCACAAAATGTCAAAACAGTGTTACCAAAATCGGTGATCATGTAAGGTTGACATACCTGAACAAAACGCTTCACAAACTGAGACTGCACTATATCATCACACAACATCCACCAAAGGGTAATAAATTTTGGGATTAAATTCATAAGTACATATATACAATTTTAAACACAATTCTATAAAATTTCATGAAGGTATATCATCATATTTACTGTTGGACATTAAAACAGAATGTTAACAATTACCTCTTCTAATTTAGCCAAGAAATGCAATGTCTTCCCAATCTGTCCAAATGTTCAACTCTTGTTCCAGCTGCTGTCCATTTCAGACAAGATGACACAATTGTTTTATTGGGGTTGTCACTCACTGAAGTTGTCTTTCATACGGCAGAGTGAAATGTATTTGAAACATACGTCAATTCACTTTATTTCCCACTCTAAGACAATGAAAAGTGATGGTGCATAAAGCATGTGTATTACAAGAATTATTTGACTGTATTTCTTCTTCTTCTTCTTCCATGGCATTATAGCCCGGGTGGGCCAAAGCCTCCTTCTTTTGGGATTTCATCCCGAAGGTTTCCTGGTCGGTAAGTGTGCATTCTGTAGTGAGTGACCGGCTCACTGACTGCACAAGTTTTTGCTCCATCCTGATGAGACTGCCAGAGCCATCTGGCAGGCAGTCAGGAGACTTGGGTGAGAAATGGCCGCTTGAATTTTGCTTACGGACACTACTAGTTCTATTCATGCCCGTAAGGTTCTTTTACATGCCGTAAATCTACGAAATGGGACCGACGGCTTTACTTCCCCTCCGAAGGAAGTGGTGCTCCGGATTTTTATCACCCTTAAAAATCCATCGCCCTCGGTCGGGATTGAACCTGCGAACCTTGGGTCCAGTGGCAAGCACGCTAACCACTAGTCCACCGAGGTCGACTTTGACTGTATTTACCATCAACATAATCAATCTTGGCACAATGTGCAGCTACTGTGAACTACTCCAGAGCTGACAAGATTGTATATCCACACACTTACTCGACTCCCAGGGGCACCAGGCAATCCTTTCTCTCCTTTCATTCCAAATGCTCCAGTAAGTCCTGGATCTCCTGTCATACCCGTTCGCCTTTTTGTCCATAAGGTCCAGTTTCTCCCTGTAGTGACAAGAATCATACGCATGCAGAAAAGTTAAAAAATAAACAGAGTAGAGTAGAAGTTTATTAAGCACACTTTGTGATTAACTTTTAACTCATAAGCGAAACTGTAATGCAACTCAGGAAAAATTCAGTACTTCAAAAATATGTAAACACTGTTTATCTATCCAGTTTATTTAGTGACTGGTCAGTCTGCACTCATTATAATTAAAGCTGACAAGCTGTACAAGGGCCTGTTATCAGGAACCTAATATTCGTACACATAAATTAACAAAAACAGAAACTGTTGCATGGAAGTTAAAATGTTAAAACGGATTAACGAAAATTTTTAAACAGCACTGGAAAGCCTATACTGGTAACGAAGAACAAAATTTTAGATATGTTACAGAGATCATCTGCTAGGATATTGCAGAATAGGTCATATATGTGGTACATATGACACTGTTTGTCATAACGACGACAGTCAACCAGAATGCGGGAAATACTAGGAGGTGCAACACAGTGTACACAAATGGGCACTGGCTCTCCATCCAACAAACGTCCATGTGTCAAGCAAGTGTGAGCAATTTTAATAAACACCTCATCCCTCCTGATTAACCTGAAGGAACATAGACTCCCACAGATAGTTTGTTGCCCTGCACAAAGGTCTGTTCGTCTTTAAGGCAGACAAAACAGCCCAACAAAATATGCACAAATTTCTGTGACTAGATTGAAATTATTTGCTCCATGCATTTTGCTTAAAATATTCATTTATAAAACCAAACAAATGCACATATAACAAACATATCTGTATAGTCTTTCACTACTCGTACATGTCTCAGCACATCTGTGCCATCCTCAGGGAGTTCATATACCAAATTTAAAACTTGCTAAAGTACAATAGATTACATCTGCAACATTCACTATGTGTAGCATTCAGCAGCTAAATTCAAAGTGTACAGTGGCTGATACACATAAACATATTACAAGTATAATACATCATAAAAGTATTACATATAAGCCATATTGATTTTTCCAGCTGATGTAAAATATATAAAACCACAGATAAGGTTTAAAATTCTATATTTATTACAGATAGTTCTCATTTTATGCCAGGGTTACGTTCCTGAGAACCGTCGCGCAAATTGAAATCGCACAAATCGAACACAAAATTCCCATTTAAAACGACGTATTTCCTGGGGGTTACGGGACTGGCAACCTCAGCCTATACAGTGTATGACTATACCACTGGTGGATATACGGACCTGTCAAGTATACATGTACTGTACATACAGTACATATAAATATCTATACAGCATACATACATTTCTATAAAATATATTTATTTATTTCTAATGCAATAAAAATGCAAGAGACTCACATCCACAGTTTTTCAGCACGGTTCATTCTGATAGGACTGTCGTAGTTTTGCTACACAAACATTTAGTTCCTGACTTAGCACTTTCTTTAATTCTATCAGCATTATCACGAACTGCATGTACGCCACTATTAGAAAGTCTAACATTATGGCATATATCAACAATTCGTTCAGCTTTTTCAATTCGGCTTATATTACATGTAATTTCTCCTCAGTACCGATTGCCTTTCGCCGATTTTTCACTTGAATTGCACTAGGTGATGCAGATTTACGTTTCTCACTCACATTGGTAAGAAAAGCCAATGCTGTTGAAGAGGAAACATGGTTATGTCACCAACGTAATAAATCCATAGACGTGACTGATGTCGTGACAGTAATGTCACTTCCTGCTAGCCTCCAACAGAAGATAAGTGTGATCATGGATCGTTTATGTCAAATCGCATTAAACTAGAAATGATTGTGTAAATTTGAAAAGTGGTGTAAATTTTCAAGTCGTGTTAATGCGAAATCATACAAAACAAAAACTACCTGTATATCATTGTGGTATTCGTCTGTGTATACAAATATCTAGTGTTGTGCACACAACACTTGACCAACAGATGCACTCTTATTATATGTTTTTGTATTTACAATACAATTGCTGTGAATCAGTCCGACATGTTTCAATCCCTTGTTGGGACCATCATCAGGGACATGAAACATGTCGGACTGATTAACAGCGATTGTATTGTAAATACAAAAACGTATAATAAGAGTGCATCTGTTGGTCAAGTGTTGTGCGTTCAAATGACAATGCACGGTATGAATAGTGTAAAATCTAGTGTTGTGTTTAATCCATTATGGGTAACGTCCTGTGATTTAACTAATAAATTCAATATATTCACAGGATATGATCCGTAACAGATCGGACACAACACTAGATGTTTGTACACAAAAAAATGCCACAACAATATAATAAATATAGAATTTTAACCATCTTCTGTGATTTTATATATTTTACATCAACTGCAAAGATCCAAATGGTAAATATAATAATAATAATAATAATTCTTGGCTCAACAGCCCTGTATGGGCCTGGGCCTCCTCTTGCCTCCTCTTGTCGAGGTTACTAAGTCATGCGCATTCATGGCAGCTGGTGACCGGCCAGCTAGCCGCGCTTAGTGTTCTAATCGATCCTCATGTGCCCGCCAGAGCCATCTGGCAGGCAGTCAGGAGACTTGGATGAGAAATGGAGGCAATTTGGCTTACGCAACATTTTTATTCATGCCCGTAAGGTTCTTTTACATGCCGTAAATCTACGACATGGGACCGACGGCTTTACTTCCCCTCCGAAGGAAGTGGTGCTCCGGATTTTTATCATCCTTAAAAATCCATCGACCTCGGTCGGATCGAACCCGCGAACCTTGGGTCCAGTGGCGAGCACGCTAACCACTAGTCCACCGAGGTCGACAAAATGGTAAATATGTAATACTTATATAATGTATTATAATATGTTTTATGTATATCAACCACCCCTGCACTTTGAATTTAACTGCTGAATGCTACATATAATGAATACTACAGATGTACTGTATTACATTTTAGCAAGTTTTGAATTTGGTGCATGAACTGCCTGAGGATGGCACAGATGTGTCAAAACAGTAGGAGTAGTGACAGACTATACGGATATGTCTGTCATATGTGAATTTGTTTGCTTTTATGAATGAACGTCTCTGACTACAGTTCGATCAGAGTATGCTTGGCTGTTGCACTGGCAGCCTTGTTGTCAGGCAGGCCCACATGGCCACACAGAAAGGAGAAGCAAACCAATTTCCTTGCCTTGTGGAACACACTACACAGAAACTCGGTAACAAATGGATGGTCACATCTGAGAGCATGAAGACTCCACAGAGCACTGACGGAGCCAGTAAAAAGGTGACACAGTTACGGTTAACAACAAACGTACAGAAGGGACTCTAAAAATGGCATAGAGTTTGGCCGTGTAGATACTATTAATGCTATGAAGGCAGTACAAGCAAATCCATCTCCACAGACAGAGGCACTGCAAGCCAAACCTTCCATTAATAACCCACTGGTAAACACAGCCATGTAATGAGGACAGGCAGAAAGTAGTTCCACAAAGAGTTGACGATAGGTGGGCACAGGTGCTTGTGGTTTCATGAAATGGAAAAGCAAAAGGGTGCAGTTTGGGAGTAAGATATGCCATCGTGGGTTACACAGAACCTGTAGGGAATATGTGCAAGGGATATTCTGTTTTGGCAGAAGGTTGTACCACACCACGTGGTTGAGGGGTTCTGGTATTCAAATAGTACTTGTTTTGGCAGGTAAGGCTGGATACCACACTGTAAGACATATCACAGAGGTATCATTACCAACTTTTCCATATAATGGCAGAGAATGAGATTCCTCTGTACAGAGAGTGGTGGCTGCCCTGATTCCACATACAAGCTCTACCAGCAACTGTAAGTCACTCTGTTAATAACAAGACACCAGTCTACCAGTATCTGTTAAGTCACTCTGTTAACAAGACACCAGTGTATCAATATCTGTTAAGTCACTCTGTTAACAACAAGACACCAGTCTACCAGTAACGTAATTTATTACATACTTACCCTGTCCCCCTTATCTCCTTTATCTCCTACTGGTCCAATAACAACACCCTTTGGTGTTTCATATGGTAGAACTGCAGGACTTCCTACAGGACCTCTGTCACCCTGCTCCCCTTTTTGGCCTTTTTCTCCTTCATATGCGATACCCATATTGCCTTTGTCTCCTTTAGGTCCAGATGGTCCTCTTGGTCCCTGCAATATCAGATTGTACCATTTTAACAGTAACATAAATTATAGGTATTTTCATATGACATAAAGCATGTCCAACTTTAACACTGTGGCATGACTGAAATTAAGTATCTTGATGGTTAAATGTTTGATTTCTTGACTTTGTACAATGTGCAGTGCTTTTAAGAGAATGCGGCACCTTGGCAACTGGTTCCCAATGACTGAGGAGAGCCCCTTGTACTGGACAGAACAGTGTGTGTGCCTCAACAGGTTTTCAGCTAAAGATAGAGACAACAGAGTTTATGAATGGTGTATGAATTACTGTACAGGATATTATGACACGATATTATTCATAATATCCTGTCATAATATCCTGTACAATAATTTATTCCCCATTCCTCAAATTAAACAACCAAAATATTAAAGTAACCGACAAAACTGTAACAATAATAAACCTAAGCAAAAACGGTCTATCTTAACATCTACAGTGAAAGAAACCACATTCATCGCCAAGCTGTTTAAACATACCAATTGGAACATAGCCTTTAAAACCAACAATTCTATACAACATAATCTCAGACCCCCAAAAAAAAAAAAAAAAAACAATTTGAGCACAATAGCGACAAATACCTTCCAAGCGGTATTTATAAACTCACATGTCCCAACCATGGCAAGGCATATGTTGGCCAGACAGGCAGAAGTTTTACCAAAAAATTTAAAGAACACCACCTTTCTTTTAGGAAAAACCATTCTACCTCAAAATTTGCACAAAATCTCTTAGAATACAGGCACTCCTTTGGTAAGGTGGAGAATATCATGCAGATACTACATTTCAATAAAAAGGGTACCCACATAGATACCATAGAAAAATTTTACATTTACAAAGAAACCACACAAGATAATCAATTATGTTGCACACATAGAGTACAACCCAACAAAATCTTTGAAGCCATCACTAAAGATGGAGGTCATATGACACAGAATACACTCCCCTGCCCCTTCTAGTTACAAAACTCAAGCAGCAGGTCTTCAGACACCACAAAACCATTTTTAACATATCATGTGAAGTGTGTCTCGTAAATTTATAAAAATACACATAAGAGTGTGCTTGAGCAACATTACGAAGAAATCAACTTTCAATTTATACAAACATCTATAAACTCCAATTATGTGCAAGTTCTTAAACCTGTCTTCTATCTCACTTCAACCCAACTCTCTCCATTTCACTATATCAACGTATTAAAATATCAATATCATTTCAGGTTCCTAGATATATAAATAAGAACAACCTAATTAAACGCTAGCCTCTTCAAGTAAACATCTACGTTGCAACGTGAGACCACTGAAAACAAGGAACAAATACATACCAGCCGTCTGTCCAAAAACACCTACACCTCCCCTGTTTTAATATTTTTAACTCATATATTATTATTATTATTATTATTATTATACATTCACTTTTTCTGTCTTTTTAAAGCTTCATACAAACAAAATTTTATAAATTTCTTAAAATTTTATTCCTAAGGCTGTATTTCCATGTTATGTATTTTTAGATAACAATATACCTGTAAGGTACAAGAACTCAAACCCATTCAACTGTGAACATTGTACTTGTGGTCTGTCTCATGATGGCTATACATTAGTTGTAACATGTAGCTGATTGTGTATGGTAAATAAATTATTGTGTTTAGACTGAATATATTGTACGTCAATTACAGTTTACAAAACAGTGCTCTTTTTCATAGACATAGCTGGGTGAGGAGAGGACTGGCAAGTGGTGCCACTGCCCTGGGCAGGGTAGCAAAATTAATCTTTTAAATGAGAAAAAAAAAACTGACTTTTGGCACTAAACAAATTTTAAATTTTTGAGCCAAGTAAAATGAAATTCAGTAATTGTGATTTTTTTTACACATCATAATTTCTATTAGGCATGGCCAATGTAATTACTCGCCCTCGGTCCAAAAAACCTAGCTACACCACTGCTCTCTTTCCAGAACACTTGACATCTAGAAACCAAGTGATCCTAAGGATTCAACCTCTCTCTCCTATCAGGATAAGTATCACCTGCCACATGCTCATGTCAGAAGGTATCCATTATATTTGGTCCTCTGGAAACACATCACACATCCACTATATTCCACACTTGTTGTACTATATCCTGGTTTACTGTCTATAAAATCCCAGATTCTCTGAGTTCTTCTGTAAACTAGCATAAATATCATGGACTTCCATCTGTGTGAAAAATCTTGAATATTGGGAGAACGCTTTGTAGTAAAATGTTTTCCTTACATGTTCTGAATAGAAAGTTACAGGCTCTATAAATTGTCTGTTAATTTGTAGCCACTCTGTATTTAGTACATTAATTTGTGGGTAATTTTACTGAGCACAAAACTCACATAAAAAACAAATAAAATAACTGGGTGGGGAGGAGTTGTCAAAATGTTTGTTGAGTCATTATCTTAGCATTTGAACAATATCATTAAAGGAAATCACAAGAAACTTCAATCACTGTAAGTAATCTAGGGCCAGGACTCAAACTAGGTCCCCTAAATGAAAGTCTGCACATGACTCATTTGCTACCTTGCACAGGTACATTACTGTGAAACTGACTGCAGAGCAAAGCAGGCCCATAAAATATTTCACACTGAAGCAACTGTTCTGCTTTCAATGCATTAAAACATGCAAAAAAAAAAACACATACCTCACGACCAATTTCGCCTTTTCGACCCTCAATGCCAGTATCTCCTGCTCTTCCAGGTGGTCCAGGAGATCCTCTTCCTCCATCTAATCCTGGTTCTCCTTTCTGTCCTTTTGGAAACAGACCAGCATATGCAGGCTCTCCCTTTTCACCTTTTTCACCAAAAGGTCCTGGAAAACCTCTGGGGCCTTGCTCTCCTAGCAACCCAGGAATTCCAGGAGGTCCCTGAAAGCCAGTCAGAACACCATAAACCATAGTTCAATGGGAAAAAGTATAGTTGGCATAGTTCCAACCAAACATACCCCTCTGTGCACATTCTTAACAGCAAAATAAACTGGAGGCCAAAATGTGAATTGTCAAGCTTTGCACAAAACATGGAATTTGTCCCCCAGGATGTTATTATGTGAGGCTTGAAACTCAAGAATCCTCCCCCCCCCCCCCACACACACACATGCGTGCGTGCACATACACACACAGTGTGACCAAATAGTTTCTGGACTGAACACAAGATGACACTACTGCTGCTAGCAAAAATTTCTACTGTTGTAGCACATGCATTTGTTGAGTCATGTCTTGTTAAGCAAACGTTTGTGTTGTTCCATTTGCAGTTTTGGTGTACCTAGAAAAGGGCATACTTTTAAGAACACTTTGTCTGAATTACATTTTGCTTTAAAGTGGAGAAAATATTACAGTAACTTTCAAATCTTGGAAGTTGCTTTTGGAGAGCAGATAATGTGTAGAACACAAGTTCTCGAGTGGTTTCAGATAATGTGGAGAACACCAGGTCTCAAGTGGTTTCAGAAAATTTGGAGAACACAAGTTCTCGAGTGGTTTCAGATAATGTGGAGAACACAAGTTCTCGAGTGGTTTCAGATAATGTGAAGAACACAAGTTCTCGAGTGATTTCAGATAATGTGTAGAACACAAGTTCTCGAGTGGTTTCAGATAATGTGGAGAACACAAGTTCTCGAGTGATTTCAGATAATGTGTAAGAACACAAGTTCTCGAGTGGTTGATTTCGAGATAATGTGAGAACACAAGTTCTCGAGTGGTTTCAGATAATGTGAAGAACACAAGTTCTCGAGTGGTTTCAGATAATGTGGAGAACACCAAGTTCTCGAGTGGTTTCAGATAATGTGGAGAACACAAGTTCTCGAGTGGTTTCAGATAATGTGGAGAACACAAGTTCTCGAGTGGTTTCAGATAATGTGAAGAACACAAGTTCTCGAGTGGTTTCAGATAATGTGAGAACACCAGTTCTCGAGTGGTTTCAGATAATGTGAGAACACAAGTTCTCGAGTGGTTTCAGATAATGTGGAGAACACAAGTTCTCGAGTGGTTTCAGATAATGTGGAGAACACAAGTTCTGAGTGATTTCAGATAATGTGAGAACACAAGTTCTGAGTGGTTTCAGATAATGTGGAGAACACAAGTTCTGAGTGGTTTCAGAATATATGTGGAAACACCATTTCGAGTGGTTTCAGATAATGAAAACACATGAAAATGTGTGTCAAGATAAGGAAACAATTTCTCGACAACTACAAATTCCAGATAATTGTGGAAACATGATCAAGTGGTTTCAGATAATGTGAAAAACACCAGTCTCAGTGGTTTCAGATAATGTGGAAGAACACCAGTTCTCGAGTGGTTTCAGATAATGTGAGTTTTCAGAAAGTGGAGAACACAAGTTCTTGAGTGATTTCAGATAATGTGGAGAACACAAGTTCTTGAGTGGTTTCCCAAGTTCAAAAGCAGAGTGACCTCTGCTGGAAATGCCAAACATTTGGGATGTCCATTGAATAGCAAAAACACATGAAAATGTGTGTCAAGTGAAGGAACATTTCCTCGACAACTACAAAATTCCAAGGGTGACAACTTTGAAGTGGGACAACAATGATCAGAAGGCATTACTGTTGCGCAGAAATAAATTCAATCCAGAAACTGTATGATCGCACCACGTAATCATGGACATAAAATCACACCCTAAATTTAAGTGAAGATGCAATAATACAATGGATGTAATAGCATTGCAACTTTCAAATTATTGGCAATAATAACTATGTTTAAAAATAACTATATTCCTTATCATAGACAAATGAATTCCGAAAATCCCGTGTGACGCTGGTAAAAAAATAATTTTTTTTTTGTAAAAACATTCATTCACTTACCGTCTGTGGGGGTGGTATCCTTGCCATCAAAATATTTCTCAAGTATTTGGTTAGTCTGGCAGAGAACGTTCACACTTCCTTATCAATGTCAGTTCTATAGCTACCCACTCACGTAACTGAGGTCCGATCCTTCTGCTCGAAAATATCTCTCTCTCTCTCTCTCTCGCTCCCTCTCTCTCTCTCTCTCTCTCTCCCCCTGAGCTCACAAAAGTTGGCGCCTTCAGATATGATTGTCACAGTGTCCACATACAGCACACAGAAATTTGGATACTTTCGTGTTTATCAAAGTAATACCAAAAAAGCTGACAGAAGATTTTATTGAATGGTCAATAAACATTCTAAATTACATTTACTTCTTATGAAGAACCAACTTTTCATGGATGATGATGATGATGATGATGATGATGATGGATAATGATGACGATGACAATGCCAAAATCAATGATGATGATAACGATTAACTTATTTTTCTCCAATGCCACTACAGAAAATCACATTGGTGAAAACAAAGATGTTACTTCATGGCTACATCCATGTTAAGTCTTCATACACAGCAACACTCCACCATGTATCTATTATAACTGATTAAGAACCAGCACAGTAGAAATAAGAAAATAAATCTGGGGCAAACTGATGTACACCACACTCCTGTATGTTTTGACCCAGCAGGTAGAACAATTAATAATAGTGGAAACACTAAAGTTGTGGGCTGGGATAGCATACTCAATATAGCAACTTGATATGGGCTGGACGGTCCGGGAATCAAATCCCGGAGGGGGTGAGATTTTCTGCACCTGTCCAGACCAGCCCTGGGACCTACCCAGTCTCCTGTACAATGGATACCAGGGGTCTTTCCTGGGGGTAAAGCGGCTGATGCCTGGCGCTGACCACCCACCCCCATCTAGAGCAAAGGTTAAAGAAAGAGTAGAGCTATACCTCTACTCCCCCCTCTTCTATGGTGAATTTTACCTTTACCTTCTCATTACTAAAGTTAAAAAAGTTATGTCCCTAAGTCAGCTGACTTACTGAACACTACATAAATATGTTTTTTTTTTGAGTCCGCAACAGCTGCCTCACAGGTAACTTTAGTAATTTCCACTGATATCATAAACATTATCCCTGAAGATGGTCTTGTACAGCCAAACATGCAGAAGAATGAACTAAATTAGATATCCCATATCTGCTGTGTTATGTGTACTGTGCTGGCTTTTTTATCAATTCTAATTTGTAACAAGTGCAAGGTGACCACGAACAAAGCGACGGTATCAATTAATCTGTCGTTTGTGCTGCATACTTACATCAGTTCCATTACAGCCATCCAAGCCAGGAAGACCTGGAGTACCAGGGGGGCCTTGTACACCAGGTATGCCATTTATGCCAGGGAAACCAGGCATTCCCATTTTACCCTACAACAATCACAATTAAGGCACCAAGTAAAACTATCCTATGCTGTTTTTGTTAGTGTTTTATTTAGCAATACTGCCATTTAAAATTAATTCTCAGTATAATAAAATAAAAGACAGTTTGTCAAGAATGGAAATTCAACTCAAATCTATCAGGACAAAATAAATGACATAATGATAACACACAGTGAGTGGCATTCTGTCTCATCTCACTTCTGGTAATAGCTACTCATTTAATCAATGTTTCCAGGACTTCTTTTATTGCAGAAACTGAAAGAAGCACCACCCAAAATATACAAATACAAAACGTGCCTTTCCTGGTACTTACTGGTAATTAAGTAGTAATTTAAGACCTAATTTCTTGTAGGTTCAAGAAGTTTTATAAGTTTCATAAGACAACTACAGGTCTTTTTTTTATATATATATTACCAACATGAATCCTGCAGACCTCTATAACACAGATGGCAATTTTGTTACATTAGTTTTAACAGAAAGCCTCAAAAACTTCATAAAAATTCTGGTAACATACATTTCAATTACTGAAAACAGTTTATAGAAAAATGACACTACATTTCTTGCACAGACTGCTACAAAGTTATAATATCCTTTAATATGAACTAAATGTATAAATTTCTAACAACAGAGTATTTATTCAAGACTAAGCATGCTAGCAAATTTTGCAGCATGCTGTAGCTCTATTCAAATGCAACTGGTTGTGTGCCAGCACCTGAACATCTCTACGTTTCAGTGTGCAGACACAAGCAAGATCTAAGGTTCGTATTCGTTTCATTTCTTACCCTGTCTCCCTTGGGACCTCTTGGTCCCTGTGGGCCTGGATCCCCTTTCTCTCCTTTTGGTCCTGGAAGACCTTCCATTCCAGGAAATCCTTGTTGTCCTTTTGGTCCTGTGTGGCCTGGGGGTCCAGGAGGTCCCTGTAAAAATACAAAAGAATTTTCTAGCATATCCACTTAAAACATTAGTTTTAATAAACTGTGACACAAATCAGCAGACTCCATCCTCTTATCCTCCACTTACTACTCAATATATGTACTTAAGAATCTTGCCACTGCTTAACCCTTGGGTGCTGGTAATAAATGCATAGCAGAATGTGCAGGAGACCAGAGCCTGAAATGAGAGCTGCATATGTGACATTTGGCACTTTGAGCATCACACTGTGTGATGAGTATACCTGACATCTGGTGACAAAGGGTTAAAACACAGCTACCGTCATGTGCAGTCAGCAGTAATGCAACTTGCTACTGCATGCCATACAGTAGCCATTATGTGCAATTACCGGTAGTTGCAATGCATCTATCTTGTTTTTCAGAGATACCTGGTTTGAGTTTTGGACAGGGCACTGGCTATAATGAGTTTTCTCATACATTTTCTCAGATCTTTGAGTTGAATGCCAGCATATTCCTCACAAAGACCTGACCTTTGCAATTCATGACGCATAATCGTCCTCTCTCACATCCCCTCATCTGAAGCCTGGTGGTTGCTACGAGGTCATTTGCCAATTCTTACAGCTGATTCTTAGAACTTCTGTTTGTTCTACTGCTTTCACTGGTTTTTGATTGCTGAAGAACAGACACAAGATGTAAAATGTGACATTATGCACAGCTGCTGCTCTCTGTTTACTTTCACTCCTTCCATCAACAAGTTCTCGTTTCTTCTGTAGTATTCTATAAAATCTGCTTTATGTAAAGCCTGTAATTCTTTCATTACTTTGATTTCAGGCTTCAGCCGCTATGTTTATGAATCTGTGGTCTTCTGGTAATTACACGGCATCGTGTGGTAATTATTTACCGACGTTTCGGGACAACGTGTCGGTCCCATCTTCACGGGTCAAGATTCCGAGAACTGAACTGCTCTTCATGACAACAACAAAGAATCTATCTTCATTCAAAGAAAATGTTTTGGCTATAATCTGTAATCAGTGTCCACTAATATCACTTTATAACCCTAATTTGCCCCCCTGAAATGGAAAAGTGTAGGCTTACATGGTCCCTATCTGGTCTGTGTGCATGGGCATGTGTGTGTGTGTGTCCACTTACATTTCTCAATCAATTGACCAATTTTCATGAAGTGTAGTGTGAACAATGTCACTGCTGGCCACCCCAGTACCATATTTTTTCATTTCCCACAGTCAGTAACAACAACATGGCAGATGCGCAAACTTAAGTGTGGGGAATGACAATAGCACTACCTAATTTACGGTCCAGAAGTAACAGATGGTAAAAAGTCTCTGAACAGTATCAACCTCTATTGAGATAATACTTTTACAATGTAAAATAACAAATTCACAGAAATGGAAATTTCCTTTCACAAATAGTTTCATGGCTGGAACTAGTGAACCACTGAAGCTGGAAACATGAAATCTAATATACACTGACAGATCACGAACACACCAACACATTATTGTTTATAAGTCGGGAATTACAGAACAGGATGACGATAAAGAAATTTGAGTTTATATCTGACTAATTTAATGTATACAGAATTGGTATACAAATCATAGGTTATTCACAAAAATAAAGCGAAGCAGTAATTACAATAGAGCAACAAATCTGTTGGCACAGACGCCCACAAAACAGACAAGGATAATTTGAATTCTGCTCACAACTTAATATGAATGAAAATGCAAAGCCTGTTGTTGTGCCATTGAAAAACGCTTACTGCATTGTGTGCATGCAGTGATGCCTATCACGTTAATTCTGAGAAGTGTGGAGTTTTGTAACATGCTGATGCTCTACGTGCTGATGCGGTGAACCTGAGAGACAGGCATTAAATAACACATTCTGTTGAAAGGCACCTAGAAAGGAAAATTCCTTGCAGGGTTATGTAATAAACTTTAAACATACACAATACTGCCAAAACATGTAGGGTGATACAAATATTTTAATTAAATAAATTTTAAATACAAAGCCATAGCTCCCCGCTACATAATAGAACACAGTAAAGTTCAAAGTCTTGCCAGGGTTGTGGTAACAAAATTTTAACAACCATTATTTCATACATGTCATGCAGCTGTCATCATCAATATATACTAGAACACACTGAAGATGACACAGCGTAGTTCAAAACACTTATGTTACTCATAAATTAGTGAAAGTACAAGGCAGTGAACAAGAACACTGTACATTTTAACAGCCACTTTGCAAGATAAATCTGAAATCAGTAAAAACAGAAGTGAACAGATAAAAATTTGGATAATTTGACCATAGAGCTGGAGCGTAAGAAAAATAGAAAAAGAATTTGGGGCACCAAATTGCAGAGTTACAAAGGCTAGAGAATATTATCTACTTGAAAGTGTAAACATGGTAAGATGCTGAAAGATGACATGAGACACATACGACCGAAACCTATTCAACAATGCACACAGGTGAAGATATTGCACATGTTACAAAAATGACCACAGACATTTAGACAGGAGCCCCACTGATGCTAATGTTGGTGTATCCCATCCGCAAAGAGTTCCTTGTGCTGCTACCTAAACCACTGTACCACAGCCTCCTACATACGACTGTCCAATGAGATTGTGTGGCCTTTGAGGACTTCAACAGTCCAGTGATGAAAACATGACATGGTGATAAGTGCAGGCTGTATGCCTGGCATTCAGTTGGTCCTGAACTTTGTGGGCCACATGGGGACAGGCAGTCATGCAGCAGGGTATATCCATAAGTACCCAGTGACACTAAAAGTTTGCACTAATTGTGTCATTACACAATTTGAAGTCCAGAGGCAATGGTACCTTGACATCTAAGAACACAGTCAAAACCACTCCTTTGTGAATTACAGACAAGAGATTCTGCATGTGAAAAAGACCATGGAAAGGAATCAGGTCTGACGGGATGTGACACTGTGCCCTCTGGATTTGCTCAAACACAATGGATTAACACCACACAACATTTCGGAAACTATCTGTTTCCTGGAGATCTGCGCTCTTCTCAGATATTTCGCAGCGTAGAGTGGTAATTCTGTAACTGACGTTTCGGGACAAGTTATTGGTCCCATCTTCAAGGGTCAAGATGTCTTGAAGTTGTCCCGAAACGTCAGTACAGAATTAGCACTCTACGCTGCGTAACATCCCAGAAGAGCGCAGACCTCATCTACATCATGGCGGAAGCCTGATATCTATTTTCTTAGCATTAAGTCACCAACAAATGCACAAAACTGTCATTAAAGGTATAAATTAACCTTTTATCATTATAAAAATACCCTACATACGTTTCGGCTTGCGAGAAGCCATCATCAGGGGTTTACAGTTGTACTTATCAAATGCTGTGCTACGGTCTGTCATCGACACTCGCAATATAACTTCACTGTTCGTTTCAGGTGGTCGTAAAACAGTTTGTTAAAACATAAACGATAAAAGTGTAGAATTAAAAAGTGTACTAAAAATTACATGTTTCACTGTTTTTTCAGATGTTCGAGGTTTTTCACTGCATTTCTAGGTGTTTCACTGGATTGTTACACTGCACTATGTAAGAGCTGTAGTAGAGCTTGTTGAAAAACGTGATGGATTGAAGACGTATCGTATGAATTCGTTAGTGAAGTTATATTGCGAGTTTCAATGACAGACCATAGCTCAGCATTTGATAAGTACTATTGTAAACCCCTGATGATGGCTTCTCGCAAGCCGAAACGTATGTAGGGTATTTTAATAATGATAAAAAGTCAATTTATACCTTTCATGACAGTTTTGTGCATTTGTTGGTGACGTATTGCTGATTATAGAAATGCACGGTGATTTAAGATCTATTTTCTTGTTCAAGTGAATCCACCTGAAAAGGAAAACAGTTTCTGAAACACTGTGTCAAATTGTGTAGTGACAATGGAAAATGTCCTAATAAATATTAATGATAAAATTTGGGATACAAAAGACTTTGAAGAAGAGGAATTGAATGGAATGGAGAAAGAGCTATAGCTGGAAACTGTGAGAGATGGACAGCTCTTTCTAAACCCTCTACAACTATGGGTAGAAGAGGTTCGACTAAGGGAAGTGAAGTGATAAAACTTAAGTTAAACCACTGTAAAAAGTGTACAAGATGCAATGCATTAATACTGACATACCCTTGATCCTTTCTCTGCAAAACATTTTGGTATGCAACAGGCTGAACCAGTGCAATTTGCCGGTGGCGTCCTACTGCCTATGACAGGATATGTGCTGTAGCTGCTGCCAGGTACATCATAACTACTGCTGCCCCCTGGATGGTAGCCACTGCCATACAAACTCGAGTTGTACGATGCTGACAGGTATTGCTGTAACAAACAACACAAGAATAAGACACTCAACCCCTCCAAATACCACAACCATATCACAGCAGCCACGAAAGTCTATAAGCAGGGCCGCCACACATTAAGTGCATGGTAGTAACTAACTTTTCAGATAAACAGCACAAAGTCTGTCCTTCATAGTCAAGCAGTGAGCCAAAATAATTCTTGCTCTTTATGGCACCCAGAGGTTCATTATCCTTTTCATACCTCTGGACTCAACCCTGAAGAAGATAAATTCAATCCACACCCTCACACCCTACTTCTTTAAGATCCATTCCCTACTAACCTTCCATCTATGCCTAGGTCTTCCAACAGGTCGCTAATCTTCATATTTAACCCTCAGATTACAGACCAAAAAAAAAAAAAAAAAACTTTTACTCTCCTGAGTACATTTTGTATCCATATGTTTTTTTTTTTAATACTTTGTTCCAAATTAGTTTCTCAGAACAGTTTTATATCAACAAATGCACATAGACATGTGCATTTGTTGGTATAAAACTGTTCAATTAAGCAAAAATGCACGCTAAATGCAACGTAAAATTCAGTGTTGCTTAACAAGCAAAATTAGTCTACAACTATCAACTAGTTTCTCAGACTTAAAGACAAAAAATTGTGTTTACTCAAATAGTTCATTTGTCATGCAAATAGATAACATAAAATGTATAAAATTTTTGGTAACAATAAAAACATACTTTAGAACAGAAATGTGAATGAAATTTGCTTGTATTATGATTGGTCCCTGCAACTGTTGCATGTTACTTGAATTGTCTTGACACAGTGGTCGTTGCACACCCATTCAGAGCTCTGGCAACATTAGCAATCTGCTTTTTTGTCTTTCACTGTTGGATGAATAGAACACCTTCCACACCATCTCCCCTCGTTGTTTGCTAGGGACACCCACTGTTCTCATCAGACTGCAAATATGTTTGTTGAAGTTCCCACTAGCAGCCCTTCTTCTTATACCTCATCTTACCATTTCTCCTCCCAGAGAAACAGAAGAGAGGTCTTTGATTACTTTTCTTTTGTTGCCAGTTAGGACACTTCAGCATTTACATTATAAGTGTACTTGCACAAGCAACATCAATCAAGGTGAGACACAGTTTCAAAGGCCAACACCTTGTTGATTTTTTACAAGTGTGTCCCCTCCCACAGGCTTGTCCAGAATGTCAACCTCACTTTTACTGGCATTACAGTGCATGTAAATTTCACGTTGGAAGTTTTCTTTCCTCCCCCATGCATGTGTCAACATGATGTGCAGAAGGCAGACGATACTCTTGTTGCTTGCTGGTATCTGTGATACCAATGTCACTGGTTGAAACCAAGCTAGAAGAATACTCCCATCCTTGTTTTCCACTGAGAAATAATGTCAGAACTTCGGGGTTTTCTTTCCTACCATGCCAACCAGTGACGTATTCTTAGTCAAAAGGAAATCTACTAGTTCACAACTTATAAAGAAATTATCTGTGGTAACACTTGTTCCTGTTCCATACATGTGACAGACATTGACATCTTTGACACCTCACAGGCCCTGTTTCTCTCTTACTCCACCAGTCTTGCCCAGCATTTACTTGCATGTTGAAGGCATGAAAATCTTTGTATCAGCAGAAACCCATACCTTCCCAGTTTTTATTTTGTAAACACACAGAATGGGCATTTACCTCTCAACAACAGCAGTTATTTGCTCATCTAGTGTGTATGTCATTTGAAATTTGCTAATTATGCTTTCAAATACATCTCCGTCTCTGATTTGAGGAAATTCTTTTGTTGATTGTTGCTGATTTCTGGTTGCTTTGTCATCAAAACGAATGACTCAGAAAATATGAAAGAATCGATTCTTTGCAACTGTTGTTCGAAAAATCAATCGGTATAAGCAACGTCTGATAGATTTGCTACTGGTTCCTTTCTTCTTCTCAGGACATCAAAAACAACTCACAAACCCAATAAAGCAAACAGCTCTTCTGAATTAACATATTTCCACAAATTCGGAATTCAGCAACTGCCCTAAGCATTAGTATGGTGACAGATACCATTCACTGCATCATCGATAACGACCAGTTTCATCTCAGTTAAACTTAAAATATTTTCACTACAAGCGGTCAGTCCTGGCTTACCTGTAACTATTGTTTCCAACAGGGATTTGGATAAGAGGGTACTTTATTCCACATATGTCTATTTTTTGCCTTATAACCACTTTCCACTTCACTGTCAGTATCACCTTATCTCCACCAGAATCAGTTTCATCTGCAGACACAGTCACATTCGTCCTGATCAGAATGTTCACTAAGTACAAAGTCTTTATCACTCGTCTCACTTCTGTAACGTGCAATTCCATATACATCACTGCCAATCGGCCGAAACAGCGTAGTCGGTACAGGGACTCGCTACATTATCTATATTGCCTCCTGTCTTACTTTATACGGATCCATTCTTGTTCACAGACAAGCAAACACACGATTTAACCTACAGCCAACCGAAGAGCGGCCGTGGAATCACGAATCAAAGACTTCTGCAATCAGGCCTACCAACATTTGACTGCAACATTTGTGCTAGTGCTGACGCTCTTGAAATTTGTATAAACGAGATGACTTAATCTGGCGGGAAACGTATTTGAGACATATTTACAGACATACGTACAAAATGGTCCAACTGGATATGAAAAAAATAATACAGAAACTAAAAAAGGTCATGCTGACTGAATACTGGTAATTTTGAGTCACGGAAACTTTAAAGAACAAATAGAAAAATCGCTAATCTTGTTACTATAAGCCGCTGCAGTGAACATGCGTTGCGTGGGGCTATCTCACTGGCACCACCGCCACGGGAGCGAATGTTAGGTGAGGCTACCTCACTAACACCAGCCGCCATTGCAGCGAATGTGCTGGGTGAGGTTACCTCACTGCACCAGCCTCCACTGGAGCGAAATTACGTGAGGCTACCTCACTGCACCAGCCGCCACTGCAGCGAATGTGCTGGTGAGGTTACCTCACTGGTACCAGCCTCCACTGGAGCGAATATTACGTGAGGCTACCTCACTGGCACCAGCCGCCACGGAGCGAATGTTAGGCGAGGCTACCTCACTAACACCAGCCGCCACTGCAGCGAATGTGCAAGGTGAGTCTACCTCACTGGCACCAGCCGCCACTGGAGTGAATGTTATGTGAGGCTATCTCACTGGCACCAGCCGCCACTGAAACGAATGTTAGGTGAGGCTACCTCACTGGCACCAGCCGCCACTGGAACGAATGTTAGGTGAGGCTACCTCACTAAAACCAGTCGCCACTGCAGCGAATGTGCTGGGTGAGGTTACCTCACTGGCACCAGCCGCCCCTGGAGCGAATGTTAGGTGAGGCTACTCCCTGACACTACCGCCACTGGAGCGAATGTTAGGTGAGGCTACTCCCTGACACTAGCCGCCACTGGAGCGAATGTTAGGTGAGGCTACTCCTTGACACTAAACGCCACTGAGCGAATGTTAGGTGAGGCTACTCCCTGACACTAGCCGCCACTGGAGCGAATGTTAGGTGAGGCTACTCCCTGACACTACCGCCACTGGAGCGAACATGATTTTCATTGGTGCCTTCTTAACCACAACTAACCAAATATAGGATGCAGCAGGGAGCTGCGGAGTAAAATTATCCGAAGTAAACAGCAGTAAAGCTTTGGAAGGAGCGACTCAGCACGCTAGAACAGCCGAGCACGTGGCAGGCAAGTCGGTCTTCTTTCACACTCACTTAACAGCTACAAAATTTGCTGTTGCGACGAGTGACGTAACCAGTGACATTACATGGCGCGATCCAATGGAAATACGCGTCTTGTGGCCTGTAGCTAATGTGCTGGCGACCGCCATGGACGGCAGAACTATACGACAACTTCTATACACGATGCAGCTAAACCCAGAAAGCACAAATTACACGTTTCTAGACACCTTGCAAAGAGTAACGTTTGAGTGATACATTGTAATTATCGGTACAGATGCGTAAACCTTGGCAGCATACTTAAAACTTCCTGCTTACGGAGATATTTTCAAGAACAATTTGACAAAAATGTATTTGTTGTTACTTAAGACAATAGTATTCAATTAATTCTACCAACCAAATGCACATTATTAGTTATCAGTGTTAAACACGTAGTTGCGACATGTTTCGGCACAAACGTACAATCTTCAGACAGCGCAATACGCCACGTTTAAAACCAACTGCCAGTAACAAGCCGCTATTTACAACGTTCCACAGTCCGCAGTAGGCTGCGGTGTTGATATCGCTTGTGTATAAAAGTACAACTTGTGCTGTTTTTAAAAATCGTGTGGTTAAAATATGATTAAAATATTTATTACGTAATAAATAAATAAACAGATCAAAATTATTGTTGCAGCTAGTAGTGGTAACTTCCAGTTTGTACCATTATATGTTCAGGTCTGCAGTGCGTATCTCAGTGCAAGGTGCATCGGGTCCTGTAGACATACGGTATGTAGGATCGGGTCCTGTAGACATACGGTATGTAGGATCGGGTCCTGTAGACATACGGTATGTAGGATCGGGTCCTGTAGACATACGGTATGTAGGATCGGGTCCTGTAGACATACGGTATGTAGGATCGGGTCCTGTAGACATACGGTATGTAGGATCGGGTCCTGTAGACATACGGTATGTAGGATCGGGTCCTGTAGACATACGGTATGTAGGATCGGGTCCTGTAGACATACGGTATGTAGGATCGGGTCCTGTAGACATACGGTATGTAGGATCGGGTCCTGTAGACATACGGTATGTAGGATCGGGTCCTGTAGACATACGGTATGTAGGATCGGGTCCTGTAGACATACGGTATGTAGGATCGGGTCCTGTAGACATACGGTATGTAGGATCGGGTCCTGTAGACATACGGTATGTAGGATCGGGTCCTGTAGACATACGGTATGTAGGATCGGGTCCTGTAGACATATGGTATGTAGGATCGGGTCCTGTAGACATACGGTATGTAGGATCGGGTCCTGTAGACATACGGTATGTAGGATCGGGTCCTGTAGACAAATGGTATGTAGGATCGGGTCCTGTAGACATACGGTATGTAGGATCGGGTCCTGTAGACATATGGTATGTAGGATCGGGTCCTGTAGACATACGGTATGTAGGATCGGGTCCTGTAGACATATGGTATGTAGGATCGGGTCCTGTAGACATACGGTATGTAGGATCGGGTCCTGTAGACATACGGTATGTAGGATCGGGTCCTGTAGACATATGGTATGTAGGATCGGGTCCTGTAGACATACGGTATGTAGGATCGGGTCCTGTAGACATACGGTATGTACACAGAATGCTTACTTTTTAACTTTAAATACTGAAATCTTAAATTTTGAATATATAGTTGATAAAATAAATTGAATACACTGGTCTAAAAAATACACGAAATGGACATCTATAAAAAAAATTAAAGACAACAGGGTCTTAAAAATGGTGCTTCCTTCATCTCCAGATATTCAGTTGTCTAAACAGATTCCTTCTTGTCACGAAACTTCTCTGTGGGCCAGATATTTCGAGGTGACGAAATTGAGTTTCGACCCGTCATGAACCCCCCCCCCCCCCCCCCCCCCCCCCCCCCGCAAATACGGCCATCATACACGCTATTGACGGAATTTTAGATGCAGATCTCTGTATCATTTAGGAGGGTGGGGGATTTAGGAGATAAATAACCAATTCACAACACTGAATCGCCAATTCACAACACTGAATCGCCAATTCACAACACTGAATCGCCAATTCACAACACTGAATCGCCAATTCACAACACTGAATCGCCAATTCACAACACTGAATCGCCAATTCACAACACTGAATCGCCAATTCACAACACTGAATCGCCAATTCACAACACTGAATCGCCAATTCACAACACTGAATCGCCAATTCACAACACTGAATCGCCAATTCACAACACTGAATCGCCAATTCACAACACTGAATCGCCAATTCACAACACTGAATCGCCAATTCACAACACTAAATCGCCAATTCACAACACTAAATCGCCAATTCACAACACTAAATCGCCAATTCAAAACACTAAAATCGCCAATTCACAACACTAAATCGCCAATTCACAACACTAAATCGCCAATTCACAACACTAAATCACCAACTCACCACACTAAACACGAATTCACAACACTAAATCAAAATGCACAATGTTCTGCCTTAGATATTTATATTATAATATCACACTGAGTATTGAAAGTTGTGAATTGGTTAACAACGATGCACGGAACGAACACTATAAAGGGATGAATCACGTTGAACTGGGCGTTAGTGATAATATGCCATTGTGTGTGAACCGTTAGTGGTCGTTATTTTAAATAATAATAGTAAAGTGGAGAGACAATAAAAGGCGAACAGCTTGAAACATTTAAGTCAAACTCAGGTTTTGGAATTCGGTATTGATGCTTTAAACGGATGAAATTATCGATTGATTGATTGATTGAACATTGGTATGTAACAATTACAATTTATTTCAGGGTGGTGGGCCCCTACCGTACATTCAACTGGAATGAAACAAACAAGCCTATTTACGAAATATATTGTATATGAAAGGGACAACATTTATGTCGGTAGTAGCAGCGGGTCTGTAGTTCCTAAGTCTACGGAATAACTTTAAGCATGTCATTCGTCGGTGCTGTTTATAACATAAATCCAAGTCCAAGCTACATGGCCGTGCCATGGCTCAGGCGGTTAGTCGCCGGCCTCTCACCACGGAGGCCCGGGTTCGATCCCAGGTCAAGTCCATGTGAGATTTGTGGTGGACAAAGTGGCACTGGGACAGGTTTTTCTCCGAGTTGTCGGTTTTCCCTGTCAATTTCATTCCACTGGTGCTCAATTAATTGTAAAATTGTAAAAAAACTGCTCATCTTCATCACAGGGGTTGCACAATAAGCCTTAAGGCTGCGGTGCGTCCGTAGCATCAGCTGCGGGGCCCCCTCACAAAAAAAAAAAAAAAAAAAAAAAAAGTCCAGGCTACACAGCATTTAGACACAGCACAAAAGCTCAGATAAATGCAATATTCAGCAAACTACCCACCTGTACATTTAATCAACAACTCCCAGTTGGAACTTGGGATAAATCCACACTGACATACCCGACTGTAGAGGATGCTGTGACAACTTGTAATAACAACAAAGTAAAATTTGTACAATATACAGGGCATACACAAAAAATGGTTCGGTTTTAATAGTGAACACTATTAAAACCGCACTATTCGTTTGTGTACGCCCTGTATATTTGTAATAGTCGATAGAACCTCTGCCCACACATATCATTCCCGATTATGACCATAATAATTTTAAGTTCCTAATAGTTTTAATCGCATTTTACAGACTTATATTCCTTCCTCAACATGTTTTAAACATAAATTATGAAACTGAAGGTGACCTGAAATAGGTCGAAACACGTAGTTCTGTATAATAAATTAATTTAGTTGTGTTTGGACGGACTTTGACTGGATCTCTGTCTAAACAATCAAATCCCCTTTTCGTTTGAGTCTCATTGTCAGAACATCCCCAGTAATGACTCAGTTCCACAGTAACATAACACGTGACATGAATAAACTAATCTACATACTAAACTCAATATCAGTACTCATGTTAACACAGCCAACTTATTTTAAAAACCTTCTTCACGTCGTTCTGTATAGCTGACTACACGTTTCGGCCTTGTTCGGCCATTTTCAAGTCATCTACCGGGTACTATATTTTATTATCGTTGAGATACAGTATGTAATTAGCTAACGTTTTAACAGTTTAAAAACAAATTATATGATAATATAGTTATGCTAAATTTTAACCATATTAACAATCAAATTAAACTAAATTAAAACCAACTGATGCACAAATTGACCACCTTTATGTACCGTCCTTATTATATGCCCCTACATATGTTTCGGACCTTGGTCCATCATCAGGGGGTCTTGTCTATAAAAGCTACTACCTCAAATATATGTTTTTATATGTCATGCACCACTCCTTATATCGCTATTGTGGTAAAATTATTTTGATTGTAACACATCAAAACTCAATTATATAAGTACTATAAGAAAATAAACAGTGCATGTGAAAAGTGTTGTGTTTACTCTGACAAAGACTGAAACATCCGATTATATACACAAGTGGATTATTCGAACAAAAAATAATTCTGTGTTACGCAGTGTGTAATTTTCAAGCGCCTAGTCTATTAATCGTGTTCCCGTATCTGTCACTGCTTCGGTCCAGACCCCTTGATGGATAATCGGAAGTTTTACTGTAATGTCATCTAGGAATTGACGGCCAAAAATTAATCTCTACCTTCGATCTTTAGATCAGATGTGAATTAACTGTTATTGCATTCACAGACTTGAGCTCAGATCATTTTTTTCCGGCCACCCATGAAGATGAATTCCATTCGGCAAAGAGCTTGTCCAGGGCAGAGACTGCACGGCGCCAGGGGCAGTAACTGTGAGGCACCATTCACTGCAGGGTCACCGAACTCCACACAATTACAGCAGGAGTGTCGATACACCTAACTTTATCTACGTACAGACGACTAGCTAAGGCACTGACAGTCTCCACACAGCTCTCCTGACTTACTGCTACTCCCTCAGCGTATCAAGATATTTACCACACTTCATAAAACCCGAAGGTTCATTACCGTGTTCACAAAAGCCTGCCACTTGAGATTAATCCAGTCCATAGCCTCCCATCATATTACTTTAAAAACTACTTTAATATTATTCTCCCATCTACGCCTAGGTCTGCCAAGTGGCATCATTCTTTCAGGTTTCCCTACCAAAATTCTGTATACATTTCTCTCCTCCCCACACATGCCCACCCATCTCTATATCCTTGACTTCGTCACCCTGATAATATTTCGTAAGCAGTACAAATCATAAAGCTCCTCATTACGCATTTTTCTCCACTCCCCTGTTACCTCCTCCCTCTTAGACTAGAACATCTTCCACAGCACCCAACTCTCGAACAACTTCAGCCTATGTTGTTCTATTAATGTGACAGACCAAATTTCACACCTTATAAAACGGGCAAAATTACAGTCTGTATATTTTAAACGCGAAGTATAATTTACGCAAAGGACGCATCCGCTTTCGTAATTCAACTGTACGCCCTGCTATAGCAGTCTGTAGCTAACAGCATAGCCTGTAATCTCTTTTGCAACTTAGTTTGTGTACAGAACGATCCCCAATAAAATGTAGAGTCCGATTGCAATTTTACGGCACCAATGAGTGCCGCAGTTTGCTTGCAGACTGGAGTACGAGATGGCGGTCACAGTGGACAACACAGAACGATGTGTTCTATATAACTGCTTGTCACCAACTAACCCGACACCCCTCTCACAGCCTGAAAACTCCCTATGAAATTTGGTGTTCCAGCTAATTTTACCTGTATCCTACGCTCTAAAATTCATCATAGGAAGTGCGCATGCGCGAAGAGCAGAAGTGCAAACGCGCATGCGCTCGCAGCAGGATGCGAACGTTTATATACAGGCCTTACAGTAAAGTGGAAATTAAGAACGTCCCATATAAATGACGTTTGAAGTTGGTCAACAATTCTTCGTGAAATTTTCCGATAAAAATTTCATAAAAATCCGTTTTTAGGTTTTTACAACCGTGCAGTCAGAACACGGATAGGGCGGCTGTAACACGAGCTGCACAGTGATGCGAACGCCCCAAGCGGCAGACTGGATAACTATCAATATTTCGGAATAATTCAGGGAAGAACTTTTAGAAATTAAACCCAACAACTTATTTAGAGGTCACATATATTCATATGTCCGTCTGTCCGTGACATAATATCAGACCTAAACCATTAAGCAGACATTTTAAAAATCTGCACGCGTGATTTTCACTGTCGAAGTGAAGACAGCGAGGTGATGGGAAGTGGAGTGACGGATAACACAGCAGAGGGAAGAAACTGAGCACTTGTGTTGAATTTTGTGTTTAGCGGGCTGCAAGAAGACGAAATTTTGACGACATTCGGATGGCTGCGTTTGGAAGGAAATTTTGAAATCAATATTGGGAAAGTTTCCGTTCTTCTGGGATTTGGGCGCCGCGTCACTAAGTGATTGATGCCCGACTTTTCGGAGGCGTAATAGTCTCATCTTCAAAGGTCGAAACGTCGGGCACCAGTAACGCGAAGCCACAGCCCAAAAGAGCCAGACCTCCTCTTAAAAACTCGCACAATTTTGGAAGGGCTGCATCAGAAGCGTGCAGTGCTACGTGGATTCTGGATCCTCCAAATTGTATACAAATCTTCACGGCGTACTTCACAGAGAACACAGCTCGTCCCCAAAACAAAGACACAGTCAGTTAATGCTTATATGGGAGTAAAAGTTAAAGCAGTCCCATTACAGGCCTGGACAGGCCCTGAGGGTTCCAGGAGGTTGAGGCTTCCAGATTTCTAGACAATCGGAAAATGAAGGTGGTAAGGTTGTCAGCCCTACGCACCGGCCGCCTTTACCCCCAGGAAATATTCCTGGTACTCATTTCTGTTAGAGGCTGAGTCGAACCCAGGGCCATAGATAATCTTCCCAGCTACGTCCAGATTTCCAAGTGGCCTCTGTTTTCAGGTTATGCATTTACACTATAAGTATAGAATATAAGTATATAAGTAGTATATAGTATATATACAGGGTATACACAAAAAATGGTGCGGTTTCAATAGTTTTCACTATTGAAACCGCACATCTTGTGTATACCCTGTTAAGTAGTATATAGTATAGAATAAGTAAACAGTACTTAATTGCGATACACATGTCAGCATACACACACATACAGCAGCACGTACCCTCACCATAACAACAGCATCAAGAGGCGAGAACGGAGTGGCAGTGCGTGTCTAAGCAGCGATGGTCGACGTCACGTAATATTAGCTACTGACAGCGTCGTTAAATAACATATTTGAAAACATAAGATTTCAAATAGTAAGTACATTCCGTGACGTAATGCACAGGCTTTACCAAAGAGTTCTTTACTTTAGACATGTCACCGCTGTACCATACACACGCAAATGTGATTTCACTGAAGCCCATAAGCAAAGCACGGCCTTCCCTGAGCCAATTTTCACGAAACTCACACCTGTATAACAGCACTATGTGCAGAACTCTTATACCGAATTTCACCAAAAACGAAAAATAAATGCAGAAAGTAAGGACAGAAATTTAGTTACGCTCGTAAGAAAAGTACGATCTTCACTGAGCCAATTTTCACGAAACTCACACCTGTATAACAGCACTATGTGCAGAACTCTTATACCGAATTTCACCAAAAACGAAAAAAAAATGCAGAAGTAAGGACAGAAATTTAGTTACGCTCGTAAGAAAAGTACGATCTTCACTGAGCCAATTTTCACGAAACTCACACCTGTATAACAGCACTATGTGCAGAACTCTTATACCGAATTTCACCAAAAACGAAAAATAAATGCAGAAAGTAAGGACAGAAATTTAGTTACGCTCGTAAGAAAAGTACGATCTTCACTGAGCCAATTTTCACGAAACTCACACCTGTATAACAGCACTATGTGCAGAACTCTTATACCGAATTTCACCAAAAACGAAAAATAAATGCGGAAAGGACAGAAATTTAGTTACGCTCGTAAGAAAAGTACGATCTTCACTGAGCCAATTTTCACGAAACTCACACCTGTATAACAGCACTATGTGCAGAACTCTTATACCGAATTTCACCAAAAACGAAAAATAAATGCAGAAAGTAAGGACAGAAATTTAGTTACGCTCGTAAGAAAAGTACGATCTTCACTGAGCCAATTTTCACGAAACTCACACCTGTATAACAGCACTATGTGCAGAACTCTTATACCGAATTTAACCAAAAACGAAAAATAAATGCGGAAAGAAGACAGAAATTTAGTTACGCTCGTAAGAAAAGTACGATCTTCACTGAGCCAATTTTCACGAAACTCAACCTGTATAACAGCACTATGTGCAGAACTCTGTACCAAATTTCACCAAAAACGAAAAATAAATGCGGAAAGTAAGGACAGAAATTTAGTTACGCTCTAAGAAAAGTACGATCTTCACTGAGCCGATTTTCACGAAGCTCACAAATGTTCAACAGCATTACGTGAAGATTCTCTACACCGAATTTTATCGAAGTCCAACGAAAAATGTAGAGAATACGTCCGTAAGTAACGTATGGATTTCCATGCACCGAATGGCACGAATAAGTGCTCAACAGCATTACGTGTGGATCTACTATACCAAATTTCATGTAAATCGGTCAGGAAAAACAGAACGTACAGGTATGCATTCACTTATGCCCTTCAGTGAAGTATAACTGTCACTGCGCCGATTCACGAAACTCCCGCTTGCTCGGCAACTTTTTGTAAAAAAAAAAACCTTCCATACCGAATTTCATGAAAACCCGTCAAAAGAAATTGGTCGCTGATATTAGGTGGCACACGGACAGACAGACGTGCTGTCCACACTGAGGCGTTATTTTTTACTTCGTAAAGGAAGCCTGAAGCTTAACATAAATGGCGACATGTCTCTGTTTTAATGACGCCAATTTCATGTTGATAGCTCAGTAGGTATAGCGACTCGCTACGGGCTGGACGGTCCGGGGATCGAATCCCGGTGGGGGCGAGATTTTCCGCACCCGTCCAGACCGGCCCTGGGGCCTACCTAACCTCCTGTACAATGGGTACCGGGTCATTCCCGGGGTAAAGCGACCGGAGAGTGACGTTGACCACCCCCATCTACCGCCAATTTAAACAAACAGTACAGCTATACCTCTACTCCCCCTCTGGGCCTTCATGGCATGTTCTAGGGCGAACTTTACCTTTACCAGAGGGTGGAAGTGGTCAGTCTCAGACCACGGCCACTTTACCCCCGACGCTGGTGGGTCTGGACGTTTCGGAGAAGACGTAAATCTCTTGCCCCTGCCGGGAATCGAAGCACCAATCTTCAGAGGTCTAACCCGTACAGTATTCACTACACCTACTGAGCTATCCCAACTGCGTCGCTATGCTCCTATTTACTGAGCAGCTCTGGTAGACTAACTAGGCTACGGGCTGTACAAATCGGGGTTTGAATCCCAGCAGTGGCAAAACGACCACACAGCTCTGTGACCCACCCAACCTCCCATACAATGGGTACCGGGGTTCTTTCACGGGGGTAAAGCGGCTGGAGCGTAAAGCTCAACACTAACTCCACCTAATGCCGACGTTAATAATGAGTGGAGCTATGACTCTACTCCCTCTACATGCTTTCACGACGTGGCCAGGGACAAACTTACCTTTACCTTTTACCTTCTATAACAGGGGTGTCCAGCTAGAGGGCTACGGGAGACGCAATTTCAGGAGGCAAATCAGGCACGCGCCATATATTAAAACAGTCTAACTCGGTTATAACGTCATGAAAGGAACTGCATATTTTGTGTCGTTATAACCGAGCAGTATAATGTTATGCTTAACAGTGAGGAATTAATTGGTACCACAAATATCTGACGTTATAGACGAGGTGTTGTATAAACCGATGTCGTTATAACCGGGTTCTACTGTATATTTCCTCATTTGATAGCTTCATATTTCTGTTCATCCAATTATAATATGTTAGTTCAGTTAGTTATGAGTGTCATTTGTTTAGAAACCCTTTAAAAAAACACCGTTCAAGGTCAGCCTCGTGTGCATGTTAGCTGCCTGAATATTAATTTTTACAAGCAACGTGCCCAAAACGCGCTGTGACGCCATCCTTTATGCGACCGCGCTGGTATCTAAATTATAGCACAGGTTTATGAACAACGCCAGTATTATTTGGACAAAAAACGATAAAATTATGAAATAAACGGCATTTTGTTGAAAACAAAACAGGGTTACGCAGCATGTTTAAGAAAGCAGTAGTTTTATGTTGCCTAAATATTTTTTTAATGGCACCACAGCCCCTGGGATCGGCTGCTTAGATATATACACATATATAATGAATTTCTAGGGGGTTTTTTTACGTGCGTTCGAATACGCGAATGTAGGCCGTTTAAAGAAGTTTGCTGATCTTCCATACAATAAGTTTACAGTTAGGTTCATCCACTCAGTATAACTGATAATATCTAATTTTACAGTTACGTTCACCCGCTCAATAACTGCCAATCTGTATGTTTACAGTTTACGTTAATTCACTCAATAATAGCCAATCTGTAATTTTACAGTTAGGTTCATTCACTCAATAACTGCCAATATCTAATTTTACAGTTAGGTTCATCCACTCAGTACTGCCAGTCTGTAAGTTTACAGTTAGGTTCATTCACTCAATAACTGCTAGTCTGTAAGCTTACAGTTAGGTTCATTCACTCAATAACTGCCAGTCTGTAAGCTTACAGTTAGGTTTTCACTCAATAACTGCAGTCTGTAAGTTTACACTTAGGGTCATTCACTCAATAACTGACAGTCTGTAAACTTACATTTAGGTTCATTCACTCAATAACTGGCAGTCTGTAAGCTTACAGTTAGGTTCATTCACTCAATAACTGCCAGTCTGTAAGATTACAGTTAGTTCATTCACTCAATAACTGCCAGTCTGTAAGCTTACAGTTAGGTTCATTCACTCAATAACTGCAGTCTGTAAGCTTACAGTTAGGTTCATTCACTCAATAACTGCAGTCTGTAAGCTTACAGATAGGTTCATTCACTCAATAACTGCAGTCTGTAAGCTTACAGTTAGTTCATTCACTCAATAACTGTCAATTATATAAGCTTACAGTTAGGTTATCACTCATAACTGCAGTCTGTACATTACAGTTAGCGTCATTAATGCTCTGTACTTACAGTTAGGTTCATTCACTCAATAACTGTCAGTCTGTAAGCTTACAGTTAGGTTCATTCACTCAATAACTGTCAGTCTGTAAGCTTACAGTTAGGTTCATTCACTCAATAACTGCCAGTCTGTAAGCTTACAGTTAGTATCATTCACTCAATAACTGCAATCTGTAAGCTTACAGTTAGTTCATTCACTCAATAACTGCAGTCTGTAAGCTTACAGTTAGTTCATTCACTTAATAACTGTCAGTCTGTAACTTACAGTTAGTTCATTCACTCAATAACTGCTAGTCTGTAACTTACAGTTAGTTCATTCACTCAATAACTGCAGTCTGTAAGCTTACAGTTAGGTTCATTCACTCAATAACTGCAGTCTGTAAGCTTACAGTTAGGTTCATTCACTCAATAACTGCAGTCTGTAAGCTTACAGTTAGGTTCATTCACTCAATAACTGCAGTCTGTAAGCTTACAGTTAGGTTCATTCACTCAATAACTGTCAGTCTGTAAGTTTACAGTTAGGTTCATTCACTCAATAACTGTCAGTCTGTAAGTTTACAGTTAGGTTCATTCACTCAATAACTGTCAGTCTGTAAGTTTACAGTTAGGTTCATTCACTCAATAACTGTCAGTCTGTAAGCTTACAGTTAGGTTCATTCACTCAATAACTGTCAGTCTGTAAGTTTACAGTTAGGTTCATTCACTCAATAACTGTCAGCCTGTAAGCTTACAGTTAGGTTCATTCACTCAATAACTGTCAGTCTGTAAGCTTACAGTTAGGTTCATTCACTCAATAACTGCAGTCTGTTACATAGTTCATTCACTCAATAACTGCAGTCTGTACACTTACAGTTAGTTCATTCACTCAATAACTGCAGTCTGTAACTTACAGTTAGTTCATTCACTCAATAACTGTCAGTCTGTACACTTACAGTTAGTTCATTCACTCAATAACTGCAGTCTGTACACTTACAGTTAGTTCATTCACTCAATAACTGTCAGTCTGTACACTTACAGTTAGTTCATTCACTCAATAACTGCAGTCTGTACACTTACAGTTAGTTCATTCACTCAATAACTGCAGTCTGTACACTTACAGTTAGTTCATTCACTCAATAACTGCAGTCTGTACACTTACAGTTAGTTCATTCACTCAAACTGCAGTCTTAACTTCAGTAGTTCATTCACTATAACGCAGTCTTAACTAGTTAGTTCATTCACTCAATAACTGCAGTCTGTACACTTACAGTTAGTTCATTCACTCAATAACTGCAGTCTGTACACTTACAGTTAGTATCATTCACTCAATAACTGCAGTCTGTAAGCTACAGTTAGTTCATTCATCAACAACTGCGTCTGTAACTTACAGTTAGTTCATTCACTCAATAACTGCAGTCTGTACACTTACAGTTAGTTCATTCACTCAATAACTGCAGTCTGTACACTTACAGTTAGTATCTCAATATCACGTCACAATATACATGCCAAAGCGTCTGTACACTTACAGTTAGTTCATTCACTCAATAACTGCAGTCTGTACACTTACAGTTAGTTCATTCACTCAATAACTGCAGTCTGTACACTTACAGTTAGTTCATTCACTCAATAACTGCAGTCTGTACACTTACAGTTAGTTCATTCACTCAATAACTGCAGTCTGTACACTTACAGTTAGTTCATTCACTCAATAACTGCAGTCTGTACACTTACAGTTAGTTCATTCACTCAATAACTGCAGTCTGTACACTTACAGTTAGTTCATTCACTACAATAACTGTCAGTCTGTACACTTACAGTTAGTTTCATTCACTCAATTAACTGCAGTCTGTAACACTTACAGTTAGTTCATTCACTCAATAACTGTCAGTCTGTACACTTACAGTTAGTTCATTCACTCAATAACTGTCAGTCTGTACACTTACAGTTAGTTCATTCACTCAATAACTGTCAGTCTGTACACTTACAGTTAGTTCATTCACTCAATAACTGTCAGTCTGTACACTTACAGTTAGTTCATTCACTCAATAACTGCAGTCTGTACACTTACAGTTAGTTCATTCACTCAACAACTGTCAGTCTGTACACTTACAGTTAGTTCATTCACTCAATAACTGTCAGTCTGTAAGCTTACAGTTAGTTCATTCACTAACAACTGTCAGTCTGTAAGCTTACAGTTAGTTCATTCACTCAATAACTGTCAGTCTGTACACTTACAGTTAGTTCATTCACTCATAACTGCAGTCTGTACACTTACAGTTAGTTCATTCACTCAATAACTGTCAGTCTGTACACTTACAGTTAGTTCATTCACTCAATAACTGTCAGTCTGTACACTTACAGTTAGTTCATTCACTCAATAACTGCAGTCTGTACACTTACAGTTAGTTCATTCACTCAAAACTGTCAGTCTGTACACTTACAGTTAGTTCATTCACTCAATAACTGTCAGTCTGTACACTTACAGTTAGTTCATTCACTCAATAACTGTCAGTCTGTACACTTACAGTTAGTTCATTCACTCAATAACTGTCAGTCTGTACACTTACAGTTAGTTCATTCACTCAATAACTGCAGTCTGTACACTTACAGTTAATTCATTCACTAATAACTGCAGTCTGTACACTTACAGTTAGTTCATTCACTCAATAACTGCAGTCTGTACACTTACAGTTATTCATTCACTCAATAACTGCAGTCTGTACACTTACAGTTAATTCATTCACTCAATAACTGCAGTCTGTACACTTACAGTTAGTTCATTCACTCAATAACTGCAGTCTGTACACTTACAGTTAGTTCATTCACTCATAACTGCAGTCTGTACACTTACAGTTAGTTCATTCACTCAATAACTGCAGTCTGTACACTTACAGTTAGTTCATTCACTCAATAACTGCAGTCTGTACACTTACAGTTAGTTCATTCACTCAATAACTGCAGTCTGTACACTTACAGTTAGTTCATTCACTCAATAACTGCAGTCTGTACACTTACAGTTAGTTCATTCACTCAATAACTGCAGTCTGTACACTTACAGTTAGTTCATTCACTCAATAACTGCAGTCTGTACACTTACAGTTAGTTCATTCACTCAATAACTGCAGTCTGTACACTTACAGTTAGTTCATTCACTCAATAACTGCAGTCTGTACACTTACAGTTAGTTCATTCACTCAATAACTGCAGTCTGTACACTTCACACATCAGGTTACACTGATCCAGACCTTTCTGTTCGGCCGACAGCCCAACACACTTCACTCGGTAGCCATGTCATTAGCAATCACTACTTGTATTGCTGCTACTTACAATCATGAATTCAATTCAGTTCTTCACTAGCTGATGTGCTGACTCAGCAGCCTAATGGCCAATTACAAAGAGAAGCCCATTATTAAGAGCAAACAAACAAACAAAAAGAAACAAAGAAAATCAAGACAAAAGCAGAAACAAAGCATTACAATTACATTCAATTTAAAATCAAACTTCAACAAAGAAAAAGTACCGAAAATGATTATATGAAATAATGGTGAATAAATCGAAACACATGGTGCACATATTTTAGTGGTAATATAGTTCAGCTCTGTTCAGATCTAGCCCAATTTCCACTTAAACGTCAGCTCGAATACACAAAACCAATATATTATTTATTATTATTATTATTGTTATTATATTCGGGGGCACGAGGTGGCGCAGTTGGTTGAGGCACTGCGCTACAAGCCGGAAGGTCGCGGGTTCGATTCCCGATGGTGTGATTGGAATTTTTCATTGACATAATCCTTTCGGTCGCACTATGGC
Source organism: Reticulitermes speratus (assembly GCA_021186555.1). NCBI lineage: Eukaryota > Metazoa > Arthropoda > Insecta > Blattodea > Rhinotermitidae > Reticulitermes > Reticulitermes speratus. Next base: position 3,007,655 of record JAJKFL010000237.1, on the reverse strand, counting down.
CCTGGGGTCGACTCAGCCTCTAACAGAAATGAGTACCAGGGGTATTTCCTGGGGGTAAAGGCGGCCGGTGCGTAGGGCTGACAACCTTACCACCTTCATGTGCCGATTGTCTAGAAATCTGGGAGCCTCAACCTCCTGGAACACTAAGGGTCTGTCCAGGCCTGTAATGGGATTGCTGTACCCTTTATTATTATATTCCGTCGTCACGTTTATGCAGTGTATTTACAATATGTACCTGAAACAAACCATGTTTCTACGGTATACAGTTTTACAGCTATCCTGTAGTTACAATTTTAATGCTACACGTAATGCTATTTCCCATGTTCAATGTTCTGTACTTTATATCAGTACTTCCCGCAGTACGTGTGCAGTGCCCAATATGGCTGTTTGCTGTAGTGACTTGATATCGTGCTTTCCCGGTATCTTGCTGAGGTGTTTTCTGAATTACTCGTATTTTGAGATGGTTCCAGTTGCCCCTATTATTACTGGTATAGGTTTTTTTTTACATTCCACATGCACTATATTTCTGTTGTAAGGCCTTTATATTTTAGAATCTTCTCGGCTTCCTTCTGTATCACATTTATGTATCCTTAAATTGAAACATTCATTGACATAGATATATTCAGATAACTTGATATCTAAGCTCCCTAACAGTGCACACAGCTGTAGTCGGCACGGTCCGGCCGCTGCTTGGCTCACGTCGGCATTGCCAGGCAATGTTATACCTGTTCCAAAAACATGTACTCTGTCAGGAGTACTAGTACATTATCTGTCGTAATGAAATCACTTATGTTAAGGTTAAATTTTACGTGTTCTATTAGAAGGCCCCCTGGAAGAAATTTTTGACACTCCAATTCGCTCCATTGCTTAAACGACACTGCAGATTCCTATCAGTTATCAGATAATGTTTCTGAGACGGAGAGAAAAAGGTTCGAGCTACGCGCGCTGTGCTTCCCCCCTGACCAGCTTGCCTCTTCACCCCCGCGCTAACAGTGATAAAGTTATCTGACGAGGACTGTACATGTTCCTTTTTTTCATTATCATGGACTATGACATCCGCTTTGTTAGGGAAGGTTCTGTCGGTTTGTACTTATTCTTGTTGTTATGTTAGAACTCGGAGTAGCAGCGAAACCTATCCCAAGACAGGCCCTTAGGGCTCCAGAAGGTTGGGCCTCCCCAAATTTCTAGATAATCGGCACATGAAGTGGTAAAGTTGTCACTCCTACGCACCGGCCGTCTTTACCTCCCAGGAGATATTCCTGGTACTCATTTCTGTTGGAGGCTGAGTCGACCCCAGAGCTATAGTGCGGCTGGAAGGTTTGAGTTGATATAAAATCCCAGTGACCCCATCGGGAATCGAACCCGCGACCTTCCGGTTTGTAGAGCAATGCCCCAACCAACTGCACCACCGCTTACCCCATTCAACTAAGTAGCCTATTTAAAACACAAACGTTCTAATTATTCAGAACAAGCCGTTGAAATGAGTTTGGCGTATCACACTTCACAGTCAAGTTACTTTGCAAGAAAGTAGGCCGTGCTATGGCTCAGGTGGCTAGTAGCCGGCCTCTCACCGCGGAGACCACGGTTCAATTCCAGGCCAGTCCGTATGAGATTTGCAATAGACAAAAGTGGCACTGGGACAGGTTTCCATTTTCCTCTGTTCACTATCATTCCACCAATGATATGCCTAAGGCCGCGTTCTCACGGGGCGTGAACCACGCGCGTGAATCACACTGGCGTGCTCACTCGTGTTGCCTCCACGCTTGGTGGAAAGCGTGAGCTGTTCACACGGACAAAATGTTTCAGTACAGTCGTGACCATGGACGGGACAGTTGCTGAGGGCTGTGCCGTAGCGTGCTCTGTGTTTTATGTAACTTTAGCACATAAAATCCCGATCTCTGGCTTGCTGCTTGCTGACAGTATGAACTTCTCAAGTGTTTAACTTCACTAACATTTCTGCAGGTCCCAATCCAGATATGTGTAAAGCGGCTGATATTCGTTTTGCTGCCGCCGCCCTTAAATCTCGATCCCGATACTCCTCCAAAGTGGCATTATACAGAACAGGTTCATTTTGATATAAATCCAACGTAACGTTTCGTTGTCACTGAGTCTTAGCACACGTTAGGACATCTTTTACGTCACGAACGCCAGCACCACGACTGAAAATCAAACATGGTTTGATCCTGCCACGACAGGATCGTGGACTGCTGACGTCACACGCAAGGTCCACGACTCCGCGTTCACACGGGTAGTGGCCCACGCCAGTGTGATTCACGCGCGGGGTTCACGCCCCGTGAGAACGCGGCCTAATACACAGTCACTCGTCTGTCACTGACGCTACATAAAATTAACCGTGAAACAACGCAGTTGAATCACACAGATTCGTGATATTTCAAACGTCTGCACTGTTTGCCCAAGGTATTGAAGAAGAGTTTTTAGCATGTGGATGATGAGTCAACTGACGTCACCTCTACAGCGCACAAGTGTGTGTTTGCACAGCGCACGTCTGATTGGGCAGTGTTTAAAAACTTCCCGATCGCCTTCAATGCAACGTCACATGCATTACCACACAGTCTGTAACTCTCTACACTAACAGTATCAGCCTGTGAGCGCACCTGTGTCCCGGGTCAGTAGCCGGACCATGAACACAGTGGTTGTAGCGGTTTCCAGTGCTGGTGCATAGTTTCTATACGTAGCTACATAATGCGCAGTTGATTGAGGCACTGCTCTACAAGCCGTGGTTCGCGGGTTCGATTCCCGATGGTATCATTGGAATTTTTCATTGACATAATCCTTCCGGCCGCACTATGGCCCTGGGGTCGACTCAGCCTTAATAGAAATGAGTACCAGGAGTATTTCCTGGGGGGTAAAGGCGGCCGGTGCGTACGGCTGACAACCTTACCACCTTCATGTGCCGATTGTCTAGACATCTGTGAGCCTCAACCTCCTGGAACCCTAAGGGCCTGTCCAGGCCTGTAATGGGGTTGCTTTAGCTTTTTACATAATGCTCTATTACACGTACAATGTGTGCATATACAAACTCGGTTATAACGTCATGAAATGGATTGAATATATTGTGTCGTTATAAACGAGTGTTGTTATAACCGAGGAGTATAACGTTACCGTTAATAGCGATGAATTGATTGGTACCACAGAATATCTGACACTATAGAGGAGGTGTCGCATTAACCGATGTCGTTATAACCGGGTCAGACTGTATTGTGTATGCATAAGCGTAAAAAACGCCTTTGTCAGGACCACACAATAAACACTTTAATTACACAAAGCGCTCTATAACACTGCACAAAACGCCTTGCATATACAAGTACATACATTTTTGAAAATGTGTTGTTTGTAACCACGGCGGTTCAACAGAGGCAACACGTGGATGCGGTACGTGTGTCGCACGTTTGTTAGCGGGCTGATCGGCGTGTTTGTCTTTGACGTTTTGCAAATTTCTAGTTCGTGCAGATTTGTTGTGCGGGCATTGCACCCCCACGCAACCCCCCCCCCCCCTAGCGACGGCCCTGCTGTGTACTCAAAGGCTGATACTAGTGCAGTTAACTTTATTGGGTCACGTGACACACATCACAGACAGTTGGAAGGCGTGCCTTGTCTAAAGGAAGAGTCAACATCGTGACATGAACTGCTGTAAAGTTCGTTGGCTTAGCTGAGGCAAGGCTGTGCGACGTTTCGTATCATACGCAGAGAGCAGAAAGTCACTGGCTGCAAAAATGACAGCCTGTTGTTCGCGGTCAAGAAGCGGAGACATCGGATGCACTGCACAGCAGCCAGACACGTGATCTAATGGACTTTCAGACGGAACTGTCACTTGTGTGATTCAAATCGTATGAATAATGCAACTTTCACTTGCCGAACTGTCAAAAGATATATACAGGGCATACACAAAAGAATGGTGCGGTATCAATATATATTCATATTGAAACCGCACCATTCGTTTGTGTATGCCCTGTATATATCAACAACGCCAGACGCATATCGGTCGGCAGCAGATCACACAACACTCAGCCAAACAAAACGCAGTCATATTTTTAGACGTTCTGTATTACAATATCTATAAATCAATCCTACATGTTTCGATCCCTCGTGGGATCATCATCAGGAATTCGTATAAAAGTAAGCTTGCACAAAACAGAACTAGCGATGTATATACATATTCAAAATACATAAAACGTATCAACGATGACCAGTTTACTGTCTCACACATCCGCACATAAGCAAGCTATCGCCAGTAAATAGTAGACCAAAGATCCACTAGGCCGTGCCACGGCTCAGGCGGTTAGTCGCCGGCCTCTCACCGCGGAGGCCCGGGTTCAATCCTGGAAATTGTGGTGGACAAAGTGGCACTGGGATAGTTTTCTTCCCCCCGAGTACTTCAGTTTTCCCCTGTCAATTTCATTCCATCGGTGCTCCACTATTTGGAAAAAGGAAAAAAAAAACACTAACCATCTTCATCACAGGGTTGCACAATAAGCCTCAAGGCTGCGGTGCGCCGTAGCATCTGCTGCGGGGCCCTTCACAAAAAAAAAAGATCCACTACGAATCGCCTACAGTTTAACTGATCATCTTTATAAACATTTTATAATTTTTAATACGTATATATATTGTTAGTTCTGTTTTGTGAAATGTTACTTTTATAGGAATCCCTGATGATGACCCCACGATGAATCGAAACATATTGGGTTGATTTATAAATATTGTAATACAGAATGTCTGAAAATAAAAGTGTAAATTTTGTTGGGCCCAGTGTTGTGTGATTTGATTAGCGACAATGCACGATATGAACAATATAAAGCCGGTCGGTACGTCACACACGCTAACACAACTGAACACGTGACACCGCGTAGCATCGTTCAGAACAGCGGTTATAGTATGAAGACGCTAAACCAACTGCAAAGTTCGAAATAATCTATCCAGCTATAAACACTGATTAGATGAACTTAGATCTAAATTCAAACAGTACTGCAGATCCTGGGGGTAAAGGCGGCCGGTGCGTAGGGCTGACAACATTACCACCTTCATGTGCCGATTGTCTAAAAACCTGGGAGCCTCAACCTCCTGGAGCCCTAAGGGCCTGTCAAGGCCTGTAATGGGATTGTTTTACCTTTACTGCAGATCTTACCAAAGCGTTCCTTACTCAAGTCACGCGTTCAAAATGTCACGCCGTTCAAAATGTCACGCCGTTCCAACGTATGCGTGTTACTTTATTTCCATTTACGCTCTTTCGAACACTAAGGCTTTCATTGCACTGATTTTCATGAAACTCCTTTCGTACAGTAAGGCTTTCATTGCACTGATTTTCATAAAACTCCTTTCGTACAGTAAGGCTTTCATTGCACTGATTTTCATGAAACTCCTTTCGTACAGTAAGGCTTTCATAGAACTGATTTTCATGAAACTCCTTTCGTACAGTAAGGCTTTCATTGCAACTGATTTTCATGAAACTCAATATATCATACATTGGTGGATATTCATTCCAATTTATCGAATCGAAAAATTTTCATTACGCTCAAAGTACGATTGCACTGATTCACTCCACCAATTTTCACGAAACTCACAAATGCTCAACGGCATTACATGGAGATCTGCTACAGCTAATTTCACCAAAATCGGCCAACAAATATGGAAAAGATGGGTATAAATGAGTGTCGCCTTTAAGTACCACTGTCAATAAGCCTGTTTTCACGAAACTCGCCCTTCTCCACGACATTTTTAAAAGAACTATATCGATTTCATGAAAATCCGACGAACGGTTTAAACGCTGATGTTATGCCACAGAAAGAAGGAAGACCAGACGAACGGACGTGGTCTTACATAAAGGGTTTTGTCTTTGTACAGACCGCCTAACAAACCGGTTTACTGCAGTTTTTTCGAGAGCATATTTGTTGATGAACTTCCGTACTGACGAAGCTAGATACGTGAATTTACACAACGGAACCGCAGAAAGGCGAAAACCTGAGCCGAAACCTTCGAGTGACCACAAGAACATTACATCTGCCTTGAATCAGTTGGTAAAACTAGGGCAAGCTCAACGGTACATTACATGCTGCTGCTTATGATGATGACTGTCTACAGCCGCGGCCACAGCAATTGAAACTTGAGATGAAATATAAGTGATATGAGACATACTGTGATATAAGTGACGACACAAATATGTTGCAAATGGACATGAGGCTCAGGCTCTGCTGCCCAACAAGTGGCAACATTAAACACCCCACATTGCTTACTTCGTCGAGTTCCTTTGGAACGTTTTGACTACTACACGAGGTGCGAGCAAAACGTTTCGGGACTGGAGCAGTATCAAAATTTTAGTTTACCTCAGTTACAAGTCGGTACTGGTGGGCCGGGATAGCGTAGTCGTTATAGCGACTATGCTACGGGCTGGAGGATCCGGGGATCGAATCCCGGTGGGGGAGAGATTTTCCGCACCCGTCCAGACCGGCCCTGGGGCCCACCCAGCCTCCTGTACAATGGGTACCGGGTTTCTTTCCCGCGGGTAAAGCAGCCGGTGCGTGTCGTTGACCACCCACCCCCATCTAGTGCCAGGGTTAAAGAAAGAGTACAGCTATACCTCTACTCCCCCTCTGGGCCTTCATGGCCTGTTCTAGGGTGAGCTTTACCTTCACCTTTACAAGTCGGTACTGTCCCCTTCTGAGTGCATACACCGGGCCCAGCGCCTCTCCAACTGCTCCAAAAATCTCTGGAATTCCCGTTTCTTGATGCTGTCCATTAACGCCTGCGATTCAAGGTCAATCTCTCAGATATACTCGAATCTTCCTCTCTGTATCTGGAGTTTCATCCTTGAGAAGAGGCAGAAATCACAAGGGCCTTTTTCGGCGGAAGAAGTGGTAGGAGACCGCAGCCATGTTGTTTTCGGTTAAAAACTGCTGAACTGTCAATGCAGTGTGGCTTGGCGCGCTGTCATAATCCAGAAGCAAGCCATATGTCTGGGCGTTCTCTCCCGACATCCTCCTTAAAATGTCTTCACATCCCCATGATTCACATTTCGACCTTGAGAAACGAATGCCTTGTGAAAAATCCCCCCCACCGCCCCCCATTATTAAACAAAATACTCTAATCTGCATGGTCTTGAGTTTAGCCTTACCTGTCGTGCCCTTCTTGTTTTGCACGTGGAGATGGTCAGCTCTTCCACGTGCCTTCTTGTTTTGCACGTGGAGATGGTCAGCTTTCCACGTGCCTTCTGTTTTGCACGTGGAGATGGTCAGCTCTTCCACGTGCCTTTTGTTTTGCACGTGGAGATGGTCAGCTCTTCCATGTGCCTTCTTGTTTTGCACGTGGAGATGGTCAGATCTTCCACGTGCCTTTTTGTTTTGCACGTGGAGATGGTCAACTCTTCCACGTGCCTTTTTGTTTTGCACGTGGAGATGGTCAGCTCTTCCACTGCGACACCGGCTGCATCGTTTCTGGGTCATAACCATAAACCCACTTTCATCTCTTGTTATGGCCTTAGAAGGAAAGTTACCGTCTTTATTGGCCTGATCTTGCATGTAACTGCGCACAGAAAGTCGGATATTGTTTCTGGTTGTCATTCAGCAGATTAGGCATACATTTTGGAGCAATCTACTTCGTGTCTAAATTTACTGTTAAACTGCATCGGCATATAACGCACGACAGCCTACAATGTTACAAATATCGTTAATTGTAAGCCGTCTTCCCTGATGCTTGATTTCGCGCACTTCTTCCACATTTTTATCAGTCCGACTTGACGATGGGTGGCGACCTGAACGTTCAAAATCCTCAACCGAAGCTTGGTCACTTCTCAAACGTTAATGCCATTCAAATGCTACATTTCTACTCATTCTTCATCACGGAGATCTTAGCATGTATGGGTGAGGGCAGAGGTGCATACAAGATTTTGGTGGGGAAACCTGAGGGAAGGAGACCACTTGGAAGACCCAGGCGTAGATGGGAGGATAATATTAAAATGGATCTTCAAGAAGTGGGATGGGGGGCATGGACTGGACTGATATGCCTCAGGACAGGGACAGGTGGCGAGCTCACGTGAGTGCGGTAATGAACCTTCGGGTTCTATAAAACGCGGGGAATTTCTTGACTAGCTGAAGACCTGTTAGCTTCCCAAGAAGGACTGTGCTCCATGGAGTTAGTTAGTCTCAGGAGCCAGTTTTTCAAGGTTAAAACAAAAATGCAAGTTCTCATTTCCGTCATGTCTGCCACTTCACTGGGCTACAACGATCGCAGAGCACACTCAACACAAACACACATAAAACTCAGTTGCAAAAAAAAAAAAAACGCAACGCTCTATTACAGCGATACTCACCACATTAATTCACAATCCATTAGTTAAGCGACGTACAACTTCATTACATATGGTTAGTACTCCACGGAACCAGTCCGGAAACTTTTTGCTCGCACCTGTATAACATGTCACGAATTCCAGTGACTGCAGATTGCTATTCCGTATACCGTTGTTTCTTTAAGATCTGTTGTTCATTATTGTTTTATGTTGCCTTAGTTTTCGGCGGTGTAGATCTAGCAACAGCGAGGAATAATCCCACGCTTCAATTTCTGTGGACACGACTATAAGTTTCTTTGACAAGTACATGTTCATTCACAATGATTTTTAATTTCTATAAATGTCCCCTTCTTTCGTAAATCAAATAGTTTAAAAACTCCATTCGACTCTCTTTATAACAGTAGTTCGAAAATTTCTACACATAAAAATTCGGATACTCTTTATAAAGTCCAAACCAGGGGTCTGAATCAAGAGACCCGCCAGTACATTTTGTGTGCCCCTCTTACTTATATCATTCTTTAAAGAGAACATGGCCTGGCTCTGTGTCGAAACATTTTTCTTAATTTAGCATATTTTAAAGCAAACACTTTCAGGCTCAAAAAGGTCTGCTTTCCCTAGATGGTAACGTACAACACTCATCAGAAGGACATAACTATTAAATAAAGCTTTAAATTCAATAATTATAGTACTTTTATGATTCTATTACTAGAAGTTCTGTTTATCCTACATTGGCCAAACGGGACGCCCATGTTCCGTTACATGTAACTCTATACGAACGAAAGGGAAAACGCTGTCCCACTCTGGTGCAAGGCTGAGCATTTAAAATGAATGTAACTTCGGCTATCGGCAGCTACATTGGGCTTTAAAGGCCGGGAGATAACGGTTAATTTCAATAAAATTACGCCCTCGTCGTTATTTAAAATACACTACCAACGTGTTTAAATTTCAAGATCAGACTTTCGACCTGCGCACTATTTGAGTTTAAGCTCCCTGGTCTCCACTGCGCGGTCTGCTAACAAAGGGAATTTGGTAATCTGGCCCTTTGAAAGAAAAGGTTTGTGCATTGGTGATATAACTTGTATTTAGAGAGAGACCCGCTTTAAGTTTTCCATGTCACGGGCCAATGCTTACAGGTAATGCACTAATAACATACTCTGCCTCGGAAATGATCTCAGTTACTTCCAGTTAAATGAGCAGCAGCTCCTACTCGTTATGCAACCCACAGCAATGTATTTACACGCAATAAAACTGAAGGCCAGTTGACTGTAAATGGTGTCCCCCCATTTCCCTCTTCTGTCATCCTTTTTGAGTGCAATTACCCTCCACGCCACCTATTCTCCATCTCTGTGCTTAAGTACAGTGAAAGACTAGGTTGCACATTCTTATAGAACAAGAAACAAAGTTGAGATCTGCACTCTTCTGGGATATTACGCAACGTCGTGTGGTAATTGTTTACCGACGTTTCGGGACGTGTTGGTCCCATATTCAAGGGTCAAGAAGAGCGCAGATCTTATCAACATCGCGGCGGAAGCCTGAAATCAAGAAACGGAGATATATGTATACTAACCCCTCACAGTCCAGTGGTTACTATATGTACCACCATGTATAACATTCACAAATTCTACGTTCTGCCCACACAGTGTATTTATGTGTTTTGTGTGGATCTCAGAACAAACAGCGATTATTTCACTGTACAGCATTAACTGACTGGTTTGTATAACTGAGACGGAGTGTGTTTACTGCGCGGTACGAGCTGTATTTATGTGTTTTGTGTGGATCTCAGAACAAACAGCGATTATTTCACTGTACAACATTAACTGACTGGTTTGTATAACTGAGACGGAGTGTGTTTACTGCGCGGTACGGACTGTATTTATGTGTTTTGTGTGGATCTCAGAACAAACAGCGATTATTTCACTGTACAGCATTAACTGACTGGTTTGTATAACTGAGACGGAGTGTGTTTACTGCGCGGTACGAGCTGTATTTATGTGTTTTGTGTGGATCTCAGAACAAACAGCGATTATTTCACTGTACAACATTAACTGACTGGTTTGTATAACTGAGACGGAGTGTGTTTACTGCGCGGTACGGACTGTATTTATGTGTTTTGTGTGGATCTCAGAACAAACAGCGATTATTTCACTGTACAACATTAACTGACTGGTTTGTATAACTGAGACGGAGTGTGTTTACTGCGCGGTACGGACTGTATTTATGTGTTTTGTGTGGATCTCAGAACAAACAGCGATTATTTCACTGTACAGCATTAACTGACTGGTTTGTATAACTGAGACGGAGTGTGTTTACTGCGCGGTACGGACTGTATTTATGTGTTTTGTGTGGATCTCAGAACAAACAGCGATTATTTCACTGTACAACATTAACTGACTGGTTTGTATAACTGTGACGGAGTGTGTTTACTGCGCGGTACGGACTGTATTTATGTGTTTTGTGTGGATCTCAGAACAAACAGCGATTATTTCACTGTACAACATTAACTGACTGGTTTGTATAACTGAGACGGAGTGTGTTTACTGCGCGGTACGGACTGTAGTTATGTGTTTTGTGTGGATCTCAGAACAAACAGCGATTATTTCACTGTACAACATTAACTGACTGGTTTGTATAACTGAGACGGAGTGTGTTTACTGCGCGGTACGGACTGAGTCTTTAAATATAATTCAAGTTAACTTTCGTGTTTAGATGTTTTCCCCCAGCACTTCTGTTGTCCCCTGCCAGTCTCATTCCACCAATGCTCCATATTCATTTTCATCTTCACACTAACGCTGTTAGAAGGACACGCGGATATCGGGGGTGGGGGGGTACTAGACAGAACATTTACATTGTTTTTCGCCATTACAGGGTTCATCTTCATGTTTCCGGAAGGGAGGAGAAAGACGGTAAAATATTCAAACTGAAATACAGCAAGCAATCGAAAGTTAATGTGATTCTCATTCCTTCTCTAAATAACGACAGTAATCGCCGTGGCTAGCGGCAACTTCTCTGTCACTACTGTAATGCAGGTCAGTCTACGTCGCAACTACAGGGGTCACACTGGCCACCTACTCAGCTGCCTAGACCAGCGGTATTCAACGTTTTTTGTTCACGTACCCCCACATATAATTTATCTTCAACTTTGTACCCCCAAAGTAGTTGGTGCACAATTCAAGTTATACACAGTCTATAATCTACATCTAAAATAAGTTAAATAAATTACATCCAAAATAATGTATTAAATAATAAGTTTTAAATGAAAGAAAGGAGAGTCATGCTATTAAATAACAAATATATTATATGCACAATGTGGAATAAAATGAAACTAGCCGCCCAGATAAGAATCGCATAAAGGAGAGAGAGAAAAAATGGCGCTCCCAAATCGCATGTCCTTACGTCCGGTCTCTTGTGGCTAACCCTAAATCTAGCCCTGATTATTCAGTGTTTATCATGAAATAATATATATATTTTTAATTTTACGTACCCCCTAAGATGTCTTCGCGTACGTCAGGGGGTACGCGTACCCCAGGTTGAATACCACTGGCCTAGACTGCTTCTTTCCTGCAGTGGATTTAATTAAATGTGACTCACTTTTCGACAGATTTAGGAGTGTTTAACTAAGCAACAAGCCATTAGGGTGCTAGGAAATGGAGGCAATAGTCCACGCATTCTTAACTTCCGAACTAGACGATGAGTGGTCAGTTTCATGCTCCAGATTTAGGAGTGTTTAACTAAGCAACAAGCCATTAGGGTGCAAGGAAATGGAGGCAAAAGTCCACGCATTCTTAACTTCCGAACTAGACGATGAGTGGTCAGCTTCATGCTCCAGCCATGTTACCTCCTAGAAATGGGCCCTCGATACGATCCGAGAGGAAGCATAGCGATTCTCTAACCATGTCTGAACGTGCTGGAGGAGAGACAGAACCCTACGACTGGCGGCAGACATACTCTCGTGGTACTCTCGTGGTACTCTCGTGGTACAGGGCGTACGTAAAGAGCTACCCCGGGTTACACATGCGCAGCGTCTCAGTAACCTTCGCCCTCAGCTCTGTATCTTCGTCGCAAATGAAGACTGCGTCTCTCGCGAGTTTATGGTCCGTGTTTCACCTGCATTTCGACTTAACCTCATTTCATAGAAAAGTCTTGAAATGCCAACTTCCGGCTTCTCAGCTGGCCTCGAATTTTCTGAAAATATTTCCCGACACAAGGCGGAATTCGTTCCTAGGGACACTCACAGTTCCTCTTCGAAAACCGTTTTTCAGTTCTTGCAAAGCAGCCTGTAGATTGTCCCACATTTTGTCTTCTTAATTCCCTGAATAATCTACCAAGATTACGTTAACGTATGCTTCCACAAGCACAGGACCTTTGACCTCACGCGAACTGACTGTACTTGAAGCTTGTGTGAAGAAACTTCATAAACAGCAAGCTGACTTTCGTATCAACGTGTCGTTACGTTCATACATAACGTAACGCGTAATCCAAACAAGACAATGTACGCATTACGTAACACTGCAGCGCGTTCGCGTGACCAATAAACTCAATAAAGCGTTAATTTTGTATTGTTGCGCTACATGTCACTGTTAACAATGCTGACGTCGCTTGCCTCAATAAAATGCGCTCGGGTCTTCATGCAAAGTGCCGATATGTGTTTACGATTTTAACGAAATTTGGATTTTCTCGGCAGGTTTTTGAAAAAGTCTCCAATATCAGATTTCACTAAAATCCGTCGAGTAGGAGCCGACGTGATACATGCGAGACGGACGAAACCAATAGGCGCTTTGCGCAACTTGCACTAACGCAACTAAGAATACGGGTTTGTTGTATTTTATTTTTGTCTAGCACTGAACCTGTGATTCGGTATTGTCCAGAATATTGTCGGATTTACTTTAACACGGCAATGCTGACGCGAAATATTTTTTTAATAAACCCTTCGGCGATATTCTTCCATGAAATATATGTACGTTACAAAACACTGCAAATGAACACACCCTATCGAACGCCACACACGAGCTAACAACCTTCCCTCCACGAATCATAACACAACTGAGCGGTCATATTGAGAGGACGTCATGTAATAAGACGTAACAGGCGGTCGACTCGCCTTGCGTAACCGAGCTCATATTGCCCTATACTCGGAGGAAAGATCAGTAAGACGGTCTGCATTAGCAGGCAGCACACAAAACAAAAAGACCTCTTGGGAACACTTGTAACGTGTGAATTCGTCATTCCTTTGAATGCTAAGTTCAAGTCGAAGTCACTTTGAAGATCGATCGATCGGTCGGTCAGTCTTGGTGTCATGCCCAGATTCTGTGCCATAAAGACTACTAATAAAGTCAGTCCGACCTATTTTTAAACATTCAGTCCGTACCGCGCAGTAAACACACTCCGTCTCAGTTATACAAACCTGTCAGTTAATGTTGTACAGTGAAATAATCGCTGTTTGTTCTGAGATCCACACAAAACACATAAATTCAGTCCGTACCGCGCAGTAAACACACTCCGTCAGTTATACAAACAGTCAGTTAATGTTTACAGTGAAATAATCGCTGTTTCTGAGATCCACACAAACACATAAATACAGTCCGTACCGCGCAGTAACACACCCGTCCAGTTAACAAACCAGTCAGTTAATGTTGTACAGTGAAATAATCGCTGTTTGTTCTGAGATCCACACAAAACACATAAATACAGTCCGTACCGCGCAGTAAACACACTCCGTCTCAGTTACACAAACCAGTCAGTTAATGTTTGTACAGTGAAATAATCGCTGTTTGTTCTGAGATCCACACAAAACACACAAATACAGTCCGTACCGCGCAGTAAACACACTCCGTCTCAGTTATACAAACAGCAGTTAATGTTGACAGTGAAATATCGCTGTTTGTTCTGAGATCCACACAAAACACATAAATACAGTCCGTACCGCGCAGTAAACACACTCCGTCTCAGTTATACAAACCAGTCAGTTAATGTTGTACAGTGAAATAATCGCTGTTTGTTCTGAGATCCACACAAAACACACAAATACAGTCCGTACCGCGCAGTAAACACACTCCGTCTCAGTTATACAAACCAGTCAGTTAATGTTGTACAGTGAAATAATCGCTGTTTGTTCTGAGATCCACACAAAACACATAAATACAGTCCGTACCGCGCAGTAACACACTCCGTCTCAGTTATACAAACCTCAGTTAATGTTACAGTGAATAATCGCTGTTTGTTCTGAGATCCACACAAAACACATAAATACAGTCGTACCGGCAGTAAACACACTCGTCTCAGTTATACAAACCAGTCAGTTAATGTTGTACAGTGAAATAATCGCTGTTTGTTCTGAGATCCACACAAAACACATAAATACACTCGGTGTAAAGTACGTACAATTTCTGAATACGTAACCACTGACTTCAACAAGTACTAAGGAACGACAGCGTTCACTTCGGAGAAAACCAATACTTGAATAAGTCATCACTGTTACCAAATGTGGCCACAATGGGCAACCTCGCCACCTAACTACCTTCGTGTACCACCAGCTTGGTGAAAGTTCGTAAAGACGAAAGGGAAAGGACATAAACAGAAAAACACAGAAACGAAGTTCAAGTAAATGTGGAAAAAGATAGGGGCGCACCCATGGGGGGGGGGGGCTGCCGGGCTGCAGTCCCCCCCAAACCCCGCAAAACCGAAATTTACAAAAACACAGATTTTGTAGATATTATACCAAAATTTGACGTTCATTTACCATTCAACCGAAATCAGCCACTGAAATCGGCTGATGACTAGTACATTAGAATTTTGAAAATAAATTAATGAAATTATATAAAAAACAATAAGATAGGACACTGTGATTGAGTCACGGAACATGTAGTTATATTTGTATGTATATAAATGCAGTTGCTGACAGTGTTATGTTTTACTTACATGATTTTTATCATTGAACTTTTAAAATCAAACATAAATTATATATAGCCTCAGGGTCAGCCCCCCCCCCCCAAAGGAAAAATTCTGGGTCCGCACCTCGAAAAAGATATCGTTGATATGAAGGAAAAAATTATTTATACCACGTGAAAAAGGAATAATTGTGGAGATCTAGACACAAATGGGAGGATAATATTAAAGGGTTACAAAGTGCATTATAAATGTACGGAGTGAACAGAAGTGATCCCACCACCCCTGAAAAAGACACAGAAGTGATCCACCACCCCTGAACAGAAGTGATCCCACCACCCCTGAAGACACAGAAGTGATCCCACCACCCCTGAACAGAAGTGATCCCACCACCCCTGAAGACACAGAAGTGATCCCACCACCCCTGAAGACACAGAAGTGATCCCACCACCCCTGAAGACAGTCCCCATGCACACAGGATAGAGCTCGTTTGGTCTGCCTAGGTCCCTGAACGTAAGGGCCGAAAGCCCAAACACTGCCCGTGCCAAGAATCGAATTTCCATCGACCAACTAACTGACAGCCGGTCGGGCACATCACACGCTGTGCCGTCGTCACTACTGGCCACCTGGCGAAAACAAAACGCCTTCTGATTGGTCGTTTCTGGTCCCCATTGTCACATCACCGCAATATTAATGTCGACTTCGTAAAAGGAAAAGAAATTAGGCAGCCGGTTAGTTCGGCTTCTTCAAGGTGTAGAGATTTGGAGAGGATGGAAAGAGACAGATGCTGCATGCGGTCGTCTGTGGACAGGGCCGGTCCCGGGTGTAGGACCGGTTTGGAGGAGTCCGTCTTTTCGTACGAGACAATGAATGGGCTATAGTTGTTAATTGCTATCCACGGAACACATAACTGCTGAGACGTATTAGCGTTCCCGCAGTCACGTGTTCTGTACCTCCAGCAGCTGGTACAGACAGGTTGGGTAATGACGCAGTTCACGTAACAAGAGCAGCAAGGCGGGAGAAGTGTCGTGGTGCCCTCTGTGACGTGACGCTGTGAACACACATTGACAGCGCGTTCCTTTTTTATTTCACGATGCCATACGGGTCCGCGGTACACGACATCTAATTTAAATTACGCCCATAACAAAAGTACGGCCCCCCATGCGCCGATTTTTACGAAACTCAAAAATGTTTAACATAATTATGTGCATATATTAACATCATTATGTGCATATATTAACATCATTATGTGCATATCTTAACATAATTATGTGCATATCTTAACATAATTATGTGAATATCTTAACATAATTATGTGAATATCTTAACATAATTATGTGAATATCTTAACATCATTATGTGCATATATTAACATCATTATGTGCATATCTTAACATAATTATGTGCATATCTTAACATAATTATGTGAATATCTTAACATAATTATGTGAATATCTTAACATAATTATGTGCATATCTTAACATAATTATGTGAATATCTTAACATAATTATGTGCATATCTTAACATAATTATGTGCATATCCCTTACAAATAATTCCACTCAAATTTGACAATTAATTTGGGAATTAAACAGCGGTACATTTGTCCCTGTCCACGCCATAAGGGTCTACCAGAGGGAGTAGAGATATAGCTCTACTTATTCTTAGCCTCGGCATTACATAGCGAGTGGTCAACTTCACGCCCCGGTAGTTTTAACCCCCCCCCACCCCGCGAAGATGCCACTGTATCCGAGTAGGAAGAGGCTGGGTGATCCCTGGAGTCACTGTGAACGTTTCTGGAGAAGAAAACCTCTTGCCCCTGCAGGGATTCGAAATTCGAGTCGTCCAGCGCTATCCCCAGATATAAATTCGTTTCCGCGCCGCCACTCTCCCCTAAGTAAAATACGGTTTTCAGTATGTCGATTTTCACGAAACTCGCGGTCATTCAATGAATTTCACTGGCAGTTCATTCAACCGTTTGCTGCTCATCAAAAGACCACAACAACAGCCATTGTACAGCACGTCTGTGCGTTAGTACAGACACAGCACCTGCACAGTACGGACTGCACGTCTGTGCGTTAGTACAGACACAGCACCTGCACAGTACGGACTGCACGTCTGTGTGTTAGTACAGACACAGCACCTGCATAGTACGGACTGCACATCTGTGCGTTAGTACAGACACAGCACCTGCACAGTACGGACTGCACGTCTGAGAGTTAGTACAGACACAGCACCTGCACAGTACGGACTGCACGTCTGTGCGTTAGTACAGACACAGCACCTGCACAGTACGGACTGCACATCTGTGAGTTATTACAAACACAGCACCTGCACAGTACGGACTGCACGTCTGTGAGTTAGTACAGACACAGCACCTGCACAGTACGGACTGCACGTCTGTGCGTTAGTACAGACACAGCACCTGCACAGTACGGACTGCACGTCTGTGAGTTAGTACAGACACAGCACCTGCACAGTACGGACTGCACATCTGTGAGTTATTACAAACACAGCACCTGCACAGTACGGACTGCACGTCTGTGAGTTAGTACAGACACAGCACCTGCACAGTACGGACTGCACGTCTGTGCGTTAGTACAGACACAGCACCTGCACAGTACGGACTGCACATCTGTGAGTTATTACAAACACAGCACCTGCACAGTACGGACTGCACGTCTGTGAGTTAGTACAGACACAGCACCTGCACAGTACGGACTGCACGTCTGTGCGTTAGTACAGACACAGCACCCGCACAGTACGGACTGCACGTCTGTGCGTTAGTACAGACACAGCACCTGCACATCTGTGAGTTATTACAAACACAGCACCTGCACAGTACGGACTGCACGTGTGTGCGTTAGTACAGACACAGCACCTGCACAGTACGGACTGCACGTCTGTGCGTTAGTACAGACACAGCACCTGCACAGTACGGACTGCACGTCTGTGCGTTAGTACAGACACAGCACCTGCACAGTACGGACTGCACGTCTGTGAGTTAGTACAGACACAGCACCTGCACAGTACGGACTGCACATCTGTGCGTTAGTACAGACACAGCACCTGCACAGTACGGACTGCACATCTGTGCGTTAGTACAGACACAGCACCTGCACAGTACGGACTGCACGTGTGTGCGTTAGTACAGACACAGCACCTGCACAGTACGGATTGCACGTGTGTGCGTTAGTACAGACACAGCACCTGCACAGTACGGACTGCACGTCTGTGCGTTAGTACAGACACAGCACCTGCACAGTACGGACTGCACGTCTGTGCGTTAGTACAGACACAGCACCTGCACAGTACGGACTGCACACCTGTGCGTTAGTACAGACACAGCACCTGCACAGTACGGACTGCACATCTGTGAGTTATTACAAACAGCACCTGCACAGTACGGACTGCACATCTGTGAGTTATTACACACAGCACCTGCACAGTACGGACTGCACATCTGTGAGTTATTACAAACAGCACCTGCACAGTACGGACTGCTGTTACGGTTCGCGTGTCTGAACTCAGGACTGCTGGCTAGAAGTCAGTGTGCATCAGGTGTGCACCAACTGTATCAAGGTGTTCCGTGGTTTTCCTCGGTCCTACAGCAAATACTGAGTTCGTAACGTTGCAGTGCATGCTTCTTTCCCCTGCTGCACACCCCAACAGTCCGCTTACCGACACCTGACCTTCTTCACTTTGCAACGCTTCACCTTGCCCCCAAACTACCCTTCCCACACGGACAAGAGGGCACTGCCTGGGCCCTTCAAAGCAGCATGTTTCCTGTTTCCCCCTGCAATAATAATTACTGCCTGCTCCTTCTTAGTGACCGCCTTTCACTGCCAATGGTAACGCAGGATATACGAAACTTTACCAAGGCGATCTTTAGACTACTTGAGAGACCCTTGAAGATCGGAAAGACATGTTGTCTCGAAACGTCGGTAAATAAATACCACTCGACGCTGCGTAACATCCCAGAAGAGCGAAGATCTCATTTACGCCGCGGCGGAAGCCTCAAATCACGTTCATTACCTGCAAAAGTCATAAGGTACAAACGTTCATGTATTTTCATTTATGATCGTAAGAAAAGCACGGCCTTCCCTACGCCGATTTTCACGAAACCCGACACTATTACAGGAGGATTTTCTATACCGAATTTCACCCCATTACGGGAAGTACGGGCATAACTGCATCATGACTGGTTTTCGCGAAACTCAACCTAATCAACATCATTTTCATAAGAACTATGCCAAATTTCACGAAAATCGTCAGAACAGTTTAGTCGCTGATACTAGGTCACAGATGGGTGCACAGACATTGGCTCTGTATAACCTGCTCTCATTTTTGCTTCGTAAACAACGCATAGAAAATGATCAGTTAATGCTGTATATGGAAATAATAGCTGTTTGTTCTGAGATCCACACAAAACACATAAATACAGTCCGTACCGCGCAGTAAACACACTCCGTCTCAGTTATACAAACCAGTCAGTTAATGTTGTACAGTGAAATAATCGCTGTTTGTTCTGAGATCCACACAAAACACATAAATACAGTCCGTACCGCGCAGTAAACACACTCCGTCTCAGTTATACAAACCAGTCAGTTAATGTTGTACAGTGAAATAATCGCTGTTTGTTCTGAGATCCACACAAAAACACATAAATACAGTCCGTACCGCGCAGTAAACACACTCCGTCTCAGTTACACAAACCAGTCAGTTAATGTTGTACAGTGAAATAATCGCTGTTTGTTCTGAGATCCACACAAAACACATAAGTACAGTCCGTACCGCGCAGTAAACACACTCCGTCTCAGTTATACAAACCAGTCAGTTAATGCTGTACAGTGAAATAATCGCTGTTTGTTCTGAGATCCACACAAAACACATAAATACAGTCCGTACCGCGCAGTAAACACACTCCGTCTCAGTTACACAAACCAGTCAGTTAATGTTGTACAGTGAAATAATCGCTGTTTGTTCTGAGATCCACACAAAACACATAAGTACAGTCCGTACCGCGCAGTAAACACACTCCGTCTCAGTTATACAAACCAGTCAGTTAATGTTGTACAGTGAAATAATCGCTGTTTGTTCTGAGATCCACACAAAACACATAAATACCGTCCGTACCGCGCAGTAAACACACTCCGTCTCAGTTATACAAACCAGTCAGTTAATGTTGTACAGTGAAATAATCGCTGTTTGTTCTGAGATCCACACAAAACACATAAATACAGTCCGTACCGCGCAGTAAACACACTCCGTCTCAGTTATACAAACCAGTCAGTTAATGTTGTACAGTGAAATAATCGCTGTTTGTTCTGAGATCCACACAAAACACATAAATACAGTCCGTACCGCGCAGTAAACACACTCCGTCTCAGTTACACAAACCAGTCAGTTAATGTTGTACAGTGAAATAATCGCTGTTTGTTCTGAGATCCACACAAAACACATAAGTACAGTCCGTACCGCGCAGTAAACACACTCCGTCTCAGTTATACAAACCAGTCAGTTAATGTTGTACAGTGAAATAATCGCTGTTTGTTCTGAGATCCACACAAAACACATAAATACAGTCCGTACCGCGCAGTAAACACACTCCGTCTCAGTTATACAAACCAGTCAGTTAATGCTGTACAGTGAAATAATCGCTATTTGTTCTGAGATCCACACAAAAGACATAAATACAGTCCGTACCGCGCAGTAAACACACTCCGTCTCAGTTATACAAACCAGTCAGTTAATGCTGTACAGTGAAATAATCGCTGTTTGTTCTGAGATCCACACAAAACACATAAATACCGTCCGTACCGCGCAGTAAACACACTCCGTCTCAGTTATACAAACCAGTCAGTTAATGTTGTACAGTGAAATAATCGCTGTTTGTTCTGAGATCCACACAAAACACATAAATACAGTCCGTACCGCGCAGTAAACACACTCCGTCTCAGTTATACAAACCAGTCAGTTAATGTTGTACAGTGAAATAATCGCTGTTTGTTCTGAGATCCACACAAAACACATAAATACAGTCCGTACCGCGCAGTAAAACACACTCCGTCTCAGTTATACAAACCAGTCAGTTAATGTTGTACGGTGAAATAATCGCTGTTTGTTCTGAGATCCACACAAAACACATAAATACAGTCCGTACCGCGCAGTAAACACACTCCGTCTCAGTTATACAAACCAGTCAGTTAATGTTGTACAGTGAAATAATCGCTGTTTGTTCTCAGATCCACACAAAACACATAAATACACTGTGTGGGCAGAACGTAGAATTGTTGAATGTTAAACATGGTGGTACATATAGTAACCATTGGGCTTTAGAGGGGTTAACTGATATCGCAAGAACCAAAACAGCCCTAAATACTTTAAACAAACTTGATAATAAATTAAGCTACTTACACCAGTTCGTAAATGCTTCGTATTATTCACGAGGACATTTATCGAAAAGCTTGGTTCGATAGTTAACACTGCTGAAGTACATTCTGGTGGTTCGAATCCCGGCCGTCGCACCGACAGTCCTGCACTGTGTTGTGGCTCCCCTCACGTCTCCGCCACGTGACAGAGGGCACAGCTAGTGCCTAAACTTACACAAACACTTCTATCGCCCAACTGCTTGCTGGTTCATAATTACACATAAATGGAAAACGAATAAATTTGACAGTCTAGAGCTCCCAAAATGTCACGTTTTCAGACCAACTGTCATTTTCCATGCTCTTCCGCTACGCGCCAACCATCCGTGTGTTCCGTCTTACAACAGCAACGAAGACCAGACCGCTGACAGCTCAACCTTCCTCCAGCGAGGGAAGATTTGTGAATGAATGCGACGACCGGTGAGGGTAAGCGGCTGGCTGTTGGGGTGCCAACTGGTTGGCAAGAGGGGGTAAGGCGCTGAGCAGAAAACAGGTGGTTGGAGACTATCATGTAGCATGAATAGGTGGTTGGAGACTATCATATAGCATGAATACGTGGTTGGAGACTATCATGTAGCATGAATAGGTGGTTGGAGACTATCATATAGCATGAATACGTGGTTGGAGACTATCATGTAGCATGAATAGGTGGTTGGAGACTATCATATAGCATGAATACGTGGTTGGAGACTATCATGTAGCATGAATA
Source organism: Reticulitermes speratus (assembly GCA_021186555.1). Lineage (NCBI taxonomy): Eukaryota > Metazoa > Arthropoda > Insecta > Blattodea > Rhinotermitidae > Reticulitermes > Reticulitermes speratus. The sequence goes on along the minus strand of JAJKFL010000237.1, from coordinate 2,985,340 downwards.
GGTGGTTGGAGACTATCATATAGCATGAATACGTGGTTGGAGACTATCATGTAGCATAAGTAAGTGGTTGGAGACTATCATGTAGCATGAATAGGTGGCTGGAGACTATCATGTAGCATAAGTAAGTGGTTGGAGACTATCATGTAGCATGAATAGGTGGTTGGAGACTATCATGTAGCATGAATAGGTGGTTGGAGACTATCTTGTAGCATAAACATGTGATTGGAGACTATAATTTAGCATACGTAGGTGGTTGGAGATTATCATGTAGCATAAACAGGTGGTTGGAGACTATCTTGTAGCATAAACAGGTGATTAGAGACTATCATGTAGCATAAATAGGTTGTTGGAGACTATCATGTAGCATAAGTAGGTGGCTGGAGACTATCATATAGCATGAATAGGTGGCTGGAGAGTATCATGTAGCATGAATAGGTGGTTGGAGACTATCCTGTAGCATGAATAGGTGGCTGGAGACTATCATGTAGCATGAATAGGTGGTTGGAGACTATCATGTAGCATAAGTAGGTGGTTGGAGACTATCTTGTAGCATAAACAGGTGATTGGAGACTATCATGTAGCATAAATAGGTGGTTGGAGACTATCTTGTAGCATGAATAGGTGGCTGGAGACTATCATGTAGCATAAGTAGGTGGTTGGAGAATATCATGTAGCATAAGTAGGTGGTTGGAGACTATCTTGTAGCATGAATAGGTGGCTGGAGACTATCATGTAGCATGAATAGGTGGTTGGAGACTATCTTGTAGCATAAACATGTGATTGGAGACTATAATGTAGCATAAGTAGGTGGTTGGAGATTATCATGTAGCATAAACAGGTGGTTGGAGACTATCTTGTAGCATAAACAGGTGATTGGAGACTATCATGTAAAAATGACGTACAATATCGAGCAGGATTATGTGCTTGCAGACTATCGTGTAGAAAAACAAGCATATAAATGGCATCCAACGAGATCATTCCCGCGGCGTGTGGGCGTATGCGGCGCGGTGCGGGGGACTGTTGGCTAAAGCAAGGACTGTCATTAGTGGCAGCGACAGACGGTTATGCTATCGCACACACAATGAAAACATCAAGCATTTCGAGTAGCGCAGTCAGCGAGTGAAATGCGTACAGAACAGTCCGCCACTCGTCTCTGCCCTGAGCCAAATTAAGTCAATACACGATCTCCCATCCAATTTCCGTGAGATAATTTTAATATTATCCTCTGATCTGCGCCTAGGTCTTACCAGTGTTCTCTTTTCTTCATGTTTCCCCATCAAACCCCATCCATTTCTCTTCTCTCCCATACCTGTCACATGCCCGCCCATTTAATCCTCCTTCATTTCATCACCCGACTAGCAAACTAGATGTTAAATTAAAACACAAATATGTGATATCCTTAAATCAGGATCTTACTTTGGGCAGAAGGACGGCCTTGTTAAAGTTCGCAGCTCCATGAATATAGTAACAACACAACCACAGTCGTGCTCGTATAACTCTCATAGCACGACCTTTCTATCAAGCTTTCACTTTCACATACAGAATGACGTAATGTACATCAATCGCAACAAAAACTTTAAGGCTGAGGTTACGTTCCCGAAAATCTCAATGTTAAACCTAATAACGGAAACCGAAACATGTTTCCACATGACTAGTAAACTACTACCAGTCTGACCGATGAAGATTCCGGCTGCCGCCAGCGAAAACAGCGTTATTCCGAGTCCGGCCACTAAACTTTGTCACCGTTCGGGTAACACACGTTGTTTGGGGCAACTTAAAAGCGGACTGTCTGCATAAACAATCAAACTAAAAACAGCGATTTTGATCACACAGTAAGTTACGTGCTTATTTATTACCTGCACGCATTATTTTATCAAAGTTTAGTGGCGCCACTGCAGTGTCGGTGTAACGCCACTCACAGTCCGGAATATTGCGCTGGAATGTCGTCTGTAAATAGGGTAGGCCCTGTTGTTCGGTGATTTGGAATAACCGTTGGCTAACTACACCAACTTCCCTGCGACGATGCGAACTAGATTCGGCTGGCACACGAGACGTTTCAGTGGTCCCGTCTTTTTAATACACTAACGTGCTTCCACAGTGCATAAAGTCATTCACAATCAGCTGCAGGACTATAGGTAGGACCCGTTTTACGACAGGGTTAGGTTCCAGCAAAACAGGGTCGTAAAATGAAAAGTCGTAAAACGAGAACAAAATATAATGTAATTGAATGAGATAGGTTCCAAAATTCCCAAAATTTTTCCAAGTATGTACCAATATTTAAGGTAATATTTTGAAACTGTCGTTAATGTGAAAAGTCGTAAAATGGACCGTCGTAAAACGGGACCTACCTGTACTAGCTTCTGACCGATCATGCTCCGTAAGTTGCTGTATCAAGGAGCGAATACAGGGCCTGCGATTTTCTTTACAACAAACTGGTTACTGCCTTCTGCATGTAAAGCTTTACTTAACATCTCTGTGTTTTGCCACACTATGCAAGTACAGTTGAACTCGGTTATTACGTCACGAAATGGACTGTATACGTTGTGTCGTTATAAACGAGTGTTGTTATAACCGAGGAATATAATGTTACGGTTAACAGTGAGGAACTAATTGGTACCACAGCATACCTGACGATATAGGCGAGATGTCGTATAAACCGATGTTGTCATAACCGGGTTCGAGAGTATTTGCTTGGAATTATTGTCGCAATACACAGCGATTATTTCTCTAAACATTAACAGACTACTGCTGGTTACGATGCAGGCGCTAAGTGTTTGATATCAGGTAGTAACTGAGTTCTTACATATTTGTTACATGAATGAAAGTCTTTATATTGCGCAACAGCCCAACTAGGGCCTAGGCCGCTTCACTGTTGAGGTTTCTATAAAGGTAAAGCAATCCCATTACAGGCCTGGACAGACCCTTAGGGTTCCAGGAGGTTGGGGTTCCCAGATTTCTAGACAATCGGCACATGAAGGTGGTAAGGTTGTCAGCCCAACGCACCGGCCGCCTTTACCCCCAGGAAATATTCCTGGTACTGATTTCTGTTAGAGACTGAGTCGACCCCAAGGCCATAGTGCGACCGAAAGGATTATGTCAATGAAAAGTTCCAATTACACCATCGGGAATCGAACCCGCGACCTTGTTTCTATATCATACACAATTAGACACACACAAACCCGGTAGGACTCCTCTGCACGAGTGATCAGCTCGTCGCAGAGGCCGCTACATACACAACACACGTAAAAGACGAACGTCCATGCCCTCGGCGGGATTCGAACCCGCGATAGCAGGAATGGAGTAGCCGCGGACCTGCGCCTTAAACCGCACGGCCACCGGGATCGGCCGTGAATGAAATCAGTCCATCAAATACAGCGGAGCAAGCAGCACACTGCGCTGCTGCTGTGTGCTCTAGCGCTAGCGAGAGCGATAACTGAACATATCTGCGCAAAAACTGACCGCAGTACTGCGCAATTAAATTACAGGTTCATTCCTAAACTACCGTCACTGCCCCACAAAAAAGGGTAATTTTTATTTATTTCTGAATGCTTTTTCACCATCTTCAGTAGCTATATTTCCAGTACTGAGAGAAGAATGCCCTTGTATTTGTTGTCTAAAGGGAAAAATGATGAAATTTGTAAAGGAAATGCAGAAAAGTCAAAACGAAAAGTGTTTCGTAAGTGGTCAACTTTAGTTGTTAGAACCAGTGGTAACTTGACATTTATGGAAGGCATTTCTATGGGTCTGCAGCACCAGGTGCGCCCCCAGAAACTTTCATATGAGGGGGGGGGGGGGGGGCTGACCCCGAGGCTATATAATTTGATTTAAAAAATTATGTTATAAAACCATGTCATAAGTACAACATAACTGTCTGCAACTACATTTATATACATACAAACATAACTACATGTTACATGACCAACTCACATAATTTAAACCACAACATATAATTTTCTTGTTTCTTTTTTAATTTCATCTAAGATATCCAAAAGTTTTTAAATTTATTTTTCAAAATTCTAACGTAATAATAGTCAGCCGATTTCAGTGTTTGATTTCGTCTGACGGGTAAATCACGTAAAACGTATGATACAAACGTGTCTAATAAATCTGCGTTTTTTTTTTTTAATTTCGATTTGGGTGCGCCCCCCCGTGCAGCACATTCAAACCACGAATCCTAAGCTCGATTTCCTCCTTGTGTCGTGACAAATGTTTCCGATACACGCCGCAGTGTCCCGCGGGCAAAGCCCACACTCCTAAACAGCGCAGCATCGAGCCGAACCAACAGCAGCTCACAGCAGACTGGCCGCCTCTTAACACGTTAAATCCCGGACGTAAGACAAAAACCAACGACCAATTTATTATACTTTCACTCTAAAGGTAACGGGATTCGATTCCCGCCACGGACAAGACACTTTTCTCATTCTCAAAACGTCCAGAACGCCTCTGGGGCCCACCCATTCTCTTATTAGATTGGTAACTGGGGGTTCTTCCACAGTAAAAGGCGGCCAGGGCCTGAATCTGAACACTAACCTCCATCTAGTGCCGTGGTTAAGAATAAGTGGAGCTACGCCTTCATGCCGTGGACAGGATTATACATTTTTATTCGTTCTCCAGCGGGCAATATTTTGTTGTAAGTTTATGGAAAGCAAAAAAATTATTATAAATTTGGGGAAAGGGGGAACTGAAATGTGTACACAGCAAATTTGAGGTCAATAGGGGGGAAAAATTGTGATATTTGGAAATGCACAGCCTTTAGCAACAACACTCAAATTTTATGTCATTCACATCGGACATCTTGCGATCATATGAGATCGAGACGTGTTTGTACGCGTGCTCCATTTGGGTGTAAACTGGAAACTGGAAACTTGTACCTGGAACGGCTCACTTTAAAATGTTTAAATTTATAACATTGTAATTTTATGATTATTAACTTTGTATATTTTAGAATTTCAATATTTCAATCATCTTAATAAGGGAGACACAATACGTAGATCAGCTGTTGGCCTTGTTACCCCTTTGTTCAGAATAATTCCCTGATGATGGCACCTCAGTGCCGAAACATGTAGCAGTTTTATACGTTAAATGTATATTATTAATTGCATAACTTGGTTGATGTATTAATAAAGACTCAGACAGAAGGTTCATCATCGCTCATACAAAATCTCATCAGTGCATATGAATTCTGAGCCACTTCACATTTAAAAAAAAACCACCCCCGTTAAGATATATCCTAACACCATCCCCCCCACCCCAACTTTGCATTTTATATACGACGCCGCTATCACAACTTCCATCACTGTCTCAAATCTGACAAAATTCGTAAGTTGTAAGCATATAGAAGGTCATTACTCTATCTGAAAACTTATTAACCACTTTGTCGGTGCTTTGTCGTATTAACAGTGCACTCATGCGACCGCTCTACTAAGCGCGGCGTGAAGAGGGAAGCTGTAGTTGTCAGATAAAATAATGGCCAGTGAATGACAGTAAACTCACCGCAGAAGAGCAGGTCACCAACCAGGAGACCGATACCAACAACCTGTAACACAACACAACGCAACATTGCCTTCACACTGCTCACACAATTTTTGCTACTATAACACTAACACAAGCAGCACTCTACTAGCACACTTGACACACACATACCGCACGCCGGGGCCGACCATTCCGCCACCGGTGTGTCGAGCTCCGCTCTCCTTCCCCACAGCACTTCAACGCCAGACTGCCGAGATCCTTCCTGAAGCAGCCTCACTACGGCCCGGTCGGGGCGGGGTTAAACTCTCATCTCTCGCCTTGCCACACACAAACTCGCAGACTGAAAAATCTCCAGGAAACACTTGCAACCGACAAGCCAGTGTCTCGGTGGATTTCTCCCTCAGCGCTCGTCAAGTTTGTCTTCACCAGACTGCTTGGAAGAGAAAAACCTTTGGGAGATTTCCAGCCAGCAAGCAAGCGAACCTGCTGTGGAGGCCCAGCCTGTCTTTGGAGCGTTGGATTAGTTCTGGTGGGTGGAGAGTGAGGGGAGAGGGCAGAGACTAAAGCAGCATGGAACATTGAGCGCCGATCGTCTGACTGAAACATGTGGGGACTCTGGCGGGCATCGGTGGCCCCAATGCTGGCTGCAGCGGTCGGTGTACTCTTGTTGGTGCATCGCGGTCAATCTGCGGTAAGTACACGAACACTAGCATTGCTTTAAACTCACTGGCTTGCAGAACCAGATATTTACATGTGTCATTACTAGCGTTACGAATGGTTAACCCTTTAAAGCTTAAGGTGGGCACAAAAAAAAAAACACTAACTACTTTTCTTATAATATGCTTTAATGTCCGAAGAAAGCATTGTTTCGTTTCAACGTTCTTATCCTTCGCCCGCTTGTCCTTATAACAGTAGCATTGTTGTAGAATGATACTGAACAGAGGAAAAGCGAAGTACTGGGAGAAAACCCTGTTTCAGTGCCACTTTGGCCGCCACAAATCTCAAATGGAGTGGCCCAGGATCGAACCCGGGCCTCCGCGATGAAAGGCAGGAAATTAACTGCCTGAGCAATGGCATGGCCGTTAAAAATAAAGAGTAAGCTGAATTATATATAAAGATCCAGTCCGTACCGCGCAGTAAACACACTCCGTCTCAGTTATACAAACCAGTCAGTTAATGCTGTACAGTGAAATAATCGCTGTTTGTTCTGAGATCCACACAAAACACATAAATACAGTCCGTACCGCGCAGTAAACACACTCCGTCTCAGTTATACAAACCAGTCAGTTAATGCTGTACAGTGAAATAATCGCTGTTTGTTCTGAGATCCACACAAAACACATAAATACAGTCAGTACCGCGCAGTAAACACACTCCGTCTCAGTTATACAAACCAGTCAGTTAATGTTGTACAGTGAAATAATCGCTGTTTGTTCTGAGATCCACACAAAACACATAAATACACTGTGTGGGCAGAACGTAGAATTGTTGAATGTTAAACGTGGTGGTACATATAGTAACCACTGGGCTTTAGAGGGGATAGTTAAAGACTCAGTTCGTACCGCGCAGTAAACACACTCCGTCTCAGTTATACAAACCAGTTAGTTAATGTTGTACAGTGAAATAATCGCTGTTTGTTCTGAGATCCACACAAAACACATAAATACAGTCCGTACCGCGCAGTAAACACACTCCGTCTCAGTTACACAAACCAGTCAGTTAATGCTGTACAGTGAAATAATCGCTGTTTGTTCTGAGATCCACACAAAACACATAAATACATTGTGTGGGCAGAACGTAGAATTGTTGAATGTTGAACCTGGCGGTACGTATAGTAACCACTGGGCTTTAAAGGGTTAATTAAAATGCAGATTATGATATAGTCCAGCTTCAAGTTCTAATCCCATAAAAGTATTCAATCGCTTGTTAATTCTAATTCGGCTGCTTTGTTGAGGTTAGGTGATATCTAGTCAACGCTGCCCTAAGCCATCAGGTTAGCGCTACGTAGGCTTGTGGTAACCCAAACCACAATCAAAACTTCTGTGCAGTTAATCATAAGTTATTTACGTAGATCCTGTAGCCGATGGTAGAGACGGGCTCCAGATGTGGATAGGAACCGCGAAGGTATTGTCTGTAGCCTACATTGATGGGCAGTGGATATTGGTCGGTCGCCTTGTTTGTGGTTGGGCTGGGGGGGGGGGGGGGCATGTTACGAAATGTTGCACAGCGTTTGGAGGTTAGGAATGAATTAAATAAGGGGAGAATGTGAAGAGTGACGTGTGTGCGAGGTGCTTGAGGGTTAGATTTAGTGGGAGATTAGGTCAGATGGGATGAGATTTAGTGGGAGGTTAGGTCAGAGGGGATGAGATTTAGTGGGAGGTTAGGTCAGATGGGATTAGATTTAGTGGGAGGTTAGGTCAGATGGGATTAGATTTAGTGGGAGGTTAGGTCAGATGGGATGAGATTTAGTGGGAGGTTAGGTCAGATGGGATTAGATTTAGTGGGAGGTTAGGTCAGATGGGATTAGATTTAGTGGGAGGTTAGGTCAGATGGGATGAGATTTAGTGGGAGGTTAGGTCAGATGGGATTAGATTTAGTGGGAGGTTAGGTCAGATGGGATTAGATTTAGTGGGAGGTTAGGTCAGAGGGGATGAGATTTAGTGGAGGTTAGGTCAGATGGATTAGATTTAGTGGGAGGTTAGGTCAGATGGGATTAGATTTAGTGGGAGGTTAGGTCAGATGGGATGAGATTTAGTGGGAGGTTAGGTCAGATGGGATTAGATTTAGTGGGAGGTTAGGTCAGAGGGGATTAGATTTAGTGGGAGGTTAGGTCAGATGGGATTAGATTTAGTGGGAGGTTAGGTCAGATGGGATAGTTGTTGTCCTGAAGGAGCAGTATATGATGGTGATGTATTTATTGACGTCAGTTCATGCACAACGGTTCGTGGAACTGCTCGCTGATTGGTTTGCCACAGGGCACAGTGCCCAACACACGGTATATACCGCATTACTTCGAATTTAAGAGGCGCTTTTTGTCTAATTTTTCCGAACTGAAAATCAGGGTGCTTCTAAAATTCGAGGTATTATTATTCACTCTTTGAAAGTCCCGAAAATATAATTTTCGTCGAAGAACAAACGGCCTCGCTAAAAGAGCAGTGAAGTGTATCTGCTTGCAAAAATTGTCGACTTGTACGAGATATTGTTTGAAACATATTTACTACTATAGTTTACAGATTAAAATTGTAATCTGTAAAATCATATTTATCATGTAATAAATATTGTAATCATATTGTAACCGTAATATTTTAACAACAGCACAAGTTGTACTTTTATACACAAGCTATATCAACACCGCAGCCTACTGCAGACTGTGGAACGTTGTAAATAGCGGCTTGTTACTGGCAGTTGGTTTTAAACATGGCGTATTGCGCTGTCTGAAGATGGTACGTTTGTGCCGAAACATGTCGCAGCTACGTGTTTAACACTGATAACTAATAATGTGCGTTTGGTTGGTACAATAAATTGAATACAGTGATATTTACTGTTTGTGATTACCATTCAAATTTTGTTTTCTTGAAAATCCCTTTTTAAAAGTGGGGTACGTCTTAAATTAGGGGGCGTCTTAGTAATACGGCACAGTTTAATGTTTCCCATGTGCCGTGCAATACGATGTCTATACAGCATTTAATTAAATCCTGTATAAACAGCGCAGTTTCAGTTTTGCGTTTCGTTGGTTTTTTTTTTTTTTTTGCCATTTACGCCCTGTTTTATTAAAATATTTTCCTACCATTATTACTTGTTTTTATTCATGCACTTTACTGTTCTTCTGTAGCATTCAATAAACCACTTCATTTGGCTAAACATGTGGCTGGCTGTTATGAACGGTTGTGAGCCTTCGAGTTTAATAACACCATATCAGCTGCTGAAGTTATGGAGTTTGAAAATATTACTGCCTGACATATGGAAGGGCGCTGAAGTGAAAGGTCTGAGCTATGTGGGAGTATCTATCTGGGGGGGGGGGGGGGAGGTGCGGAAAACAGAAACTTCGGAACAACCGGGATTTCAACTGCGTAACTCCTGACAGTATGACACCTTACTGCTGACAGTATGACACCTTACTGCTGACAGTATGACACCTTACTGCTGACAGTATATGAAACAACTGTCAGAACACGACCTTACTGTTTTGTGGTAGATCAAGAGCTGTTACAATACGTTGCGTTTTGTACATATACAGGGTGATTCAAAATGAATTGAACAGTTTAAATATTTATTACTCAGTAACTAAGTATCATATAAATATGTAGTGCCCCCTGGTGGCGGAAATGTGTACAATTTTCAAGCGCCAAAATCAGGGGGAAAACAAATTTAGGGTAGCTCTACAATTTGGGGCTTACAGAATGTTTATACAATACTTAGAAACTGAGTAATAAATTTTTGAAAAGGGTTCAATTTTTTAATCACCCTGTATATTCCGGTGATCAGATTAGTGTTAATAGATACGAGAACTGGGATTCTGACGATGAAGGTACTACGAACCGTCGAAACATCAGGATCTATTTACCCAGCGACACGGCGTCACACCCCAAAAGACACGAATCTTTAACATTAAACGGCTGTTAAAACAAAAGTGATAGTGCACATACTTGTCTGGATCAGTTAGTGAAAGTCAGGAGCCTGCTTTGTACACTGTCCTTATTTATGTGACAACTGTCGTCAGGAGCCTGCATTGTACACTGTCCTTATTTATGTGACAACTGTCGTCAGGAGCCTGCATTGTACACTGTCCTTATTTATGTGACAACTTGTCGTTAGGAGCCTACTTTGTACACTGTCCTTATTTATGTGACAACTGCCGTCAGGAGCCTGCATTGTACACTGTCCTTATTTATGTGACAACTGTCGTCAGGAGCCTGCATTGTACACTGTCATTTATGTGACATTGTCGTCAGGAGCCTGCATTGTACACTGTCCTTATTTATGTGACAACTGTCGTCAGGAGCCTGCATTGTACACTGTCCTTATTTATGTGACAACTGTCGTCAGGAGCCTGCATTGTACACTGTTCTTATTTATGTGACACTTGTCGTCAGGAGCCTGCATTGTACACTGTCCTTATTTATGTGACAACTGTCGTCAGGAGCCTGCATTGTACACTGTCCTTATTTATGTGACAACTGTCGTCAGGAGCCTGCATTGTACACTGTCCTTATTTATGTGACACTTGTCGTCAGGAGCCTGCATTGTACACTGTCCTTATTTATGTGACAACTGTCGTCAGGAGCCTGCATTGTACACTGTCCTTATTTATGTGACAAATTGTCGTCAGGAGCCTGCATTGTACACTGTCCTTATTTATGTGACAACTGTCGTCAGGAGCCTGCATTGTACACTGTCCTTATTTATGTGACAACTGTCGTCAGGAGCCTGCATTGTACACTGTCCTTATTTATGTGACATCTGTCGTCAGGAGCCTGCATTGTACACTGTCCTTATTTATGTGACAACTGTCGTCAGGAGCCTGCATTGTACACTGTCCTTATTTATGTGACAACTGCCTTTCGTCAGGAGCCTGCATTGTACACTGTCCTTATTTATGTGACAACTGTCGTCAGGAGCCTGCATTGTACACTGTCCTTATTTATGTGACAACTGCCTTTCGTCAGGAGCCTGCATTGTACACTGTCCTTATTTATGTGACAACTGTCGTCAGGAGCCTGCATTGTACACTGTCCTTATTTATGTGACAACTGTCGTCAGGAGCCTGCATTGTACACTGTCCTTATTTATGTGACAACTGTCGTCAGGAGCCTGCATTGTACACTGTCCTTATTTATGTGACACTTGTCGTCAGGAGCCTGCATTGTACACTGTCCTTATTTATGTGACAACTGTCGTCAGGAGCCTGCATTGTACACTGTCCTTATTTATGTGACACTTGTCGTCAGGAGCCTGCATTGTACACTGTCCTTATTTATGTGACAACTGTCGTCAGGAGCCTGCATTGTACACTGTCCTTATTTATGTGACAACTTGTCGTCAGGAGCCTGCATTGTACACTGTCCTTATTTATGTGACAACTGTCGTCAGGAGCCTGCATTGTACACTGTCCTTATTTATGTGACAACTGTCGTCAGGAGCCTGCATTGTACACTGTCCTTATTTATGTGACAACTGTCGTCAGGAGCCTGCATTGTACACTGTCCTTATTTATGTGACAACTGTCGTCAGGAGCCTGCATTGTACACTGTCCTTATTTATGTGACATCTGTCGTCAGGAGCCTGCATTGTACACTGTCCTTATTTATGTGACAACTGTCGTCAGGAGCCTGCATTGTACACTGTCCTTATTTATGTGACAACTGTCGTCAGGAGCCTGCATTGTACACTGTCCTTATTTATGTGGCAACTGTCGTCAGGAGCCTGCATTGTACACTGTCCTTATTTATGTGACAACTGCCGTCAGGAGCCTGCATTGTACACTGTCCTTATTTATGTGACAACTGCCGTCAGGAGCCTGCATTGTACACTGTCCTTATTTATGTGACAACTGTCGTCAGGAGCCTGCATTGTACACTGTCCTTATTTATGTGACAACTGTCGTCAGGAGCCTGCATTGTACACTGTCCTTATTTATGTGACAACTGTCGTCAGGAGCCTGCATTGTACACTGTCCTTATTTATGTGACAACTGTCGTCAGGAGCCTGCATTGTACACTGTCCTTATTTATGTGGCAACTGTCGTCAGGAGCCTGCATTGTACACTGTCCTTATTTATGTGACAACTGCCGTCAGGAGCCTGCATTGTACACTGTCCTTATTTATGTGACAACTGCCGTCAGGAGCCTGCATTGTACACTGTCCTTATTTATGTGACAACTGTCGTCAGGAGCCTGCATTGTACACTGTCCTTATTTATGTGACAACTGTCGTCAGGAGCCTGCATTGTACACTGTCCTTATTTATGTGGCAACTGTCGTCAGGAGCCTGCATTGTACACTGTCCTTATTTATGTGACAACTGCCGTCAGGAGCCTGCATTGTACACTGTCCTTATTTATGTGACAATCTGTCGTTAGGAGCCTGCATTGTACACTGTCCTTATTTATGTGACAACTGTCGTCAGGAGCCTGCATTGTACACTGTCCTTATTTATGTGACAACTGTCGTCAGGAGCCTGCATTGTACACTGTCCTTATTTATGTGACAACTGTCGTCAGGAGCCTGCATTGTACACTGTCCTTATTTATGTGACAACTGCCGTTCGTCACTTGCTGCCGCTTAACATTGAGGAACTACTTGGTACCACAGAATGTCTGACGTTATATACGAGGCGTCGTATAAACCGGGTTTCGGCTGTACTTTCATATGTATTCCTGAGTTTGTCTCTTTTCGTGCATTACAATTCAGAGCCGTCTTAAGGAAAGTTCAGACTACTCTCTCGCGTGCTTGTGATGCTCGCAGTGACTGTACAGACGGCTGGTTTACTAACTTTGAGGTTAAATCCGACGTATGTTTAACGTGCATAGTGTCTAGGTTCTGTGCAAAAATCAACTAAATTAAAAGAAAACAGTGTACTATTAAGTAACACTGAGGCGCGTTCGCGTAACCATTGTTGACGTGGAAAAGCAGAAAGTATTACATATTTGAGTGTGTCTGTAGCCTTAGTTATCCAGCATGCAAAGCGCATGCGCCGTATTATATTGTCATCTGTAGTCTGTCTGGCTGTACCATATTTTTCCACATTATCTCATAAACGGCACGATTTTCGGAAAAAAAATTATTGAACATAAAATGTGTGTTTTGATTTTCTGTACAACTTTTGTCTGAAACATTTCCCATTCTAAGAAGAATTCAGCGAGATATTATCATAAATGTACATAGGTCTTCATGTAAAGTATCTTTATTGTTGTCAGATTTTAATGAAACTAGAATTTTCTCGACAAATTTTCGAAAAATCGTCAAATATCATATTTCATGAAAATCCGTCCAGTGGGGCCCGAGTTGTTCCATGCGGACTTAGAGACAGACTGGTATGACGAAGCTAATAGTCGCTTTTCGCAATTTGGGAGCACGCGTAAAAACCGTAGTTATGTATATGTATGTGTATGACAAGACACGTATACTGTTAGGAAGAAGGCTGTATTATTGTCTTGTGGTATAGGTTTTGTTAGTAGGACAGCCGTTGCTGTTCTGCCTAGTCTCTCCAAGTTAAACTATTATCTCTGTTTTCAGTAAGCAAGCACTCTGATTTTGCCATAAACAAACTGCGTGGTCATCTGTAAAAGCACAGTTCAGCCTTGCTAATAATAAAATGTCTGTCAACTTGTCTCCACCCACCATAATTGCATGGTCAGTACACGTAGGGTCCAACCCTGTTATAACGACATCGGTTTATGCGTTACCTCGTTATACCGTGATACATTCTGTGGTACCAATTAATTCCTCACTGTTAACCATAACATTATACTCCTCGGTTATAACAACACTCGTTTATAACGACACAAAGTATTCAGTCCCTTTTAATGACGTTATAACGAGTTCGACTGTTTTTATAAAACATATGTGAATGGAAGACGCTCTTGTCTTGCTCCATCGTCAGTTTCACGAATCATGTTTGTTTGTTTTTCTGGCGACGTGACCCGCTTATTATGCAGTTGCAAGCAAGCGACAGTCCATCCAATGAGCGCTGTGGTTACCGGAAGTCCTGTTGAAGCCTCTATGTTTAAAGAAAGCCGTTCGTTATAGTTGCTGATGTCGGCCTGTCGTGGTACCGCGTGCAGCTCGCTGACGTAACGGAAAAATGTTTTTCCCGTTTCATATTTGTAAATAAACTTACGATTTATCAACTGACCGTTAGCAGGAAGTTACACTGGACGCCGACACACTATAAGTACTTAAGTGGTCAGCTTTCGCACCCTGGCCACGTTAGTACGGAAGAAAGAACACACTGTACTTTTTCAATAGGAGGTTCGGTGGGACCCAGATATATTCTGGGCGTTTTGGAGAAAAGATAAATCGTCTTGCTAATTCCGGAAATGACCCCGGGTTGCGGCAGCCACTCGCCAAGGTCACCTAACTTGCTCTCCCATTTTGAGTGTAATAAGAAAGTTTTGCAGTATGAAAGCAGGGAGGTGGTATAGTTATAGGCAGCCTTAAAATGTGGTGCGGGCAACTTCAGCAAAATTTGGTCTGCATTTGGGCAACATGAAATTCAATACACAAAATGGAAAATAATATTATATAGGTATAATTATTTATAATTTTAACTGTATATTTTTCTACTTATTACTCAATAGAAATGCACTTATAGTAATAGGAAAAATTTATTAAAAAAAAGTGCTGCTTTTGGCACATTGTTAGGCGCGATTGCAAAATTGCGGAAAGTGACTATTAGCTTCGTCATGTCTGTCCGAATGTAACAACTCGGCTTCCACTGGACGGATTTTCATGAAATTTGATACGTGAGTATTTTCCGAAAACCTGTCGAGAAAATTCAAGTTTCATTATAATCTGAAAAGAATAACGGGTACTTTACATGAAGACGTATGTACATTTACGATAATATCTCGCTGAATTCTTCTTAGAATGAGAAATGTTTCAGACAAAAGTTGTACACAAAATCAAAACACACATTTTATGTTCAATAACTTTTTTCCGAAAATCGTGTCGTTTATGAGATAATGTGGACAAATTTGGTACAGCCAGAGGCCACAGATGACAATATAATACGGCGCATGCGCTTTGCATGCTGAGTAACTGAGGCTACAGACACATTATTTATTGCTTTTGCACGGCAACAGTGGTTACATTGCCTGTTTTGTTTGTTGGTGAAGTCATGCGGGTTGATGCGGAAAACAATGGGAAGAACTCGTGGTGCTCGATTCCACCCACACCTGTTATCTTATCTTGTATGTCTTCAGCTGTATCTGCAGTAAAATGTTGAGGCTCCGTAGGAGATCAACACTTACGGTACTCATGATACCGGGTGATTCAAAAACTAGGTAACATTTCACATGTTTATCATAAATTAACCATCGAGCCCACGATAACGCGACATACAGGCGCGTAGCTGCCGCATAGCAAGAGTATACACGTCATAGGGCGCCTACGAGCCAGTCGCAACAAATTATTATTTTCGCATTAACTGAAGGCCAACAAACAATCGGGCGAATTCGAGCGTATTCGCGAGAACTCAAATTCGTACGAATAGGCTTCAGCGTTGGCAACCGTAGTTTATTAATGGCACATAGGAAGTTGGTGTTAAGTGCGAGACCTAGTGCCTTACTTAGTGAGATGTGTTTTGTTACATAATTTGTAGAGACCAAGATACATTCCAAAATCCATCAACGGTCTTTATGGATGCAAACAGAGAACAACTCCTTTTGGATTTCTTGAACACAAAATCTCGTGTTCGTATTAGAAGCAGAGATTTTAAGCCTATGTTCTTTTATTTTTTGGCATCTGCTTCTCGAATGTATCGACTTTGTTTATCACAGAGGATTGGTCCATGTACCCGCCTATGGCAGGACTGAATTTAGCCTGAAATGTAGGTAAAGACTCAGTCCGTACTGCGCAGTAAACACACTCCGTCTCAGTTATACAAACCAGTCAGTTAATGCTGTACAGTGAAATAATCGCTGTTTGTTCTGAGATCCACACAAAACACATAAATACAGTCCGTACCGCGCAGTAAACACACTCCGTCTCAGTTATACAAACCAGTCAGTTAATGCTGTACAGTGAAATAATCGCTGTTTGTTCTGAGATCCACACAAAACACATAAATACAGTCCGTACCGCGCAGTAAACACACTCCGTCTCAGTTATACAAACCAGTCAGTTAATGTTGTACAGTGAAATAATCGCTGTTTGTTCTGAGATCCACACAAAACACATAAATACAGTCCGTACCGCGCAGTAAACACACTCCGTCTCAGTTATACAAACCAGTCAGTTAATGTTGTACAGTGAAATAATCGCTGTTTGTTCTGAGATCCACACAAAACACATAAATACAGTCCGTACCGCGCAGTAAACACACTCCGTCTCAGTTATACAAACCAGTCAGTTAATGCTGTACAGTGAAATAATCGCTGTTTGTTCTGAGATCCACACAAAACACATAAATACAGTCCGTACCGCGCAGTAAACACACTCCGTCTCAGTTATACAAACCAGTCAGTTAATGTTGTACAGTGAAATAATCGCTGTTTGTTCTGAGATCCACACAAAACACATAAATACAGTCCGTACCGCGCAGTAAACACACTCCGTCTCAGTTATACAAACCAGTCAGTTAATGTTGTACAGTGAAATAATCGCTGTTTGTTCTGAGATCCACACAAAACACATAAATACAGTCCGTACCGCGCAGTAAACACACTCCGTCTCAGTTATACAAACCAGTCAGTTAATGTTGTACAGTGAAATAATCGCTGTTTGTTCTGAGATCCACACAAAACACATAAATACAGTCCGTACCGCGCAGTAAACACACTCCGTCTCAGTTATACAAACCAGTCAGTTAATGTTGTACAGTGAAATAATCGCTGTTTGTTCTGAGATCCACACAAAACACATAAATACAGTCCGTACCGCGCAGTAAACACACTCCGTCTCAGTTATACAAACCAGTCAGTTAATGTTGTACAGTGAAATAATCGCTGTTTGTTCTGAGATCCACACAAAACACATAAATACAGTCCGTACCGCGCAGTAAACACACTCCGTCTCAGTTATACAAACCAGTCAGTTAATGCTGTACAGTGAAATAATCGCTGTTTGTTCTGAGATCCACACAAAACACATAAATACAGTCCGTACCGCGCAGTAAACACACTCCGTCTCAGTTATACAAACCAGTCAGTTAATGTTGTACAGTGAAATAATCGCTGTTTGTTCTGAGATCCACACAAAACACATAAATACAGTCCGTACCGCGCAGTAAACACACTCCGTCTCAGTTATACAAACCAGTCAGTTAATGCTGTACAGTGAAATAATCGCTGTTTGTTCTGAGATCCACACAAAACACATAAATACAGTCCGTACCGCGCAGTAAACACACTCCGTCTCAGTTATACAAACCAGTCAGTTAATGCTGTACAGTGAAATAATCGCTGTTTGTTCTGAGATCCACACAAAACACATAAATACAGTCCGTACCGCGCAGTAAACACACTCCGTCTCAGTTATACAAACCAGTCAGTTAATGCTGTACAGTGAAATAATCGCTGTTTGTTCTGAGATCCACACAAAACACATAAATACAGTCCGTACCGCACAGTAAACACACTCCGTCTCAGTTATACAAACCAGTCAGTTAATGCTGTACAGTGAAATAATCGCTGTTTGTTCTGAGATCCACACAAAACACATAAATACAGTCCGTACCGCGCAGTGAACACACTCCGTCTCAGTTATACAAACCAGTCAGTTAATGCTGTACAGTGAAATAATCGCTGTTTGTTCTGAGATCCACACAAAACACATAAATACAGTCCGTACCGCGCAGTGAACACACTCCGTCTCAGTTATACAAACCAGTCAGTTAATGTTGTACAGTGAAATAATCGCTGTTTGTTCTGAGATCCACACAAAACACATAAATACAGTCCGTACCGCGCAGTAAACACACTCCGTCTCAGTTATACAAACCAGTCAGTTAATGTTGTACAGTGAAATAATCGCTGTTTGTTCTGAGATCCACACAAAACACATAAATACAGTCCGTACCGCGCAGTAAACACACTCCGTCTCAGTTATACAAACCAGTCAGTTAATGCTGTACAGTGAAATAATCGCTGTTTGTTCTGAGATCCACACAAAACACATAAATACAGTCCGTACCGCGCAGTAAACACACTCCGTCTCAGTTATACAAACCAGTCAGTTAATGTTGTACAGTGAAATAATCGCTGTTTGTTCTGAGATCCACACAAAACATATAAATACAGTCCGTACCGCGCAGTAAACACACTCCGTCTCAGTTATACAAACCAGTCAGTTAATGTTGTACAGTGAAATAATCGCTGTTTGTTCTGAGATCCACACAAAACACATAAATACAGTTCGTACCGCGCAGTAAACACACTCCGTCTCAGTTATACAAACCAGTCAGTTAATGCTGTACAGTGAAATAATCGCTGTTTGTTCTGAGATCCACACAAAACACATAAATACAGTCCGTACCGCGCAGTAAACACACTCCGTCTCAGTTATACAAACCAGTCAGTTAATGTTGTACAGTGAAATAATCGCTGTTTGTTCTGAGATCCACACAAAACACATAAATACACTGTGTGGGCAATTTCAGTTGGGTGTGTTGTAGGTGGTGCATATAGTTACCACTGTACTCTTAAACGAGCGTGCAGGCAGGCGGGCTCTGTTTAGCCCGACGTACCGCCTTTCCTGCTCATACACAGTGTCATTTTCGTAGCAAGCTGCTGACTCTGCCTTGCACGTGGAGCGATATGAGGCGTGCCTCGGAGTGTGTACTGATCGTGATCGGTGATGTAGCACGTAGCGTGGCAGTGCGCGCTGACAACAGCTAACGAAACATGGCGCCAATGCAGGCACAGAGTAACATATCTAACGCGTTGCCGCTATCTCATTAACGTTGTTAAGAACACAGAGCAGTGAAAGTACTTTTTCATCACATATTCCCCAATTTCCGAAATAGCATTGCTTTTTGGTAGGTTCCCTTCTGGTAAGAGCAACATCTAGATGAATATGAGAATGAAGCATTGGTGGAATGTTATAAGACAAGGTAAAATCGAAGTACTTCGAGAAAAACCCGTCCCAGTGCCAAAAAAAAATTTTGTATGGACTAACCTGGGATTGCACCCGGATCTGTTTGGTGAGAGGCCGGCGACTAGCCGCCTGAGCAATGGCACGGCGACTGTGAACAGTGAAATAAATCTATATTATACATAAAGTTTCAGTTCTTACCTCGCAGGGAACAGATGTCTCGATTAGAAAGACCAGTTGGTGAACGATGGACAAGGAAATATGGCTGTCTAGTGTAAGAATCCTTCAGAACACATAAATGCATTGTGTGGACGGAATGCAGAGTTTCTGAATGTCGAACGTGGCGGTACAGTAGTTATGGTGACCGATGTGACGAACATGACAGAGGCAAGTGAACAGAAGCATCTGATGATGGCTAGCAATGACATGCATAGAGTGACTGGCTGATTGTGCAGAGCTGCAAACACAAGGGTTGTTAGCATACTGTGCTTTCAGTTCAGTTGTTAGCATACTGTGCATTCAGTTCAGTTGTTAGCATACTGTGCATTCAGTTCAGTTGTTAGCATACTGTGCATTCAGTTCAGTTGTTAACATACTGTGCATTTAGTTCAGTTGTTAGCATACTGTGCATTTAGTTCAGTTGTTAGCATACTGTGCATTTAGTTCAGTTGTTAGCATACTGTGCATTCAGTTCAGTTGTTAGCATACTGTGCATTCAGTTCAGTTGTTAGCATACTGTGCATTCAGTTCAGTTGTTAGCATACTGTGCATTCAGTTCAGTTGTTAGCATACTGTGCATTCAGTTCAGTTGTTAGCATACTGTGCATTCAGTTCAGTTGTTAGCATACTGTGCATTCAGTTCAGTTGTTAGCATACTGTGCATTCAGTTCAGTTGTTAGCATACTGTGCATTCAGTTCAGTTGTTAGCATACTGTGCATTCAGTTCAGTTGTTAGCATACTGTGCATTCAGTTCAGTTGTTAGCATACTGTGCATTCAGTTCAGTTGTTAGCATACTGTGCATTCAGTTCAGTTGTTAGCGTACTGTGCATTCAGTTCAGTTGTTAGCATACTGTGCATTCAGTTCAGTTGTTAGCGTACTGTGCATTCAGTTCAGTTGTTAGCATACTGTGCATTGAGTTCAGTTGTTAGCATACTGTGCATTTAGTTCAGTTGTTAGCGTACTGTGCATGCAGTTCAGTTGTTAGCATACTGTGCATTCAGTTCAGTTGTTAGCATACTGTGCACTTAGTTCAGTTGTTAGCATACTGTGCATTAGTTCAGTTGTTAGCATACTGTGCATTCAGTTCAGTTGTTAGCGTACTGTGCATTCAGTTCAGTTGTTAGCATACTGTGCATTTAGTTCAGTTGTTAGCATACTGTGCATTTAGTTCAGTTGTTAGCGTACTGTGCATTGCAGTTCAGTTGTTAGCATACTGTGCATGCAGTTCAGTTGTTAGCATACTGTGCATTCAGTTCAGTTGTTATCATACTGTGCACTTAGTTCAGTTGTTAGCATACTGTGCATGCAGTTCAGTTGTTAGCGTACTGTGCATTCAGTTCAGTTGTTAGCATACTGTGCATTCAGTTCAGTTGTTAGCATACTGTGCATTCAGTTCAGTTGTTAGCGTACTGTTATTCAGTTCAGTTGTTAGCATACTGTGCATTCAGTTCAGTTGTTAGCATACTGTGCATTCAGTTCAGCAACTAGAAGTGGTAAATCTGTCCCTGAAGACATACGGGATATGTAGAGCTATAGCTCCACTCATTCTTGGCGTCGGTACTAGACGTAAGTGACTTAGCAGCTTCACGTCCTGTCCGTTTTACCGTTGGAGACAGCGTCCACTGTACCTATAGCATAGGAGGCTGGGTGGGTTCGCGATCCACTCCGTCTCTTTCAACTCCCAGGAATCGAACCACGTTTCCTCGGTCGTCCAGCCGTCTCCTAATAACTCTACCGACTACGCTGTCTCGATTAAATAAACGAAGCCGTTTTAATGTATCCTTTCATATACGTCTATCTCTCACAATTGTGCTTTTCACATCAGGATTTGTGACTAAAATGGGAAGGTACTGTGAACATTAATAAATGTGCAGACATATCAAGAGAAGGATTGATCTGGCTCAGGATACGGACAGGTGGCGGGCTCTTGTGAATGCGGTAATGAACCTTCGGGTTCCATAAAATGCAGGGAATTACTTGAATAGCTGACGACCTGCTAGCTTCTCAAGAAGGACTGTGCTGCATGGAGTTAGTTAGTTAGTTAGTTAGTTATATCAAGAGAAGGAAGAACAAATCTAAAAACCAGATCCAACAGTATTTGAACAAAATATCTTATAACGGGAATTAACATATAGAATAGATCACATAAATATTTGATAATAATTTAAACAAAATTATGTGAACCAATGTGCAAGGCACACATTCATCGTCTGACATAACCGAGATACCAAGATTAAAATAAAATTTAGAAATATTTAAAAAAAAGTTTTTTAAACTGTGCCATTTAGTAATTAGATTAACATCAATATGAGGCTAATAACAGGCAACATATGGGAAACTTTTAAACAATATTGCAAGGATTGAGATCTCGTCCAGTAATTGATACAATACAAGGCAAACTGTAAGCTTATCATTTTTACATTTTATAAAATTAACCTGATGATGGCTTAAAGAAGCCGAAACGTGTTGCTAAATTCTAAACACAAAATTGTTTAGTATTAAAAGCTGTGTTGACTGTGTATAAGTATTCGTTGATTGACATAAGCAGCATGACGAAACGTCTAGTATCTAGGTTCTACCGTCAGGTTAAGAGACCGGGGTTCGCACCCATGTATAACGAGCGAAATTATAGTTCTGATTAAACACAAACCGTCTCTGAACTTTTTTCATTCACTCTGCAGTCGTCTTACGACAGGTCCTTAGCCTCTCAAGCGAGTTCTCCACAGGGTGCGATCTAGTGCTTCCTCTTTCAATTTCTAGCACCTTCTTTTTTCCTTAAGGTTATCCAGTAGCTGCTTACGCCTTCTCTCTCGTCTTCCCGTCATTTCTATCCTTCCCTTTAACTTTCCTTCAATCACGTGTTTCAGAAGGCAGTTTCTACGCAAGGTGAGACCAATCCAGTTAGCCTTCCTTCTTTCAATTTTCTGAACTTAACAGTAGCAAATTTCCCCGGAATGGCATATGCACATAACATCCTCATGAATGTAATGTTGATTTGCTACTATCTTTGCCAAATATTTGTACCTTGTCGCCCTGCAGATGTTGCAGAATAATGCAGCAGTTCGTAAGGGATTTACGATTTTAATCTCGCATTACTCACAGCACACACACGGTGCACGTGGAATGCATATCCTAGTATAATTTACGAAGTTCATTTCGAAACGTTTCAATATGGAGTCTACTTTACAGTCAGTTGTGCATTGTAGCCGCTAGGTAGAGCTGCAGTAGTGACCACGTAACTTGCTAGCTAAGCTCCCTAACACTGTACGTAGCTGCAGTAGTGACCACGTTAACTTGCTAGCTAAGCTCCCTAACACTGTACGTAGCTGCAGTAGTGACCACGTTAACTTGCTAGCTAAGCTCCCTAACACTGTACGTAGCTGCAGTAGTGACCACGTTAACTTGCTAGCTAAGCTCCTTAACACTGTACGTAGCTGCAGTAGTGACCACGTTAACTTGCTAGCTAAGCTCCCTAACACTGTACGTAGCTGCAGTAGTGACCACGTTAACTTGCTAGCTAAGCTCCCTAACACTGTACGTAGCTGCAGTAGTGACCACGTTAACTTGCTAGCTAAGCTCCCTAACACTGTACGTAGCTGCAGTAGTGACCACGTTAACTTGCTAGCTAAGCTCCCTAACACTGTACGTAGCTGCAGTAGTGACCACGTTAACTTGCTAGCTAAGCTCCCTAACACTGTACGTAGCTGCAGTAGTGACCACGTTAACTTGCTAGCTAAGCTCCTTAACACTGTACGTAGCTGCAGTAGTGACCACGTTAACTTGCTAGCTAAGCTCCCTAACACTGTACGTAGCTGCAGTAGTGACCACGTTAACTTGCTAGCTAAGCTCCCTAACACTGTACGTAGCTGCAGTAGTGACCACGTTAACTTGCTAGCTAAGCTCCCTAACACTGTACGTAGCTGCAGTAGTGACCACGTAACTTGCTAGCTAAGCTCCCTAACACTGTACACAGCTGCAGTAGTGACCACATAACTTGCTAGCTAAGCTCCCTAACACTGTACACAGCTGCAGTAGTGACCACGTTAACTTGCTAGCTAATCTCCCTAACACTGTACGTAGCTGCAGTAGTGACCACGTTAACTTGCTAGCTAAGCTCCTTAACACTGTACGTAGCTGCAGTAGTGACCACGTTAACTTGCTAGCTAAGCTCCTTAACACTGTACGTAGCTGCAGTAGTGACCACGTTAACTTGCTAGCTAAGCTCCTTAACACTGTACGTAGCTGCAGTAGTGACCACGTTAACTTGCTAGCTAAGCTCCTTAACACTGTACGTAGCTGCAGTAGTGACCACGTTAACTTGCTAGCTAAGCTCCTTAACACTGTACGTAGCTGCAGTAGTGACCACGTTAACTTGCTAGCTAAGCCCCATAACACTGTGCAAAGCTGCAGTAGTGACCACGTAACTTGCTAGCTAAGCTCCCTAACACTGTACGTAGCTGCAGTAGTGACCACGTTAACTTGCTAGCTAAGCTCCTTAACACTGTACGTAGCTGCAGTAGTGACCACGTAACTTGCTAGCTAAGCCCCATAACACTGTGCAAAGCTGCAGTAGTGACCACGTAACTTGCTAGCTAAGCCCCATAACACTGTGCAAAGCTGCAGTAGTGACCACGTAACTTGCTAGCTAAGCCCCATAACACTGTGCAAAGCTGCAGTAGTGACCACGTAACTTGCTAGCTAAGCTCCATAACACTGTACGTAGCTGCAGTAGTGACCACGTTAACTTGCTAGCTAAGCTCCTTAACACTGTACGTAGCTGCAGTAGTGACCACGTAACTTGCTAGCTAAGCCCCATAACACTGTACACAGCTGCAGTAGTGACCACATAACTTGCTAGCTAAGCTCCTTAACACTGTACGTAGCTGCAGTAGTGACCACGTAACTTGCTAGCTAAGCCCCATAACACTGTACACAGCTGCAGTAGTGACCACATCACTTGCTAGCTAAGCTCCCTAACACTGTACACAGCTGCAGTAGTGACCACATCACTTGCTAGCTAAGCTCCCTAACACTGTACGTAGCTGCAGTAGTGACCACGTAACTTGCTAGCTAAGCCCCCTAACACTGTACACAGCTGCAGTAGTGACCACATAACTTGCTAGCTAAGCTCCCTAACACTGTACACAGCTGCAGTAGTGACCACATAACTTGCTAGCTAAGCTCCCTAACACTGTACACAGCTGCAGTAGTGACCACATAACTTGCTAGCTAAGCTCTCTGACACTGTACACAGCTGCAGTAGTGACCACGTAACTTGCTAGCTAAGCCCCCTAACACTGTACACAGCTGCAGTAGTGACCACATAACTTGCTAGCTAAGCCCCCTAACACTGTACGTAGCTGCAGTCGGCACGACGTGGTCGCTGTTAGGCTCACCTCGGAACGGCCAGGCAGTGTTATACCTGTTTCAAAAACATTTACTGTGTTGGCAGTACATTCACAGCTTCAGTCACTGTGGACGTTTTTGGAACTGATATAAAACGCTTGGTGGCGCATGCGCAGTGCTTCTCATCTGCAGCTCCACGCCTCCAGTGAACAAGTAATCTGGTGACTGCTGTTGGTTCATATTAATACTGACACACGTGCTGCCGGCAGCCATTACAATTTTATTAGTTTCGTCAATATATGCTACATGTTTCGGTGGTACGGACCATCCTCAGGCATTTAAATACATGAGTTTAAAACTCAAAATAAAATGTGTATATATATATTAAATTTGTGAGATCTGACAAATTGTACAAGCATACCATCTTCATGTAACATTAAAGTATACATGTTTCTATTTATCGTGTATGTTTTCTATATTCTATGTCTTCCCGTTTCGTCTAAAAGTTGTTATAATCCGTATTTTAACAACTGTTAGTTCGTGAGTATCGCAAAATAGCATTTGACAAGAAAAGGCGATTTTTGTCTGAAGTTTTCGTTAAGGCAAACATTCTTTCTTTGTTGCCGATAACACCAGCAGGTCTGAAGCCACGGCCCAAAGGCAGCTGTGAATAAACTGACCGTGGCACTTGCCGGACTGATTATACTTGGATACTCTTCGAACCCCTCGTGAGACTCATTTCCCAATGGCACAACAGCCCCTAGGGGGCCTACGCCTACTGATTATCACTTGGATACTCTTCGAACCCCTCGTGAGACTCATTTCCCAATGGCACAACAGCCCCTAGGGGGCCTACGCCTACTGATTATCACTTGGATACTCTTCGAACCCCTCGTGAGACTCATTTCCCAATGGCACAACAGCCCCTAGGGGGCCTACGCCTACTGATTATCACTTGGATACTCTTCGAACCCCTCGTGAGACTCATTTTCCAATGGCACAACAGCCCTAGGGGGCCTACGCCTACTGATTATCACTTGGATACTCTTCGAACCCTCGTGAGACTCATTTCCCAATGGCACAACAGCCCCTTGGGGGCCTAGGCCTCCTCACTATCGAGGCTTCACGATGACACTCAGACACACCACACTCGGTAGGACTCCTCTGGACGAGTGATCAGCCCGTCGCAGAGACCTCTACCTGACAACACACAACACTCACAACAGACAGACATCCATGCCACCGGCGGGATTCGAACCCACAATCCCAGTAAGTGAGCGGCCGTAGACCCACGCCTTAGACCGCGCGGCCACTGGGATCGGCTCGTGGGACTCACATTGAACTTCTTTTCGCTTTTAATAACATTTTTAAAGATCAATTTTTTGATTCAATATACAATATACAATATTCAATATACAACATACAATATACAATATACAATATAGTGTTCTCGGGCGGTCAGCCGTGCCTTAAAGGTGGTTTGAGTAATACAGGATTAAATTCGTTTAGCTCATCTATGGAGGGACGGGGTAACAGGGGAGTGGAGAAGACTACATACCGAGGAGCTTTATGGTCTGTACTGCTCACCAAATATTATTGGGGTGATCAAATTAAGAAGAATGAGATGGGCGGGGCATGTAGCACGTATGGGAGAGGAGAGGTGCATGCAGGGTGTTGATGGGCAAACCTGAGGGAATGAGAAAACTTGTAAGACCTAGATGTAGATGGGAAGATAATATTAAAGTGGATCTTCAAGAAGTATGGTGGGGGTATGGACTGGATTGATCTGGCTCGGGATAGGGACACGTGGCGGAATCTTGTGAATGCGGTAATGAACCTTTGTGGAATTTGTTGACTAGCTGAGGACCTGTTAGCGTCTGCAGAAGGACTGTGCCCAGTGGAGTTAGTTAGTTAGTTAGTTAGTTATAGGTCATTTATGGACATTCTCTATTGGATCGTGCCGTACTGTTTATGGTGGTCTGAAGTGGCTGTAAAGTGGTTTTGTTGTTTAGCGCTGTTAAACTACCGGGTAATAAAGTTCAGGCACTAGGCGTTCTTTACAAAGTGAAAAGGTGTCTGTGACGTAGTATCGGCCTTAAACCGTTGGACAGATCTTTTGTTCTAAAGTTTGTAATCTGTGACCATCAGTAAATGTAATAATGTTCCTTATATATTTATATCACAATATCACTTTGAACATTGCTACATGTTTCGATCCACAAGGGATTATCATCAGGGAACCAAATCAAAGTAAAACTGCACAAAACCGAACTAGCAACCTTTGCATACATCAGGAAGGTGTAAAAAGGGGGTGTGGCTGTGTCGGGGACACGGCCGTGTGTTTAACGTGAATACGTGTACGTTAACGGGTAATATTTTGTTTAAGAGTATTATATGTATGTCATAATTATTGCTTAACAGTAAGAAGTCCTTCGTATCTGCATGTTTTATTGATGATGGCAACATGTTCCTTTAGTCGGGTTCAGGAAACAATTGAAGTAAACAAATCATTAGTGTATTATAATTTTATTAATGATAGGTCTGTGATACGAAAAGTACGATACAAATGGCATGCAGGATACATCGAGATTACTAAGCAGCGTTAAGTGTTTTCCCTTTGGTGGCTTCAAGGAGCGCAGAAACCATAGACGGTCACACACGTTACACTTATGTCCGAATGGATTGTTGACAAACGTTGTAGTGAAACGTGCACTAGCTGCTGCCGAATGTGTCGTCATAATCGGCGATCGCACACAACCGATGTCTATACAGCCCGGCGTTGATACACAAGCGATTACATCATCGACTTGCATAGGCCCGGCCGCCCCAGCGTCAGATGTACCTGCGCAGTCGTTGATCCGCTCGGACGCCCTCATTGTTTTACGTTCCCGGCACCGCTTCACTGTATCATATGGTGTTTTATGGGTATCACTGGATAGCTGTTGAGAAGCCTTTTCCAACCGTATACAATTTATATATTTCGAATTGGCTTTTTGACGAGTATAGGCCGACATTGTATTCATTTTCTTAAATTTTTAACTTTAACACCATATATATTCACCATAAGTATTCCACACTCATGTTTTGTGTACGCAATAGATAAATATTGAGGAGAGCTGTAAATTGAAACTGAAACGAGCGTCGTAGCTTCTCCGAGTCAAAATGTATACTAAACCGAAAGTATGTGACGCGACGAAACGACCTGAAAATGGCGGCGCTTCCCCCTCCGCCGCGCGCGAGGCGTCACAGTCCCCACTCAACGTTATGAATTCTTTGATCCTTTAACTATCGAATGGTGTAATTACATTTTGGATGTAGACGATAGATATGTAGCTGCAATGCCAAACTGTATCCCCCATTTTGTTATCATCAGTTTTCTGAATTGGCTCCCACTACGGAAGCAAATTTAAAGACGTATTCACGTCAAAATGGGTCAGTGAGCGCGTGGGGTTTACGTAAGTTGAACGTGTAATTGACCTCCCGTGTAAGTTTTGTGACGTAAGGACTCTTACGTAGTGGACATTGTGCGTAACGCACAGTTGGTTGGTGGTCTCACTTAGTTCGTACACAGTAGCAGCACTCCGCCTGTCAATGGTCATTCTAATCTGGCAAGGAAGCGTTGACATCAGCTAATTCCCCGTCACGACGAGAAGGCTAAGGTCACTAAGTTGCAGTGTAATGTCAAGAAACGTTACATCACGTATCTAATTCCTACGCTGTGAATCGCTGACGTCGTCTTTTTTTTCCCTGCTCCTTATTATGAAGGCCACAGGAAGCACACACATCATGCAGCGCCGACAGCAAAACACGAACTGTAACTGTGCGTGGCTGTACACGCTTGGAAACATTTCCATGAACTTGTGATAAATGAGCTCATCGCTAGCAATCCAAGTCACGGTTCTGAAATAGGATTTTTGTTGCTGTTGTTTGTACGAGCAGCCGGGGGGGGGGGTTCGAACACGTCTGAAATGATGTTTGATGTAGGAAATAATGCAGAATTTTTGGCAGCATGTTTGGAAGGGGAATATCCTGACTCCACGGAAAGGAGGCCTACTTCAGAAGGTATTTTTTAGAAGGGCCCCGCAGCAGATGCTACAGACTCATCGCAGCATTAAGGCTTATTGTGCAACCCTGTGATGAAGATTAAGAGAAAGATGGAATGACACTGACAGGGGAAACTGAAGTACTGGGAGAGAAACATTATACAGCGTTGGTGGTAGATGGATGAATAAGTATGGAGTATTGGTGGAATGATACTGACAGGGGAAAACTGAAGTACTGGGAGAGAAACATTATACAGCGTTGGTGGTAGATGTATGAATGAGTATGGAGCATTGGTGGAATGATACTGACAGGGGAAACTGAAGTACTGGGAAAAAAACATTATACAGCGTTGGTGGTAGATGTATGAATGAGTATGGAGCATTGGTGGAATGATACTGACAGGGGAAACTGAAGTACTGGGAGAGAAACATTATACAGTGTTGGTGGTAGATGTATGAATGAGTATGGAGCATTGGTGGAATGATACTGACAGGGGAAAACTGAAGTACTGGGAGAGAAACATTATACAGCGTCGGTGGTAGATGTATGAATGAGTATGGAGTATTGGTGGAATGATACTGACAGGGGAAAACTGAAGTACTGGGAGAGAAACATTATACAGCGTTGGTGGTAG
Source organism: Reticulitermes speratus (assembly GCA_021186555.1). Lineage (NCBI taxonomy): Eukaryota > Metazoa > Arthropoda > Insecta > Blattodea > Rhinotermitidae > Reticulitermes > Reticulitermes speratus. Next base: position 2,955,871 of record JAJKFL010000237.1, on the reverse strand, counting down.
ATGGATGAATGAGTATGGAGCATTGGTGGAATGATACTGACAGGGGAAAACTGAAGTACTGGGAGAGAAACATTATACAGCGTCGGTGGTAGATGTATGAATGAGTATGGAGTATTGGTGGAATGATACTGACAGGGGAAAACTGAAGTACTGGGAGAAAAACATTATACAGCGTTGGTGGTAGATGTATGAATGAGTATGGAGCATTGGTGGAATGATACTGACAGGGGAAAACTGAAGTACTGGGAGAAAAACATTATACAGCGTTGGTGGTAGATGTATGAATGAGTATGGAGCATTGGTGGAATGATACTGACAGGGGAAAACTGAAGTACTGGGAGAGAAACATTATACAGCGTTGGTGGTAGATGTATGAATGAGTATGGAGTATTGGTGGAATGATACTGACAGGGGAAACTGAAGTACTAGGAGAGAAACATTATAGAGTGTTGGTGGTAGATGTATGAATGAGTATGGAGCATTGGTGGAATGATACTGACAGGGGAAAACTGAAGTACAGGGAGAGATACATTATACAGTTTTGGTGGTAGATGTATGAATGAGTGTGGAGCATTGGTGGAATGATACTGACAGGGGAAACTGAAGTACTGGGAGGGAAACATTATACAGCGTTGGTGGTAGATGGATGAATGAGTATGGAGCATTGGTGGAATGATACTGACAGGGGAAAACTGAAGTACTGGGAGAGAAACATTATACAGCGTCGGTGGTAGATGTATGAATGAGTATGGAGTATTGGTGGAATGATACTGACAGGGGAAAACTGAAGTACTGGGAGAGAAACATTATACAGCGTCGGTGGTAGATGTATGAATGAGTATGGAGTATTGGTGGAATGATACTGACAGGGGAAAACTGAAGTACTGGGAGAAAAACATTATACAGCGTTGGTGGTAGATGTATGAATGAGTATGGAGCATTGGTGGAATGATACTGACAGGGGAAAACTGAAGTACTGGGAGAAAAACATTATACAGCGTTGGTGGTAGATGTATGAATGAGTATGGAGCATTGGTGGAATGATACTGACAGGGGAAAACTGAAGTACTGGGAGAGAAACATTATACAGCGTTGGTGGTAGATGTATGAATGAGTATGGAGTATTGGTGGAATGATACTGACAGGGGAAACTGAAGTACTAGGAGAGAAACATTATAGAGTGTTGGTGGTAGATGTATGAATGAGTATGGAGCATTGGTGGAATGATACTGACAGGGGAAAACTGAAGTACTGGGAGAGAAACATTATACAGTGTTGGTGGTAGATGTATGAATGAGTGTGGAGCATTGGTGGAATGATACTGACAGGGGAAACTGAAGTACTGGGAGGGAAACATTATACAGCGTTGGTGGTAGATGGATGAATGAGTATGGAGCATTGGTGGAATGATACTGACAGGGGAAAACTGAAGTACTGGGAGAGAAACATTATACAGCGTCGGTGGTAGATGTATGAATGAGTATGGAGTATTGGTGGAATGATACTGACAGGGGAAACTGAAGTACTGGGAGGGAAACATTATACAGCGTTGGTGGTAGATGTATGAATGAGTATGGAGCATTGGTGGAATGATACTGACAGGGGAAACTGAAGTACTGGGAGAAAAACATTATGCAGCGTTGGTGGTAGATGGATGAATGAGTATGGAGCATAGGTGGAATGATACTGACAGGGGAAACTGAAGTACTGGGAGGGAAACATTATACAGCGTTGGTGGTAGATGTATGAATGAGTATGGAGCATTGGTGGAATGATACTGACAGGGGAAACTGAAGTACTGGGAGAGAAACATTATACAGCGTTGGTGGTAGATGGATGAATGAGTATGGAGCATTGGTGGAATGATAATGGCAGGGGAAAACTGAAGTACTGGGAGAGAAACATTATATAGCGTCGGTGGTAGATGTATGAATGAGTATGGAGCATTGGTGGAATGATACTGACAGGGGAAACTGAAGTACTGGGAGAAAAACATTATACAGCGTTGGTGGTAGGTGTATGAATGAGTATGGTGCATTGGTGGAATGATACTGACAGGGGAAACTGAAGTACTGGGAGAAAAACATTATATAGCGTTGGTGGTAGATGTATGAATGAGTATGGAGCATTGGTGGCGTGATACTGACAGGGGAAAACTGAAGTATTGGGAGAGAAGCATTATACAGCGTTGGTGGTAGATGAATGAATGAGTATGGAGCATTGGTGGAATGATACTGACAGGGGAAAACTGAAGTACTGGGAGAGAAACATTATACAGCGTTGGTGGTAGATGTATGAATGAGTGTGGAGCGTTGGTGGAATGATACTGACAGGGGAAACTGAAGTACTAGGAGAGAAACATTATACAGCGTTGGTGGTAGATGAATGAATGAGTATGGAGCATTGGTGGAATGATATTGACAGGGGAAACTGAAGTACTGGGAGAGAAACATTATACAGCGTTGGTGGTAGATGTATGAATGAGTATGGAGCATTGGTGGAATGATACTGACAGGGGAAACTGAAGTACTGGGAGAGAAACATTATACAGCGCAGGTGGTAGATGGATGAATGAGTATGGAGCATTGGTGGAATGATACTGACAGGGGAAGCTGAAGTACTGGGAGAGAAACATTATACAGCGTTGGTGGTAGATGAGTGAATGAGTATGGAGCATTGGTGGAATGATACTGACAGGGGAAACTGAAGTACTGGGAGAGAAACATTATACAGCGTTGGTGGTAGATGTATGAATGAGTGTGGAGCGTTGGTGGAATGATACTGACAGGGGAAACAGAAGTACTGGGAGAGAAACATTATACAGCGTTGGTGGTAGATGTATGAATGAGTATGGAGCATTGGTGGAATGATACTGACAGGGGAAACTGAAGTACTGGGAGAGAAACATTATACAGCGTTGGTGGTAGATGAGTGAATGAGTATGGAGCATTGGTGGAATGATACTGACAGGGGAAACTGAAGTACTGGGAGAGAAACATTATACAGCGTTGGTGGTAGACGTATGAATGAGTGTGGAGCGTTGGTGGAATGATACTGAGAGGGGAAACTGAAGTACTGGGAGAGAAACATTATACAGCGTTGGTGGCAGATGTATGAATGAGTGTGGAGCGTTGGTGGAATGATACTGAGAGGGGAACTGAAGTACTGGGAGAGAAACATTTTACAGCGTTGGTGGTAGATGTATGAATGAGTGTGGAGCGTTGGTGGAATGATACTGAGAGGGGAAACTGAAGTACTGGGAGAGAAACATTATACAGCGTTGGTGGTAGATGAATGAATGAATATGGAGCATTGGTGGAATGATACTGACAGGGGAAACTGAAGTACTGGGAGAGAAACATTATACAACGTTGGTGGTAGATGTATGAATGAGTATGGAGCATTGGTGCGTGATACTGACAGGGGAAACTGAAGTACTGGGAGAGAAACATTATACAGCGTTGGTGGTAGATGTATGAATGAGTATGGAGCATTGGTGGAATGATACTGACAGGGGAAACTGAAGTACTGGGAGAGAAACATTATACGGCGTTGGTGGTAGATGTATGAATGAGTATGGAGCATTGGTGGAATGATACTGACAGGGGAAACTGAAGTACTGGGAGAGAAATATTATACAGTGTTGGGTTGTACACCCCTATATAAATCACCGTATGTTCAGCCACATGACCGCTGTACACCCCTATATAATCACCATATGTTCAGCCACATGACCGCTGTACACCCTTATATAAATCACCATATGTTCAGCCACATGACCGCTGTACACCCCTATATAAATCACCGTATGTTCAGTCACATGACCGCTGTACACCACTATATAAATCATCGTATGTTCAGCCACATGACCGCTGTACACCCCTATATAAATCACCGTATGTTCAGCCACATGACCGCTGTACACCCCTATATAAATCACCATATGTTCAGCCACATGACCGCTGTACACCCCTATATAAATCACCATATGTTCAGCCACATGACCGCTGTACACCCCTATATTAATCACCATATGTTCAGCCACATGACCGCTGTACACCCCTATATAAATCACCATATGTTCAGCCACATGACCGCTGTACACCCCTATATAAATCACCATATGTTCAGCCACATTACCGCTGTACACCCCTATATAAATCACCGTATGTTCAGCCACATGACCGCTGTACACCCCTATACAAATCACCGTATGTTCAGCCACATGGCCGCTGTACACCCCTATATAAGTCACCATATGTTCAGCCACATGACCGCTGTACACCCCTATACAATTCACCGTATGTTCAGCCACATGACCGCTGTACACCCCTATACAAATCACCATATGTTCAGCCACATGACCGCTGTACACCCCTATACAAATCACCGTATGTTCAGCCACATGGCCGCTGTACACCCCTATATAAGTCACCATATGTTCAGCCACATGACCGCTGTACACCCCTATACAAATCACCGTATGTTCAGCCACATGACCGCTGTACACCCCTATATAAATCACCATATGTTCAGCCAAATGACCGCTGTACACCCCTATACAAATCACCGTATGTTCAGCCACATGACCGCTGTACACCCCTATATAAATCACCATATGTTCAGCCACATGACCGCTGTACACCCCTATATAAATCACCATATGTTCAGCCACATGACCGCTGTACACCCCTATATAAATCACCATATGTTCAGCCACATGACCGCTGTACACCCCTATATAAATCACCGTATGTTCAGCCACATGACCGCTGTACACCCCTATATAAATCACCATATGTTCAGCCACATGACCGCTGTACACCCCTATATAAATCACCATATGTTCAGCCACATGACCGCTGTACACCCCTATATAAATCACCATATGTTCAGCCAAATGACCGCTGTACACCCCTATACAAATCACCGTATGTTCAGCCACATGACCGCTGTACACCCCTATATAAATCACCATTAGTTCAGCCACATGACCGCTGTACACCCCTATATAAATCACCATATGTTCAGCCAAATGACCGCTGTACACCCCTATACAAATCACCGTATGTTCAGCCACATGACCGCTGTACACCCCTATATAAATCACCATATGTTCAGCCACATGACCGCTGTACACCACTATATAAATCACCATATGTTCAGCCACATGACCGCTGTACACCCCTATACAAATCACCGTATGTTCAGCCACATGACCACTGTACACCCCTATAAAAATCACAAATCCAGACAGTTTCCGTCTTACGTAATTGTTCCGCTCCTGCAACTTTTACGTAACCCGAAGTTTACGCAAGTCACAATTGACCCTACCGCCACCTATTTATCACAGCACATCTGTTATGTACCGTTTGTACATGCTTATAGTGCTGTTGCTATCGGTCTGTTTTGATATGCAACACACAGGTTAAAATGCATACAGTAATTACACCATTAATAATTAATAATATTAATATTATACTATACACGCATGTTGTTCTGTGAGTCGCAATTCATGTTATTAAGGTTTCATTCATTCATTCTGCAGTCTGTCTCACGACAGGTCCGTAGCCTCTTCCAAAGCGAGTTCTCCACAGAGTGCGATCTAGTGCTTCCTCTTTCAATTTCCAATATCTTCTCTTTTCCTTAAGATCATCCAGTAGCTGCTTACGTCTTCTCCCTCGTCGTCCCGTCATTTCTATCCTTCCCTCTAACTTTCCTTCAATCACGTGTTTCAGAAGGCAGTTCCTACGCAAGATGTGACCAATCCAGTTAGCCTTTCTTCTTTTTATTGTATGTACGATATTCCTCTCCTCCTTCACTCTATGTAATACTTCTTCATTTCTCACACGATCGGTCCAACTGATCTTCTCCATTCTTCTCCAGCACCACATATCAAAACTTTCCAGATACTTCCGATCCACTTTCCCAAGTGTCCACGTTTCAGCACCACACAAAGCTACGCTCCAAATGTAGCACTTTACTAGTTTCTTACTTAAATTTAAGTCCAGTTTGCTGGTGAAAAGAGTCTTCTTGTTAAATGCTGCTTTTACCATGGTAATTCTGTATTTAATGTCACGTGTGCACCTTGCATCACTTGTTATCACGCTACATAAATAGTTGAAGTATTCCACATTTTACGGCTACTTTTGAGATATCACATTCTGTATTGGGGATGACTGCCTTGAACCACTCAACACCACGTAGTGCTGGCGTTAAAATGAGGGGATCTATACCTCCAAACCCCTATATGTTTTCAAGGCGTGCACAGGAACAAATTTACTCTACTTTCCGTGAACTGTGGACTACAGTTTACGAAGTTCATCTACGTGCCAGTTCCTGCATCTTTCTGTCCCTCTGTCATTCGTAAGCCCAAATATTCTTCTGCAACATGCTCAGACTTTGTTCATATTTGAGGGCAAAGCAACGGCAAATTACAATTTTTCGTAATGTAACGTGTAATTTTAAAAATAAGACTTTTTTTTTTGCAATCCTTGTAGAGGCATGGAGAGGCCCTGAGGATTACTCCCAGATTTCTAGAGAATCGGCACATGAAGATAGTAAGGTTATCAGCCCTACGCACCGGCCGCCTTTACCCCCAGGAAGTATTCCTGGTACTCATTTCTATTAGAGGCTGAATCGACCCCAGGGTCATAGTGCGACCGGAAGGATTATGTCAATGAAAAATTGTAATGACATAATTTGGAATCGAACCCGCGACCTTCCGACTTGTAGCGCAGTGCCTCAACCAACTGCGCCACCGCGTGCCCCGTTAAATGACGCAGCAGCGGGATTTTGTGAACGCCGTCATGAAGCCTCAGTTTCCATAACAACGGATGTTCAAGTTCTAGGTCTTCTGGAATATGACGCTGTGTTGGTGGGTGAATTGCTCCCGACGTTTCGGAGGGCCGTAGTGCTTTCATCTTTAGTAGTCAAGAAAGTACACTTCGAGATGAACGCAAAACGTTTCTTCGAAATGTCAGGAGCCATGCAATGGTCATTCGACACAGCGCTGTGTTAACCTCAGTTCTTGCAGACTGTAACTGGCTAATAAAGTCAAAGAGTAGATAACGGCTGTACTGTGGGGGCCCCAGCCAGTGGTCGTAAATAGCTGTACTGTGGGGGTCCCAGCCAGTGGTCGTAAATAGCTGTACTGTGGGGGTCCCAGCCAGTGGTCGTAAACAGCTGTACTGTGGGGGCCCCAGCCAGTGGTCGTAAATAGCTGTACTGTGGGGGTCCCAGCCAGTGGTCGTAAATAGCTGTACTGTGGGGGTCCCAGTCAGTGGTCGTAAATAGCTGTACTGTGGGGGTCCCAGCCAGTGGTCGTAAATAGCTGTACTGTGGGGGTCCCAGTCAGTGGTCGTAAATAGCTGTACTGTGAGGGCCCCAGCCAGTGGTCGTAAATAGCTGTACTGTGGGGGCCCCAGCCAGTGGTCGTAAATAGCTGTACTGTGGGGGTCCCAGCCAGTGGTCGTAAATAGCTGTACTGTGGGGGTCCCAGCCAGTGGTCGTAAATAGCTGTACTGTGGGGGTCCCAGCCAGTGGTCGTAAATAGCTGTACTGTGGGGGTCCCAGCCAGTGGTCGTAAATAGCTGTACTGTGGGGGTCCCAGCCAGTGGTCGTAAATAGCTGTACTGTGGGGGTCCCAGCCAGTGGTCGTAAATAGCTGTACTGTGGGGGTCCCAGCCAGTGGTCGTAAATAGCTGTACTGTGGGGGTCCCAGCCAGTGGTCGTAAATAGCTGTACTGTGGGGGTCCCAGCCAGTGGTCGTAAATAGCTGTACTGTGGGGGTCCCAGCCAGTGGTCGTAAATAGCTGTACTGTGGGGGTCCCAGCCAGTGGTCGTAAATAGCTGTACTGTAGGGGCCCCAGCCAGTGGTCGTAAATAGCTGTACTGTGGGGGTCCCAGCCAGTGGTCGTAAATAGCTGTACTGTGGGGGCCCCAGCCAGTGGTCGTAAATAGCTGTACTGTGGGGGTCCCAGCCAGTGGTCGTAAATAGCTGTACTGTGGGGGTCCCAGCCAGTGGTCGTAAATAGCTGTACTGTGGGGGCCCCAGCCAGTGGTCGTAAATAGCTGTACTGTGGGGGTCCCAGCCAGTGGTCGTAAATAGCTGTACTGTGGGGGTCCCAGCCAGTGGTCGTAAATAGCTGTACTGTGGGGGTCCCAGCCAGTGGTCGTAAATAGCTGTACTGTGGGGGTCCCAGCCAGTGGTCGTAAATAGCTGTACTGTGGGGGTCCCAGCCAGTGGTCGTAAATAGCTGTACTGTGGGGGTCCCAGCCAGTGGTCGTAAATAGCTGTACTGTGGGGGTCCCAGCCAGTGGTCGTAAATAGCTGTACTGTGGGGGTCCCAGCCAGTGGTCGTAAATAGCTGTACTGTGGGGGTCCCAGCCAGTGGTCGTAAATAGCTGTACTGTGGGGGTCCCAGCCAGTGGTCGTAAATAGCTGTACTGTAGGGGCCCCAGCCAGTGGTCGTAAATAGCTGTACTGTGGGGGTCCCAGCCAGTGGTCGTAAATAGCTGTACTGTGGGGGCCCCAGCCAGTGGTCGTAAATAGCTGTACTGTGGGGGTCCCAGCCAGTGGTCGTAAATAGCTGTACTGTGGGGGTCCCAGCCAGTGGTCGTAAATAGCTGTACTGTGGGGGCCCCAGCCAGTGGTCGTAAATAGCTGTACTGTGGGGGTCCCAGCCAGTGGTCGTAAATAGCTGTACTGTGGGGGTCCCAGCCAGTGGTCGTAAATAGCTGTACTGTGGGGGTCCCAGCCAGTGGTCGTAAATAGCTGTACTGTGGGGGTCCCAGCCAGTGGTCGTAAATAGCTGTACTGTGGGGGTCCCAGCCAGTGGTCGTAAATAGCTGTACTGTGGGGGTCCCAGCCATTGGTCGTAAATAGCTGTACTGTGGGGGTCCCAGCCAGTGGTCGTAAATAGCTGTACTGTGGGGGTCCCAGCCAGTGGTCGTAAATAGCTGTACTGTGGGGGTCCCAGCCAGTGGTCGTAAATAGCTGTACTGTGGGGGTCCCAGCCAGTGGTCGTAAATAGCTGTACTGTGGGGGCCCCAGCCAGTGGTCGTAAATAGCTGTACTGTGGGGGTCCCAGCCAGTGGTCGTAAATAGCTGTACTGTGGGGGTCCCAGCCAGTGGTCGTAAATAGCTGTACTGTGGGGGTCCCAGCCAGTGGTCGTAAATAGCTGTACTGTGGGGGTCCCAGTCAGTGGTCGTAAATAGCTGTACTGTGAGGGCCCCAGCCAGTGGTCGTAAATAGCTGTACTGTGGGGGTCCCAGCCAGTGGTCGTAAATAGCTGTACTGTGGGGGTCCCAGCCAGTGGTCGTAAATAGCTGTACTGTGGGGGTCCCAGTCAGTGGTCGTAAATAGCTGTACTGTGGGGGTCCCAGCCAGTGGTCGTAAATAGCTGTACTGTGGGGGTCCCAGTCAGTGGTCGTAAATAGCTGTACTGTGGGGGTCCCAGCCAGTGGTCGTAAATAGCTGTACTGTGGGGGTCCCAGCCAGTGGTCGTAAATAGCTGTACTGTGGGGGTCCCAGCCATTGGTCGTAAATAGCTGTACTGTGGGGGTCCCAGCCAGTGGTCGTAAATAGCTGTACTGTGGGGGTCCCAGCCAGTGGTCGTAAATAGCTGTACTGTGGGGGTCCCAGCCAGTGGTCGTAAATAGCTGTACTGTGAGGGCCCCAGCCAGTGGTCGTAAATCGTCGTGCAGTTGAAAGACGTGTTATTCTGCTTACGAGATAAACAAGCCGCCATTTTGTTTAATGACAAGTGTCGCAGTACGCACAAGCGTTACGTCACGCAAAAGCAGCATTTCCTGTTCCTGCAATCCTCAGAGGTTCAGGGCGACGGACAGACAGACAGACGGACGGACGGACAGACGGACGGACCACACACCCTCACTTGACTTCCACGCCCGATAAAGCCAGTAAATGCGGCCTGATTTTGAAGAATTCAAGATGGGAGATTTGTCCGAACTTTCAACAGCGGTCTGGTTGATGGTTCATGCCTTCTGGGACGTGACGATACGTCGCTGTATAAGTGGTATCCGACGTTTCGAAAGATCTTGCCGTCTTTAACGTCAAGGGTAATCAGTAGATGAAGAATGGCCTTTATTCATGGACTGACTACGTTTCAAAACGAAGGCGACAAGATCCTTAGAAACTTCGGATGCCTCTTGCTCAGGGGACACATCTTATAAGACATGAAGCTTCAAAAAGCGAAGACTTAAGACAACTTTATGCTTTTCGCACGTAGATTAGTGGGGGAAAACTGTATACTTCAATGTAATGATCATATATTACTTGTGATGTGAAAGTTGGTCTGAAATCGAAAGCAAAGTGGCTGATGAATATTTAACTGTCCCCTATAAGCCCAGTGGTTACTATATGTACCGCCATGTTTAACATTCACAAATTCTACGTTCTGCCCACACAGTGTATTTATGTTTTATATTATATATATATATATATATATATATATATATATATATAGGTTTATAGTTAAGGACTCAGTCCCTACCGCGCAGTAAACACACTCCTTCTCAGTTATACAAACCAGTCAGTTAATGCTGTACAGTGAAATAATCGCTGTTTGTTCTGAGATCCACACAAAACACATAAATACAGTCCGTACCGCGCAGTAAACACACTCCGTCTCAGTTATACAAACCAGTCAGTTAATGCTGTACAGTGAAATAATCGCTGTTTGTTCTGAGATCCACACAAAACACATAAATACAGTCCGTACCGCGCAGTAAACACACTCCGTCTCAGTTATACAAACCAGTCAGTTAATGTTGTACAGTGAAATAATCGCTGTTTGTTCTGAGATCCACACAAAACACATAAATACAGTCCGTACCGCGCAGTAAACACACTTCGTCTCAGTTATACAAACCAGTCAGTTAATGCTGTACAGTGAAATAATCGCTGTTTGTTCTGAGATCCACACAAAACACATAAAAACAGTCCGTACCGCGCAGTAAACACACTCCGTCTCAGTTACACAAACCAGTCAGTTAATGCTGTACAGTGAAATAATCGCTGTTTGTTCTGAGATCCACACAAAACACATAAATACAGTCCGTACCGCGCAGTAAACACACTCCTTCTCAGTTATACAAACCAGTCAGTTAATGCTGTACAGTGAAATAATCGCTGTTTGTTCTGAGATCCACACAAAACACATAAATACAGTCCGTACCGCGCAGTAAACACACTCCGTCTCAGTTATACAAACCAGTCAGTTAATGTTGTACAGTGAAATAATCGCTGTTTGTTCTGAGATCCACACAAAACACATAAATACAGTCCGTACCGCGCAGTAAACACACTCCGTCTCAGTTATACAAACCAGTCAGTTAATGCTGTACAGTGAAATAATCGCTGTTTGTTCTGAGATCCACACAAAACACATAAAAACAGTCCGTACCGCGCAGTAAACACACTCCGTCTCAGTTACACAAACCAGTCAGTTAATGCTGTACAGTGAAATAATCGCTGTTTGTTCTGAGATCCACACAAAACACATAATTACAGTCCGTACCGCGCAGTAAACACACTCCGTCTCAGTTATACAAACCAGTCAGTTAATGCTGTACAGTGAAATAATCGCTGTTTGTTCTGAGATCCACACAAAACACATAAATACAGTCCGTACCGCGCAGTAAACACACTCCGTCTCAGTTATACAAACCAGTCAGTTAATGCTGTACAGTGAAATAATCGCTGTTTGTTCTGAGATCCACACAAAATGCATAAATACAGTCCGTACCGCGCAGTAAACACACTCCGTCTCAGTTATACAAACCAGTCAGTTAATGCTGTACAGTGAAATAATCGCTGTTTGTTCTGAGATCCACACAAAACACATAAATACAGTCCGTACCGCGCAGTAAACACACTCCGTCTCAGTTACACAAACCAGTCAGTTAATGCTGTACAGTGAAATAATCGCTGTTTGTTCTGAGATCCACACAAAACACATAAATACAGTCCGTACCGCGCAGTAAACACACTCCGTCTCAGTTATACAAACCAGTCAGTTAATGCTGTACAGTGAAATAATCGCTGTTTGTTCTGAGATCCACACAAAACACATAAATACAGTCCGTACCGCGCAGTAAACACACTCCGTCTCAGTTATACAAACCAGTCAGTTAATGCTGTACAGTGAAATAATCGCTGTTTGTTCTGAGATCCACACAAAACACATAAATACAGTCCGTACCGCGCAGTAAACACACTCCGTCTCAGTTATACAAACCAGTCAGTTAATGTTGTACAGTGAAATAATCGCTGTTTGTTCTGAGATCCACACAAAACACATAAATACAGTCCGTACCGCGCAGTAAACACACTCCGTCTCAGTTACACAAACCAGTCAGTTAATGCTGTACAGTGAAATAATCGCTGTTTGTTCTGAGATCCACACAAAACACATAATTACACTGTGTGGGCAGAACGTAGAATTGTTGAATGTTAAACATGGTGGTACATATAGTGACCACTGTGCTTGAAAGTGATAAAATACTGGACAATTGTAATGTTCATCTACACATACATCACAGCTATAAGATGACCGAATGGCCGTAAAATGTAGCAATATGGCTGCAGCTGTAAATGACAGTTGATGTCAGTTGCGTTGTGTATAGACTACGCTGTATGAAGAAGTTATACGAAACTATAGTCGAAATCGCAGCGTGACCCTATGTTATAAAAATAATTTAAGGAAGGAAATTTTCGCGACGTAGATTAGTAATGACTGCTTTACTGGAACCCGCGAGAAAGCGGCAGACATACTGCAGAACTGTTTAGCTTGGCACTGTGACCTTTCACCTTTGATTGCACTCAAGCTCTCGCTAGCTGTCTTGATGCCTCTCATTACGTCACTCACCGTCCAAGGACAGGCCCAGTTTCTCAATCGACTGGGCCGGAGTTTTCGCTGTGGTACTTAGGAACAGCTGTGTGGTGAAAATTCCTCTGTGCATTTGCATAACTTCGCACCACGTAACAGATGTGGCTAGTAAATAACGAGAATGGTTTCAGAAAAGTAGTCTTTTGATGACACCCATACGCAACAGATGTGGGAAGCTATAAACCCCTGCATACGAGCCTTCCAACGCTCGAAACATCCCGTGAGGCCATTTTGTGGCAGAGCTTAACACTTAAACACTAAACAAGTGAAATTCCTTTCCTATCCATTGCTCCCCGATTTCGGAAACAGAATTACATTTTGGAAAGTTTGCAGGCTTCGCGGTTTGTATTTCTGGTAAGTGGAAATTGTAGTTTAAAATGAGCACAGAGCATTGGCCAGCCTCTAAGAGAAATGAGTACCAGGAGTATTTCCTGGGGATAAAGGCTGCCGGTGCGTATGGCTGACAACCTTACCAAATTCATGTGCCGATTGTCTAGAAATTTGGGAGCCTCAACCACCTGGAACCCTAAGGGTCTGTCCAGGCCTGTGATGGGATTGCTTTACCTTTTACAGAGCAATGGCGGAATGATACTGACAGGGGAAACCGAAACCGGAGAAAACCCTGCCACTTTGTCTACCACAAATGTCATATGGACTGAGCTGGAATCGAAACTGAGCCTCCGCGGTGAGAGGCTGACGACTAACCGCCTGAGCCGTCGCACGAACATTGCACTGAGTTATACGTAAAGACTCAGTTCGTACCGCGCAGTAAACACACCCCGTCTCAGTTATACAAACCTGTCAGTTAATGTTGTACAGTGAAATAATCGCTGTTTGTTCTGAGATCCACACAAAACACATAAATACAGTCCGTACCGCGCAGTAAACACACTCCGTCTCAGTTATACAAACCAGTCAGTTAATGTTGTACAGTGAAATAATCGCTGTTTGTTCTGAGATCCACACAAAACACATAAATACAGTCCGTACCGCGCAGTAAACACACTCCGTCTCAGTTATACAAACCAGTCAGTTAATGTTGTACAGTGAAATAATCGCTGTTTGTTCTGAGATCCACACAAAACACATAAATACAGTCCGTACCGCGCAGTAAACACACCCCGTCTCAGTTATACAAACCTGTCAGTTAATGTTGTACAGTGAAATAATCGCTGTTTGTTCTGAGATCCACACAAAACACATAAATACAGTCCGTACCGCGCAGTAAACACACTCCGTCTCAGTTATACAAACCAGTCAGTTAATGTTGTACAGTGAAATAATCGCTGTTTGTTCTGAGATCCACACAAAACACATAAATACAGTCCGTACCGCGCAGTAAACACACTCCGTCTCAGTTATACAAACCAGTCAGTTAATGTTGTACAGTGAAATAATCGCTGTTTGTTCTGAGATCCACACAAAACACATAAATACAGTCCGTACCGCGCAGTAAACACTCTCCGTCTCAGTTACACAAACCAGTCAGTTAAAGTTCTACAGTGAAATAATCGCTGTTTGTTCTGAGATCCACACAAAACACATAAATACAGTCCGTACCGCGCAGTAAACACACTCCGTCTCAGTTATACAAACCAGTCAGTTAATGTTGTACAGTGAAATAATCGCTGTTTGTTCTGAGATCCACACAAAACACATAAATACAGTCCGTACCGCGCAGTAAACACTCTCCGTCTCAGTTACACAAACCAGTCAGTTAATGCTGTACAGTGAAATAATCGCTGTTTGTTCTGAGATCCACACAAAACACATAAATACAGTCCGTACCGCGCAGTAAACAGACTCCGTCTCAGTTATACAAACCAGTCAGTTAATGCTGTACATTGAAATAATCGCTGTTTGTTCTGAGATCCACACAAAACACATAAATACAGTCCGTACCGCGCAGTAAACACACTCCGTCTCAGTTATACAAACCAGTCAGTTAATGTTGTACAGTGAAATAATCGCTGTTTGTTCTGAGATCCACACAAAACACATAAATACAGTCCGTACCGCGCAGTAAACACACTCCGTCTCAGTTATACAAACCAGTCAGTTAATGTTGTACAGTGAAATAATCGCTGTTTGTTCTGAGATCCACACAAAACACATAAATACAGTCCGTACCGCGCAGTAAACACACTCCGTCTCAGTTATACAAACCAGTCAGTTAATGCTGTACAGTGAAATAATCGCTGTTTGTTCTGAGATCCACACAAAACACATAAATACAGTCCGTACCGCGCAGTAAACACACTCCGTCTCAGTTATACAAACCAGTCAGTTAATGCTGTACAGTGAAATAATCGCTGTTTGTTCTGAGATCCACACAAAACACATAAATACAGTCCGTACCGCGCAGTAAACACACTCCGTCTCAGTTATACAAACCAGTCAGTTAATGCTGTACAGTGAAATAATCGCTGTTTGTTCTGAGATCCACACAAAACACATAAATACAGTCCGTACCGCGCAGTAAACACACTCCGTCTCAGTTATACAAACCAGTCAGTTAATGCTGTACAGTGAAATAATCGCTGTTTGTTCAGAGATCCACACAAAACACATAAATACAGTCCGTACCGCGCAGTAAACACACTCCGTCTCAGTTATACAAACCAGTCAGATAATGTTGTACAGTGAAATAATCGCTGTTTGTTCTGAGATCCACACAAAACACATAAATACACTGTGTGGGCAGAACGTAGAATTTGTGAATGTTAAACGTGGTGGTATATGTAGTAACCACTGGGCTTTAGGGGGTTAAGTAACTCTGCCGTCTTCCTCGTACTCCTCATTGTGCAATTTTCTTTGGTCTCCTGTTATTTCCACCCTCTTAGGCCCAAATACCTTTCTCAGCACCATATTCTTGTCTCACCCTCAGTCTATGACCCTTCCTGAATGTGAGGAACCAAGCTTTATACTCACATAACACCAGAGGCAAACGTACAGTGCTCTGTGTATTTTAAACTTTGTATACTTAGATAACTAAGGGGACGACAGCAGATAAATAAACCATATATACGTAACTTAAAAATTTACTGTACTGCTAAACTACTGGCAGATCTGTTGAGAACATAATTAGGTTAGCCATGTTTGTTGTAGCAAAATGAAACGGTGACAATGACGACGTCACTGACACACTGCATTGTACTGCAGAGTGTCACGGATGATCTGCCCTGCCCGTCATCAGTGTCGTGATGTCATCCACTATTAACTTCACCGTGTCTGTCTGTCTGTCCGCGTGGGTCAACTCGGCTCCCACTGGACGGATTTTCATGAAATTTGATATTTGAGTATTTTTAAACAAATTTGTTGAGAAAATTTAAGTTTCATTAAAATCTGACAACAATAACTGTACGTTACGTCAAGACCTATGTACATTTATGATAATATTTCGCTGAATTCTACTCAGAATGAGAAATGTTTCAGACAAAAGTTGTACAGAAAATCAAAACACACATTTTATGTTCAATAACTTTTTTCCGAAAATCGTGCCGTTTATGAGATAATGTGGACAAATATGGTACAGCCAGACAGGCCACAGATGACAATATAATACGGCGCATGCGCTTTGCATGCTGGATAACTAAGGCTACAGACACACACTCACAATATGTAATACTTATTGCTTTTCCACAGCAACAATGGTTATGCGAACGCGCCTCAGTGTTACGTTATACGTACATTGCCTGTCTTATTCGGTCCTGGGATCGAATACAGGCGGGGGCGAGATTTTTCGCAGCCGTCCAGACCGGCCCTGGGGCCCAACCAGCCTCCTATACAATGGGTACCGAGTCTATTTCCCAGGGGTAAAGCGGCCGGGGCGTGGAGTTGACCACCCACACCCATCTAGTGCCAGGGTTAAATAAAGAATAGAGCTATACCTCTACTCCCCTTCTGGGCCTTCTTGGCCTTTTATAGGGAGACCTTTACCTTTTATTCCCTCCAAATTTAGAAAGAAAAATAATTTCGCGAACCCAATTGCTAGGCCTAGGGTTCCCCGGACCACACTTTGATAACCACAGCATTAGCCAGAACTTGCTAACCTGTTTCTCTTCCTAGAAACAAATCTATTTTGAGGAGATTTGGGTAGTTACCTGTTGTGTAGTGAACAAAGACAGCTTTTATTGCACATATTCGCACATAAAGTTCGGTGCCGACACAGACTTTGTTCTGTTTATCACCAGGTCTAGCTACTTGTCATGTATAAATGCTAATCACTGCTTCATGCACTCGCAAACATTTCAAGACGCAGTCACCTGTGTGGATCCTTATGTTATGCATTATGGTCTGGGTGGCCATTTTCGACAAGTGCCTACTGTACCGTGTCCCTCTCGCTGTGCGGTCGGCAATACAAGCAAAGGAACCGCGAGAAGGATTGTCGTCTAGAAGATGAAATGATTGGGGCAACTTGTGAGTGGCAGAGACCGACTGGGTGCTTAGTCAGGCAGCTGGGTGACTGACCTACGTCTTTCGTGTGTTACTAACCCTCCTAAGCCCAGTGGTTACTATATGTACCATCAATTTAACATTCAACAATTCTACGTTCTGCCCACACAGTGTATTTATGTCTTTTGTGTGGATCTCAGAACAAACAGCGATTATTTCACTGTACAACATTAACTGACTGGTTTGTATAACTGAGACGGAGTGTGTTTACTGCGCGGTACGGACTGTATTTATGTGTTTTGTGTGGATCTCAGAACAAACAGCGATTATTTCACTGTACAACATTAACTGACTGGTTTGTATAACTGAGACGGAGTGTGTTTACTGCGCGGTACGGACTGTATTTATGTGTTTTGTGTGGATCTCAGAACAAACAGCGATTATTTCACTGTACAACATTAACTGACTGGTTTGTATAACTGAGACGGAGTGTGTTTACTGCGCGGTACGGACTGTATTTATGTGTTTTGTGTGGATCTCAGAACAAACAGCGATTATTTCACTGTACAACATTAACTGACTGGTTTGTATAACTGAGACGGAGTGTGTTTACTGCGCGGTACGGACTGTATTTATGTGTTTTGTGTGGATCTCAGAACAAACAGCGATTATTTCACTGTACAACATTAACTGACTGGTTTGTATAACTGAGACGGAGTGTGTTTACTGCGCGGTACGGACTGTGTTTATGTGTTTTGTGTGGATCTGAGAACAAACAGCGATTATTTCACTGTACAACATTAACTGACTGGTTTGTATAACTGAGACGGAGTGTGTTTACTGCGCGCGTACGGACTGTATTTATGTGTTTTGTGTGGATCTCAGAACAAACAGCGATTATTTCACTGTACAGCATTAACTGACTGGTTTGTATAACTGAGACGGAGTGTGTTTACTGCGCGGTACGGACTGTATTTATGTGTTTTGTGTGGATCTCAGAACAAACAGCGATTATTTCACTGTACAACATTAACTGACTGGTTTGTATAACTGAGACGGAGTGTGTTTACTGCGCGGTACGGACTGTATTTATGTGTTTTGTGTGGATCTCAGAACAAACAGCGATTATTTCACTGTACAGCATTAACTGACTGGTTTGTATAACTGAGACGGAGTGTGTTTACTGCGCGGTACGGACTGTATTTATGTGTTTTGTGTGGATCTCAGAACAAACAGCGATTATTTCACTCTACAACATTAACTGACTGGTTTGTATAACTGAGACGGAGTGTGTTTACTGAGCGGTACGGACTGTATTTATGTGTTTTGTGTGGATCTCAGGACAAACAGCGATTATTTCACTGTACAGCATTAACTGACTGGTTTGTATAACTGAGACGGAGTGTGTTTACTGCGCGGTACGGACTGTATTTATGTGTTTTGTGTGGATCTCAGAACAAACAGCGATTATTTCACTGTACAGCATTAACTGACTGGTTTGTATAACTGAGACGGAGTGTGTTTACTGCGCGGTACGGACTGTATTTATGTGTTTTGTGTGGATCTCAGAACAAACAGCGATTATTTCACTCTACAACATTAACTGACTGGTTTGTATAACTGAGACGGAGTGTGTTTACTGAGCGGTACGGACTGTATTTATGTGTTTTGTGTGGATCTCAGGACAAACAGCGATTATTTCACTGTACAGCATTAACTGACTGGTTTGTATAACTGAGACGGAGTGTGTTTACTGCGCGGTACGGACTGTATTTATGTGTTTTGTGTGGATCTCAGAACAAACAGCGATTATTTCACTGTACAGCATTAACTGACTGGTTTGTATAACTGAGACGGAGTGTGTTTACTGCGCGGTACGGACTGTATTTATGTGTTTTGTGTGGATCTCAGAACAAACAGCGATTATTTCACTGTACAGCATTAACTGACTGGTTTGTATAACTGAGACGGAGTGTGTTTACTGCGCGGTACGGACTGTATTTATGTGTTTTGTGTGGATCTCAGAACAAACAGCGATTATTTCACTGTACAGCATTAACTGACTGGTTTGTATAACTGAGACGGAGTGTGTTTACTGCGCGGTACGGACTGTATTTATGTGTTTTGTGTGGATCTCAGAACAAACAGCGATTATTTCACTCTACAACATTAACTGACTGGTTTGTATAACTGAGACGGAGTGTGTTTACTGAGCGGTACGGACTGTATTTATGTGTTTTGTGTGGATCTCAGGACAAACAGCGATTATTTCACTGTACAGCATTAACTGACTGGTTTGTATAACTGAGACGGAGTGTGTTTACTGCGCGGTACGGACTGTATTTATGTGTTTTGTGTGGATCTCAGAACAAACAGCGATTATTTCACTGTACAGCATTAACTGACTGGTTTGTATAACTGAGACGGAGTGTGTTTACTGCGCGGTACGGACTGTATTTATGTGTTTTTGTGTGGATCTCAGAACAAACAGCGATTATTTCACTGTACAGCATTAACTGACTGGTTTGTATAACTGAGACGGAGTGTGTTTACTGCGCGGTACGGACTGTATTTATGTGTTTTGTGTGGATCTCAGAACAAACAGCGATTATTTCACTGTAAAACATTAACTGACTGGTTTGTATAACTGAGACCGAGTGTGTTTACTGCGCGGTACGGAATGTATTTATATATATTTGAAGCTACTCTCATTATCTTAAAACGTCTTTCATTTTATTTACATTCTACTCGTGTGAGAAGGACAAGCGGGCGAAGCCTGCGAACCTTGTAACAAAGAGATGCGAAAGTGTGTCTCACTTCTGCCTTCATTCTGTCTTTTCTCAGCACTTCTATTATATCTTATATTTCTCTCTCTTTTTTTAGTATTTAATAGGATTAATCCACAGCTGTGCCGAGTCTTGCTGGGCCATGCTACGCCACTGGTTGTGGTTTCGCCACATTAGTGAGCCTCTAAACAGCACCGCTGGCAATATAAAAAAAAGTACGGACTCATTGTGAAAGAGACGTGAATTCCGTTAGCATCGCAAGGACTACGAATTGAGCTGGAATAGTTCAGTGTATAGACAGACTGCGGGCTGAACGATCAGAGTTCAGTGTATAGACAGACTGCGGGCTGAACGATCAGAGTTCAGTGTATAGACAGACTGCGGGCTGAACGATCAGAGTTCAGTGTATAGACAGACTGCGGGCTGAACGATCAGAGTTCAGTGTATAGACAGACTGCGGGCTGAACGATCAGAGTTCAGTGTATAGACAGACTGCGGGCTGAACGATCAGAGTTCAGTGTATAGACAGACTGCGGGCTGAACGATCAGATTTCAGTGTATAGACAGACTGCGGGCTGAACGATCAGAGTTCAGTGTATAGACAGACTGCGGGCTGAACGATCAGAGTTCAGTGTATAGACAGACTGCGGGCTGAACGATCAGAGTTCAGTGTATAGACAGACTGCGGGCTGAACGATCAGAGTTCAGTGTATAGACAGACTGCGGGCTGAACGATCAGAGTTCAGTGTATAGACAGACTGCGGGCTGAACGATCAGAGTTCAGTGTATAGACAGACTGCGGGCTGAACGATCAGAGTTCAGTGTATTGACAGACTGCGGGTCTGAACGATCAGAGTTCAGTGTATAGACAGACTGCGGGCTGAACGATCAGAGTTCAGTGTATAGACAGACTGCGGGCTGAACGATCAGAGTTCAGTGTATAGACAGTCTGCGGGCTGAACGATCAGAGTTCAGTGTATAGACAGACTGCGGGCTGAACGATCAGAGTTCAGTGTATAGACAGACTGCGGGCTGAACGATCAGAGTTCAGTGTATAGACAGACTGCGGGCTGAACGATCAGAGTTCAGTGTATAGACAGACTGCGGGCTGAACGATCAGAGTTCAGTGTATAGACAGACTGCGGGCTGAACGATCAGAGTTCAGTGTATAGACAGACTGCGGGTTGAACGATCAGAGTTCATTGTATAGACAGACTGCGGGTTGAATGATCAGAGTTCAGTGTATAGACAGACTGCGGGCTGAATGATCAGAGTTCAGTGTATAGACAGACTGCGGGCTGAACGATCAGAGTTCAGTGTATAGACAGACTGCGGGTTGAATGATCAGAGTTCAGTGTATAGACAGACTGCGGGTTGAATGATCAGAGTTCAGTGTATAGACAGACTGCGGGTTGAATGATCAGAGTTCATTGTATAGACAGACTGCGGGTTGAATGATCAGAGTTCAGTGTATAGACAGACTGCGGGCTGAACGATCAGAGTTCATTGTATAGACAGACTGCGGGTTGAATGATCAGAGTTCAGTGTATAGACAGACTGCGGGCTGAACGATCAGAATTCAGTGTATAGACAGACTGCGGGTTGAATGATCAGAGTTCAGTGTATAGACAGACTGCGGGCTGAACGATCAGAGTTCAGTGTATAGACAGACTGCGGGCTGAACGATCAGAGTTCAGTGTATAGACAGACTGCGGGCTGAACGATCAGAGTTCAGTGTATAGACAGACTGCGGGCTGAACGATCAGAGTTCAGTGTATAGACAGACTGCGGGCTGAACGATCAGAGTTCAGTGTATAGACAGACTGCGGGCTGAACGATCAGAGTTCAGTGTATAGACAGACTGCGGGTTGAACGATCAGAGTTCATTGTATAGACAGACTGCGGGTTGAATGATCAGAGTTCAGTGTATAGACAGACTGCGGGCTGAATGATCAGAGTTCAGTGTATAGACAGACTGCGGGCTGAGCGATCAGAGTTCAGTGTATAGACAGACTGCGGGTTGAATGATCAGAGTTCAGTGTATAGACAGACTGCGGGTTGAATGATCAGAGTTCATTGTATAGACAGACTGCGGGTTGAATGATCAGAGTTCAGTGTATAGACAGACTGCGGGTTGAATGATCAGAGTTCAGTGTATAGACAGACTGCGGGCTGAACGATCAGAGTTCAGTGTATAGACAGACTGCGGGTTGAATGATCAGAGTTCAGTGTATAGACAGACTGCGGGCTGAACGATCAGAGTTCAGTGTATAGACAGACTGCGGGCTGAACGATCAGAGTTCAGTGTATAGACAGACTGCGGGTTGAATGATCAGAGTTCAGTGTATAGACAGACTGCGGGCTGAACGATCAGAGTTCAGTGTATAGACAGACTGCGGGCTGAACGATCAGAGTTCAGTGTATAGACAGACTGCGGGTTGAATGATCAGAGTTCAGTGTATAGACAGACTGCGGGCTGAACGATCAGAGTTCAGTGTATAGACAGACTGCGGGCTGAACGATCAGAGTTCAGTGTATAGACAGACTGCGGGCTGAACGATCAGAGTTCAGTGTATAGACAGACTGCGGGCTGAACGATCAGAGTTCAGTGTATAGACAGACTGCGGGTTGAACGATCAGAGTTCAGTGTATAGACAGACTGCGGGCTGAACGATCAGAGTTCAGTGTATAGACAGACACGGGATTTTTTTCGCATTTTGCACTGCGTATTAATGTGAGCTAACACCGACGTTTCGGGTAATAATCTGCTTCCGTCGTTAAGGTTAGGAATTATGGCCCACGTTCACATTGAATTGTTAACATCATTGTCAATTTGAACCACATTCTTTCACCCGTGAAGATGGAAGCAGGATGTGACCTCGAAATGTCTGTGTCAACCCTCATTACTGCACTGTGTCAAAACAGAGAGACTAAAAACTGAAGATGTAGATTGGACCTATCTGGCTTCGGACGGTGTTTTGTGGCGAGGTGTTTTGAACACGGTAAAGAACGTTTTGGTCGATCGCAGTGACCGCGCGGTCTAAGGCGTGGGTCTTCGGCCGCTCGCTTGCTGGGATTGTGGGTTCGAATCCCACCGAGGGCATGGATGTCTGTCTGTTGTGAGTGTTGTGTGTTGTCAGGTAGAGGTCTCTGCGACGGGCTGATCACTCGTCCAGAGGAGTCCTACCGAGTGTGGTGTGTCTGAGTGTGATCGTGAAGCCTCGACGAAACGAGGAGGCCCAGGCCCATTTAGGGCTGTCGAGCCATAGGAAAAAAGAGAAAAAGAACCTTTTGGTCCCATAAGAGGAGGGAATTTGTTGTCCATTTAGCGACTGTCAGCTTCTCATGAATTTCTTCAGTCCGCGCAGTTCTTAGTTATATAGTACACATTCATTATTTTATATGACAACTATCGTGCGTCATTTCCCGCCGTTGTTTTGCCTCGCGTGTAAGGGATCGTTAGAGTGGGCTACGTATGTCAAAACGATGAGCGGACAAGTGACAACCGACAGTTGTCAGATAAAATAATGACCCTAACTAACAAACATGTTATGTCTCCTTATTGATTTCCCTGCCAATATAGTGTGCACCTTAGTGCCAGAAATAATACAATACAGTTTTATTTATCCGACACGATTGGGGGGTAGGTTGTGCCAGTAGATGGAATGGTCACTTACGGAAAGCAATTTTAACGTTTTTTATGATAAAGATACAATACAGTACAATAAAATACAATACAATAAAACAACACGGTATTTACAAAGCGTTACAAGTAATAAAATGTACACCAGTGTCCTAATAGGTGATACATCTTCGACTTGTTCTGCTGGTAGGTGCGCAGTATCGATATGTGTATCGATATCAACTATACGCCACTAAGCAAAGTGTCGTTTAACGAACTTTGCCTCTGTTTAAATGCGTTACGATTGACGAGAGACGCCCAGTGCGGGCACTGCTACAAGATGAGAACGTGTGGGAAGGCAGATCTCATTGATATGCAACTGTCAGCGTTGGCGGCTGTATCAAATGTATTAAGAAGCGTAATTGCCACTTAGCGCGGGCTTCAGAAGAACAAAAGAGCAGTTTGTGTGCGTCACAACTTGATTCACGTTCCGTCTACAGCTAATATTCGTAAGTCACAGACATGGCGAAGCGAGCTGTAAGGAAAACTAGTGCGTGGGTGCGGAATGGTTAATTTGGGCGTTGAATAACACAGAGTGGCAGGTGCTTAGCGAGAATCTACGGGTTGCATAAAAGATTGGGGCACGGGCGGTTCGTCTATAAAGGCTGTAGGGTTGTAGCCCCCCCCCCCCCCCCCCACAAAAATGTGAGAAATTAAATATCGGAAAAAAATTTTTCGTTAGGAGATACGTACATTATGGAAAAGAATATTAATTGAAATAATTTAAAATTCAGATATTCACGAGGGACTCTTTAAAAGACCTGCGGAGATCAGAGCGGGCTGTGCCCTACCCTGACGTTGCGCGCTGGCTTCAGCACAGTTAGGCCTGCAGGTGGGCTGCAGTCAGTGGAACCCAGAGAGCGTGTCAAGGAGGACATCGGTTATGCCTTTTCTAACGTTTCAAACGCTGGCATTTTGATCACCATTTACACCTGCCTGTTTTCAAAGCCATATTTGTGAATTTTTTTATTTTAGTAGTTGCAGTTTTAAGATAAACGTGAACAAAACACTGTGAAGTATTTACAGGGCAACCATTTTTCGCAATTGACCCTCGCCGAGAAGATTGAGATTACAAATTTAAGTGGTGTAATAACTGAGAGATGCTTCTCTACTCAGAAAAGAGAATTACAGTGATTGAAACATTTGTCAACCGTAAAGAAAGGAGAATGGACTTCTTATACAAATTAAGTAGCAAATGAAGTAATAAGTCATTGAATGGCGTTTTTGTAATTTGTTTACTAAAATGAAAGTAAACTCTTGCCTATTCTTATGAGTGTTTTTTCACCGAAACTTTAAAAATTTTCAGTATTTCAAATAAATAACATGGAAGATTAAATTAAGCCCTTCTGATTAATCATATAATAATCCTAGCCTCCACCCCTACGATAAGAAAATCCCACCAGCCGCCACTGGATTGGAGATTTGTTGAGTAGTTCCTCAGGGACCTTCTTGGGCTCCTTGACGATGAAGATGAACGTCCTACGTTCCTCCGAAACGTCGGGAACAGCGCACCGAACGACACACTGTCACATCCCAGCACGCTAGAGTCTTCAGCGCCAGCGCAGTGAGAATCTCACGGAGTTAAAGGCGCATGGGATGGGCTGGGTATGTGGCACGTAGGGACGAGTAAAACAATGCATACCAGAAGGACAGACACCATATGGAAGACCTGGGCATTGACGGGAGGATAATATTGAAATTGATCTTAGAGAAGGAGGAAGGATGGGCGTGGATTGGATTATTGTGATTCAGGGTAGGGAAAGGTGGCGGGCTGATGTCGACACGGTAATGAACCTTCGGGTGTTTATTAAATGTGAAGAATTTCTTGACTAGCTGAGGAACTGGTAGCTTCTTAAGGACTTTGCTCCATGCAGTTACAGTAAAAGTTAAAGCAATCCCATTACAGGCCTGGACAGGCCCTTAGGGTTCCAGGAGGTTTAGGCTCCCAGATTTATAGACAGTCGGCACATGAAAGTGGTAAAGTTGTCAGCCCTACTCACCGGCCGCCTTTACCCCCCACGAAAAATTCCTGGTACTCATTTCTGTTAGAGGCTGATTCGACACCAGGGCCACAGTGCGACCGAAACGATTATGTCACTGAAAAATCACTATCGGGAATCGAACCCGCGACGTTCCGGTTTGTAGCGTAGTGCCTTCTTTGCAGTGTAGCTGTGTAAGTGTGTTAGATCTTGGTACACAGTGTCTCGGAGGCAGCCTACGTACTTAACACAGACGTTAACACAATACACTGTGTACCAAGATCCACTACACTTACACAACTATAATACGTACTTAACACACACGTTAACACAATACACTGTGTACCAAGATCCACTACACTTACACAACTATAATACGTACTTAACACACACGTTAACACAATACACTGTGTACCAAGATCCACTACACTTACACAACTATAATACGTACTTAACACAGACGTTAACACAATACACTGTGTACCAAGATCCACTACACTTACACAACTATAATACGTACTTAACACACACGTTAACACAATACACTGTGTACCAAGATCCACTACACTTACACAACTATAATACGTACTTAACACAGACGTTAACACAATACACTGTGTACCAAGATCCACTACACTTACACAACTATAATACGTACTTAACACAGACGTTAACACAATACACTGTGTACCAAGATCCACTACACTTACACAACTATAATACGTACTTAACACAGACGTTAACACAATACACTGTGTACCAAGATCCACTACACTTACACAACTATAATACGTACTTAACACAGACGTTAACACAATACACTGTGTACCAAGATCCACTACACTTACACAACTATAATACGTACTTAACACAGACGTTAACACAATACACTGTGTACCAAGATCCACTACACTTACACAACTATAATACGTACTTAACACAGACGTTAACACAATACACTGTGTACCAAGATCCACTACACTTACACAACTATAATACGTACTTAACACAGACGTTAACACAATACACTGTGTACCAAGATCCACTACACTTACACAACTATAATACGTACTTAACACAGACGTTAACACAATACACTGTGTACCAAGATCCACTACACTTACACAACTATAATACGTACTTAACACAGACGTTAACACAATACACTGTGTACCAAGATCCACTACACTTACACAGCTATAATACGTACTTAACACAGACGTTAACACAATACTCTGTGTACCAAGATCCACTACACTTACACAACTATAATACGTACTTAACACACACGTTAACACAATACACTGTGTACCAAGATCCACTACACTTACACAACTATAATACGTACTTAACACACACGTTAACACAATACACTGTGTACCAAGATCCACTACACTTACACAACTATAATACGTACTTAACACACACGTTAACACAATACACTGTGTACCAAGATCCACTACACTTACACAACTATAATACGTACTTAACACACACGTTAACACAATACACTGTGTACCAAGATCCACTACACTTACACAACTATAATACGTACTTAACACACACGTTAACACAATACACTGTGTACCAAGATCCACTACACTTACACAACTATAATACGTACTTAACACAGACGTTAACACAATACACTGTGTACCAAGATCCACTACACTTACACAACTATAATACGTACTTAACACAGACGTTAACACAATACACTGTGTACCAAGATCCACTACACTTACACAACTATAATACGTACTTAACACAGACGTTAACACAATACACTGTGTACCAAGATCCACTACACTTACACAACTATAATACGTACTTAACACACACGTTAACACAATACACTGTGTACCAAGATCCACTACACTTACACAACTATAATACGTACTTAACACAGACGTTAACACAATACACTGTGTACCAAGATCCACTACACTTACACAACTATAATACGTACTTAACACACACGTTAACACAATACACTGTGTACCAAGATCCACTACACTTACACAACTATAATACGTACTTAACACACACGTTAACACAATACACTGTGTACCAAGATCCACTACACTTACACAACTATAATACGTACTTAACACACACGTTAACACAATACACTGTGTACCAAGATCCACTACACTTACACAACTATAATACGTACTTAACACACACGTTAACACAATACACTGTGTACCAAGATCCACTACACTTACACAACTATAATACGTACTTAACACACACGTTAACACAATACACTGTGTACCAAGATCCACTACACTTACACAACTATAATACGTACTTAACACACACGTTAACACAATACACTGTGTACCAAGATCCACTACACTTACACAACTATAATACGTACTTAACACACACGTTAACACAATACACTGTGTACCAAGATCCACTACACTTACACAACTATAATACGTACTTAACACACACGTTAACACAATACACTGTGTACCAAGATCCACTACACTTACACAACTATAATACGTACTTAACACACACGTTAACACAATACACTGTGTACCAAGATCCACTACACTTACACAACTATAATACGTACTTAACACACACGTTAACACAATACACTGTGTACCAAGATCCACTACACTTACACAACTATAATACGTACTTAACACACACGTTAACACAATACACTGTGTACCAAGATCCACTACACTTACACAACTATAATACGTACTTAACACACACGTTAACACAATACACTGTGTACCAAGATCCACTACACTTACACAACTATAATACGTACTTAACACAGACGTTAACACAATACACTGTGTACCAAGATCCACTACACTTACACAACTATAATACGTACTTAACACACACGTTAACACAATACACTGTGTACCAAGATCCACTACACTTACACAACTATAATACGTACTTAACACAGACGTTAACACAATACACTGTGTACCAAGATCCACTACACTTACACAACTATAATACGTACTTAACACAGACGTTAACACAATACACTGTGTACCAAGATCCACTACACTTACACAACTATAATACGTACTTAACACACACGTTAACACAATACACTGTGTACCAAGATCCACTACACTTACACAACTATAATACGTACTTAACACACACGTTAACACAATACACTGTGTACCAAGATCCACTACACTTACACAACTATAATACGTACTTAACACACACGTTAACACAATACACTGTGTACCAAGATCCACTACACTTACACAACTATAATACGTACTTAACACAGACATCTTGCAGAGAGGTTTTATGCCCACTGCCTGCATCATCCGAATCCATTGATTGGCGACATAGGAAACTACTCTCTCCATGACCTTATGGACATGTATAGGCGTTATAAACACAAACGGACTAAACATATGCTGCTCTAAATAGAGCGACTTTGATGGTAGTGTTTTTTTTTGGGTGCTATAACCTACTTTTCACTACAGCTACACATCTAGGTATTGTATACATCACAGTCACTTGAGTGTATCATTTTTTAATTCAAAGGAAGTTGGTGTAAGGAACAACTTGATACCTGTAAGAAGAGTCTCGATGTATTAAACCAACAAAGAAAATAAAGCTTAATATTTAAAAAAAAAAAAGACGTTAACACAATACACTGTGTACCAAGATCCACTACACTTACACAGCTAAAATACGAAGAACTGCTTACATTTTAACTGTTTAATTTAGGGCCGTGCCATGGCTCATGCGGTTAGTCGCCGGCCTCTCACCGCGGAGGCCCGGGTTCGATCCCAGGTCAGTCCATATGGGATTTGTGGTAGACAAAGTGGCACTGGGACAGGTTTCCTCCCTAGTACTTCGGTTTTCCCCTGTCGATTTCATTCCACCGGTGCTACATTACTTGGAAAAAGGAAAAAACGAAAAAAAAACTAATCATCTTCATCACAGGGTTGCACAATAAGCCTCAAGGCTGCGGTGCGTCTGTAGCTTCTGCTGCGGGGCCCTTCACCACAAAAAAAGTAGACTCTTTGGTGTCGAATGATGGCGTAACAATGAGTAATGACTTTGGAATGCTGTGGAAGGAACCTGTCGTGGCCTACTTTAATGTCACTTTATTTGCCTGGAATAACTGAGGACAACCATGGGAAATGTCCGTCAGGGTAGTCGTTCCGGCCCGCGTTCGAACCATAGCGTTTTACAGACTGAGCTAACCTGCTCCGTGCCGTTTGCTTTCCTGCAGGTGAAGGTGATGGTCGTTGGTATGAACGAACATACGTAACTACGAAACTACGTGTGTGGATTGGATACATCTGGCACGGTATATGGTAGAGTAACGCAGTTATGGACGTTGGATTCCCACAAAAGACTGGAAATTTTCTTACCAACTGAAAGACTATCTTCCAAAGCTTTGGAAGAGGCGACGGACCTGTCGTAAGACAGACTGCAGAATGAAGAGGCTACGGACCTGTCGTAAGGCAGACTGCAGAATGAAGAGGCTACGGACCTGTCGTAAGACAGACTGCAGAATGAAGAGGCTACGGACCTGTCGTAAGGCAGACTGCAGAATGAAGAGGCTACGGACCTGTCGTAAGACAGACTGCAGAATGAAGTGGCTACGGACCTGTCGTAAGACAGACTGCAGAATGAAGAGGCTACGGACCTGTCGTAAGACAGACTGCAGAATGAAGAGGCTACGGACCTGTCGTAAGGCAGACTGCAGAATGAAGAGGCTACGGACCTGTCGTAAGACAGACTGCAGAATGAAGTGGCTACGGACCTGTCGTAAGACAGACTGCAGAATGAAGAGGCTACGGACCTGTCGTAAGACAGACTGCAGAATGAAGAGGCTACGGACCTGTCGTAAGGCAGACTGCAGAATGAAGAGGCTACGGACCTGTCGTAAGACAGACTGCAGAATGAAGTGGCTACGGACCTGTCGTAAGACAGACTGCAGAATGAAGAGGCTACGGACCTGTCGTAAGACAGACTGCAGAATGAAGAGGCTACGGACCTGTCGTAAGACAGACTACAGAATGAAGAGGCTACGGACCTGTCGTAAGACAGACTACAGAATGAAGAGGCTACGGACCTGTCGTAAGACAGACTGCAGAATGAATGAATGAATGACAATCAGCTTATCACAGCCTCTCCTCCGTGAAGTTAGGCAAATTAGTAACACAGTTTTGCCTCTGGCGGTATTCTGTCGAATTAAAAAAAAAAAGTCGCAAAGAATGTAAAGAGACTGCGTAAGAAACTATGAAAAATAAATGCTTACGAAATTTTCTTGGGGAAACCTCTGAAAAGCCACCGCGTGCAAGAATGAAACTGTGCTGGCAAGAGAACCTGCAAATAGCTGTCAGTGGTGCTGCTTTTATGCGGGCTCGACGACCAATCAGGTGTCGAAATCCACCAGCGCAAGAGAATCACCATTACTGTAAACGTCTGCACCTAACCTGGGGCCCACCCAGCGCCCTCTTCATTGAGTATCGGGCGCCCTTTCCCCGGAAACTGAAGCTGACGTCTGTATAGTACCGAGACTGAGAATACGTAGAGGTTTACCTCCACTCCCGCCTACGCTTTCATGGTATGATGCTACCAAAGGAGTTACATTGTGAAGATATAAATTTCTGACACATTGCAGTAAGTTCTTGTGTGGCTTACATAAAGTATTATCATATTATGTGGGTCCACTATAAAATTCGGAAGGCGGTACCCCCACTTGCTTCCGTTTCCACGCAGGAAACAGTTGAATGTGTGCACGCATGATGGAAGCTTCTAGAGTAAGCATGCCAGAAATAGAAAGTGCCGCGCAGACTGGAAAGGGGACGCACACGCATGATACCGTAGTCGAAATTTCAACTCAAATCTATCGCCATCAGTTCGTGTGTTTCCTAATGAATTTTGTAATTTTCCCACCACAAAATGGAGTATGTTTGCAGTCATCCCTATATCAATTCTTTCTTCAGTAATAAAACGACGTTTCGTCAGTTTCGGAAGTGTGGTAATGTCGAAACTGCGAATAATTCTGATGAATTGGAAAGGGTATAAAAGTTAGCGATGGTTATCGAAATTAACTCTTTAAGTAACAGTGGTAAATATATGTACCACGTGATTTGATATTTAACAAGTTAATAAATGTCCTCCAAACGTAACACTTCCGGCGCTTGCGTTCTGTTGTTAGAGTCCGGATTTGTGGAAAGTCAAGAAAAATACCAAATGGGAGTATTTTAAATGTCCCTGTGTACGTTGTGCACAATACATGTCTGTGTACGTTGTGCACAATAAATGTCCCTGTGTACGTTGTGCACAATACATGTCCCTGTGTACGTTGTGCACAATACATGTCCCTGTGTACGTTGTGCACAATACATGTCCCTGTGTACGTTGTGCACAATACATGTCCCTGTGTACGTTGTGCACAATACATGTCCCTGTGTACGTTGTGCACAATACATGTCCCTGTGTACGTTGTGCACAATACATGTCCCTGTGTACGTTGTGCACAATACATGTCCCTGTGTACGTTGTGCACAATACATGTCCCTGTGTACGTTGTGCACAATACATGTCCCTGTGTACGTTGTGCACAATACATGTCCCTGTGTACGTTGTGCACAATACATGTCCCTGTGTACGTTGTGCACAATACATGTCCTGTGTACGTTGTGCACAATACATGTTCCTGTGTACGTTGTGCACAATACATGTCCCTGTGTACGTTGTGCACAATACATGTCCCTGTGTACGTTGTGCACAATACATGTCCCTGTGTACGTTGTACACAATACATGTCCCTGTGTACGTTGTGCACAATACATGTTCCTGTGTACGTTGTATACAATACATGTCCCTGTGTACGTTGTGCACAATACATGTCCCTGTGTACGTTGTACACAATACGTTCCTGTGTACGTTGTACACAATACATGTCCCTGTGTACGTGGTACACAATACATGTCCCGTGTACGTTGTACACAATACATGTCCCTGTGTACGTTGTACACAATACATGTCCCTGTGTACGTTGTGCACAATACATGTCCCTGTGTACGTTGTGCACAATACATGTCCCTCTGTACGTTGTACACAATACATGTCCCTGTGTACGTTGTGCACAATACATGTCCCTGTGTACGTTGTGCACAATACATGTCCCTCTGTACGTTGTACACAATACATGTCCCTGTGTACGTTGTGCACAATACATGTCCCTGTGTACGTTGTGCACAATACATGTCCCTGTGTACGTTGTGTACAATACATGTCCCGTGTACGTTGTACACAATACATGTCCCTGTGTACGTTGTATACAATACATGTCCCTGTGTACGTGGTACACAATACATGTCCCTGTGTACGTTGTGTACAATACATGTCCCGTGTACGTTGTACACAATACATGTCCCTGTGTACGTTGTACACAATACATGTCCCTGTGTACGTGGTACACAATACATGTCCCTGTGTACGTGGTACACAATACATGTCCCTGTGTACGTTGTGCACAATACATATTCCAAGTTTGCTTCGTATCTTAGCAACAGATGAACAATCCGTCTGAACGCAATCACGACTTTATTCGCGTGGGATGGTATGTTATAGAACGTTATGTCCATCTCGTCAACTGTTTCTTCGGCTCCTCTGTTTCAGCCGCAATCCTTGTGCTTGCGTTATAAGAGGGCAAGGTATCAGCAAGGTATCGGCTCTTCATGAAAAGTGTCTATGCTTTTTGTCCGAATTTAAATAGAAGTGGCGGGTATCGACAAGGTTTAGTGAAAATTTCCAATATCAAATTTAGCGAAAGTTCTTCCAACGTGAGCCGAGTTGCTCCATGCGGACAGACGGACGGACCGACAGATGACTTAGCTAAATGTCGCTTTTTGCTAACTGCTCTGAGATCGCTCCTAAAAACTCTGCACTCTGCGCACATAGTGTATTTATGTGTGTCATACGGCTCCGTCCCTCTCACCATGATAAGTCGGTCCCTGTCACCACGATAAGTCGGTCCCTGTCACCACGATAAGTCGGTCCCTGTCACCACTATAAGTCGGTCCCTGTCACCATGATAAGTCGGTCCCTGTCACCATGATAAGTCGGTCCCTGTCACCATGATAAGTCGGTCCCTGTCACCACGATAAGTCGGTCCCTGTCACCACGATAAGTCGGTCCCTGTCACCATGATAAGTCGGTCCCTGTCACCACGGCATGGCGCGTCCTCAGGTTGCGGATGGAGGAACGGCCTGTGGATATGGAGGGTAGCTGCGAATACATTGAATAAGCAGTCGCGGACAGCCGACAAGGGGTGGTCCTCCAGCTTGGGGGTTGGGCGAGGTGCTAACAACTCACCGCAAACAATTACCATGTGTTGTGGTGAAGGTCCCCGCAGCAGATGCTACGGACGCACCGCAGCCTTGAGGCTTATTGTGCAACCCTGTGATGAAGATGGTTAGTTTTTTCCTTTTTCCTTGTAATGGAGCCCCGGTGGAATGAAATTGACAGGGGAAACCCGAAGTACTCGGGGAAAAACCTGTCCCAGTGCCACTTTGTCCACCACAAATCCCACATGGACTGGCCCGGGATCGAACCCGGGCCTCCGCGGTGGGAGGCCGGCGACTAACCGCCTGAGCCACGGCACGGCCCTGTCCAGGTCGTGATAAGGTTTGATGGAGATACTTAGCCCGTGTTTAATGTTCCAGCTTGTACCGCGCAGTAAACACACTCCGTCTCAGTTATACAAACCAGTTAATGTTGTACAGTGAAATAATCGTTGTTTGTTCTGAGATCCACACAAAACACATAAATACAGTCCGTACCGCGCAGTAAACACACTCCGTCTCAATTTTACAAACCAGTCAGTTAATGTTGTACAGTGAAATAATCGCTGTTTGTTCTGAGATCCACACAAAACACATAAATACAGTCCGTACCGCGCAGTAAACACACTCCGTCTCAATTATACAAACCAGTCAGTTAATGTTGTACAGTGAAATAATCGCTGTTTGTTCTGAGATCCACACAAAACACATAAATACAGTCCGTACCGCGCAGTAAATACACTCCGTCTCAGTTATACAAACCAGTTAATGTTGTACAGTGAAATAATCGCTGTTTGTTCTGAGATCCACACAAAACACATAAATACAGTCCGTACCGCGCAGTAAACACACTCCGTCTCAGTTATACAAACCAGTCAGTTAATGCTGTACAGTGAAATAATCGCTGTTTGTTCTGAGATCCACACAAAACACATAAATACAGTCCGTACCGCGCAGTAAACACACTCCGTCTCAGTTATACAAACCAGTCAGTTAATGCTGTACAGTGAAATAATCGCTGTTTGTTCTGAGATCCACACAAAACACATAAATACAGTCCGTACCGCGCAGTAAACACACTCCGTCTCAGTTATACAAACCAGTCAGTTAATGTTGTACAGTGAAATAATCGCTGTTTGTTCTGAGATCCACACAAAACACATAAATACAGTCCGTACCGCGCAGAAAATACACTCCGTCTCAGTTATACAAATCAGTCAGTTAATGTTGTACAGTGAAATAATCGCTGTTTGTTCTGAGATCCACACAAAACACATAAATACAGTCCGTACCGCGCAGTAAATACACTCCGTCTCAGTTATACAAATCAGTCAGTTAATGTTGTACAGTGAAATAATCGCTGTTTGTTCTGAGATCCACACAAAACACATAAATACAGTCCGTACCGCGCAGTAAACACACTCCGTCTCAGTTATACAAACCAGTCAGTTAATGTTGTACAGTGAAATAATGGCTGTTTGTTCTGAGATCCACACAAAACACATAAATACAGTCCGTACCGCGCAGTAAACACACTCCGTCTCAGTTATACAAACCAGTCAGTTAATGCTGTACAGTGAAATAATCGCTGTTTGTTCTGAGATCCACACAAAACACATAAATACAGTCCGTACCGCGCAGTAAACACACTCCGTCTCAGTTATACAAACCAGTCAGTTAATGTTGTACAGTGAAATAATCGCTGTTTGTTCTGAGATCCACACAAAACACATAAATACAGTCCGTACCGCGCAGTAAACACACTCCGTCTCAGTTATACAAACCAGTCAGTTAATGTTGTACAGTGAAATAATCGCTGTTTGTTCTGAGATCCACACAAAACACATAAATACAGTCCGTACCGCGCAGTAAACACACTCCGTCTCAGTTATACAAACCAGTCAGTTAATGTTGTACAGTGAAATAATCGCTGTTTGTTCTGAGATCCACACAAAACACATAAATACAGTCCGTACCGCGCAGTAAACACACTCCGTCTCAGTTATACAAACCAGTCAGTTAATGCTGTACAGTGAAATAATCGCTGTTTGTTCTGAGATCCACACAAAACACATAAATACACTGTGTGGGCAGAACGTAGAATGTTTTAATTACAAGAATGTAAATATGTTGCGCCTATACACAACTTTATTGTAACAAATTAAAATTAAAATCAATTTTAATTTGTAAGAATAAAGTTGTGTTTAGTCGGAACATACATACTTTTTTTTCCATGTCGCAACAGCCCCTAGTAGGCCACGGCCTCCTCATTATCGAGGCTTCACAATCACACTCAGACACACCACACTTGGTACGACTTCTCTGGACGAGAGATCAGTCCCGCGCACAGACCTCTACCTGACAACACACAACACTTACAACAGACAGACATCCATGCCCCCGGCGGGATTCGAACTCGCAATCCCAGCATGCGAGCGGCCGCAGACCCACGCCTTAGACCGCTCGGCCACTGCAATCGGCATTACGTTACTCTTGTGATACTGCAGACAACGGCAATGAATCACGTGAAGACATTTTTAACTTTAAAGCTGGAGGTACATAATGTGACCACTGGGCTTTAGAGGGTTGATATAATATGGTCTGAGGGATGACCCCCCTCGGGGGGCTTAGGACGGCAGAAGGTTAGTTACCGAGCCGCATTCCAGAACTCGTAGCGGGAGAAAAACTGGATGTTGTAGAAGAATAGGTGAATTCGACACACAAAGGTATTGTAATGGGGAAAAGAGGCGAGCAGATATTGGCCAGTGTTAGAACACCTGCAGGCCGGATGTCTCGAGCTGACCGTTCGGTGTCGTATATGGGGGGACTTAACTTGGGCCTGCTTCGTTCTTACTGTCGCACCTTTGTTGAGAAAGCAGTGACCAGGCTACAGGAAGGGCCGATCCAGAATTCAATTCCCAACAGAGACAAGAGATTTTTTCTTCCCCAAGACGTCCAGACTGGCTTTGGGGCTCACCCAGCCTCCTATTCAATTAATACAGGGGTTATGTCCCGGGGGTAAAGCGGCCGGGCCGTGAAGCTGATCACTAATCTACATCTAGTGCTGAGGTAAGGATGAGTGGAGCTATATCTCTATTCCCCCAATTATGTCTTTAGGCCGTGCAAATGGACGAATTTCAAGGTAATATCTGGACATTATCTTGGAGGAAATGGGATGAATCACGAGAAAGTCACATGATTCTAGTCGTGAGTTTTAGCGCATGCGCAGTTTGAGACTGGAGAGAGATTTCTTCCGATGTCCTTACCCATCTGGCCGGATGTTGTGAATGCGGTAATGAACCTTCGGGGTTCCATAAAATTCGGGGAAAGTCTTGACTAGCTGAGGACCTGTTAGCTTCTCACGAAGGACTCCGCTCCATGGAGTTAGTTAGTTAGTCAGTCAGTCAGTTTAGTTAGTCTTTATCCTTCACCCTGTTCTTCCTTTATCAGTTTCTCACCGTTATTTGCTTCTTCTATTTCGTCTGCATTCCTTTCCCATGCATATTACCGTGCTTTTCTGTCTTCATTCCTGCCCCCTTCCTTCCTACCGCTCCTTTACGTTAAAACGGTTGAAAGGAAATCGCTCAGTATAAGTCGTTGAGGAACAGCTATGGACGTTTTGCGTCGCCTGTGCGAGTGCAAGCAACACTACATCAAACTGGCTTTTATTAAAGGGTGTTCCTTTTATCGTGTCCCCGAATACGGCATCTTTATCGCATAGATAACCTGCATCCGCCGGGATATCCCGTGACAGCTAGTATGCTGAGGGCAACGGCAACAAAATACTCTTTTTACAAAACGCTATTTAATGTATTTTCGTAGCATCTGTCGATTAATTATGCCTGTCTGGTGTTCATAATTGACAGGTATTTAAAAATCTTACCCGCGGTGTTGACTTACAGCCAAGTAATTGAGATAGCACAATTAAATAATCTAAGAAACATGACATTAAAGAGCTTTTAGGGAAATTTGAATTTTCTCGAGGCGCTCCGGCCTTCATGCACTTTATAATAGGCCCGACGAAGAAGATTAAACTCAATTATATATACTCAGCTCGTAAAAACACAATCCGTCTGGGTTATACAAACCAGTCAGTTAATGTTGTACAGTGAAATAATCGCTGTTTGTTCTGAGATCCACACAAAACACATAAATACAGTCCGTACCGCGCAGTAAACACACTCCGTCTCAGTTATACAAACCAGTCAGTTAATGTTGTACAGTGAAATAATCGCTGTTTGTTCTGAGATCCACACAAAACACATAAATACAGTCCTTACCGCGCAGTAAACACACTCCGTCTCAGTTATACAAACCAGTCAGTTAATGCTGTACAGTGAAATAATCGCTGTTTGTTCTGAGATCCACACAAAACACATAAATACAGTCCGTACCGCGCAGTAAACACACTCCGTCTCAGTTATACAAACCAGTCAGTTAATGTTGTACAGTGAAATAATCGCTGTTTGTTCTGAGATCCACACAAAACACATAAATACAGTCCGTACCGCGCAGTAAACACACTCCGTCTCAGTTATACAAACCAGTCAGTTAATGTTGTACAGTGAAATAATCGCTGTTTGTTCTGAGATCCACACAAAACACATAAATACAGTCCGTACCGCGCAGTAAACACACTCCGTCTCAGTTATACAAACCAGTCAGTTAATGCTGTACAGTGAAATAATCGCTGTTTGTTCTGAGATCCACACAAAACACATAAATACACAGTGTGGGCAGAACGTAGAAGTGTTGAGTGTTAAACGTGGTGGTACATATAGTAACCACTGGGGTTTAAAGGGGATAATGAAGTAATTAAAGAAAGAGATAAAAGAAAATGCAGGAAAGAAATAAGTTAACTTACAGGAGCATATAAATTCCAGCAGATAGAAAGAGACGGAGAGAGAGAAAGAGAGACAAATAAGTGAGCAGTAAGGGGGGAGTGGGAGAGAGAGGAATAGACTAGGCCGTGACTGATGTAATTAATTAAGCCAAATGACTGCACTGCATTGTACAGTGCCAGGCACGCTTAGCCACAAGACACGGTAAAAGACTTGTTGCAAGGAAGGGGGAATTACAGCACAGTCAGTCGGTATTGCAGCTGAGAATATGGTTGTCAGAATGTGTAAGGACGTCCTGTTTGTCGGACTGGATATTTTAACAAACTGCAACCGTCTACATTCTTTTGCGGAAGGAAGTTATTGAGGAAATTGCTGTTTGTATGTATGTCACAAACTGTCATTTGTATGGCACAGAGCGTTATTTACATGGCACAAGGTGTTATTTGCATGACACAGAGCGTAATTTACATGGCACAAAGTGTTATTTGTATGACACAGAGCGTAATTTATATGGCACAAAGTGTTATTTACATGGCACAAGGTGTTATTTGCATGACACAGAGCGTAATTTACATGGCACAAAGTGTTATTTGTATGACACAGAGCGTAATTTATATGGCAAAAAGTGTTATTTGCATGGCACAGAGCGTAATTTTATATGGCACAAAGTGTTATTTGTATGACACAAAGTGTTATTTGTATGGCACACAGCGTAATTTATATGGCACAAAGTGTTATTTGTATGACACAGAGCGTAATTTATATGGCACAAATTGTTATTTGGATGGCACAGAGCGTATTTTATATGGCACAAAGTGTTATTTCTATGACACAAAGTGTTATTTGTATGACAGAGTGTCATATATATGACATAAAGTGTCACATGTATGGTCGCAAAGTGTCATTTGTATGGCACAGAGCGCAATTTATATAACACAAAGCGTTATTTATATGGCACAAAGTGTTATTTGTATGGCACAAAGTGTTATTTGTATGACAGAGTGTCATATAGACATAAAGTGTCACATGTATGGTCGCAAAGTGTCATTTGTATGGCACAGAGCGCAATTTATATAACACAAAGCGTTATTTATATGGAACAAAGTGTTATTTGTATGGCACAAAGTGTTATTTGTATGACAGTGTCATATATATGACATAAAGTGTCACATGTATGGTCGCAAAGTGTCATTTGTATGGCACAGAGCGCAATTTATATAACACAAAGCGTTATTTATATGGAACAAAGTGTTATTTGTATGGCACAAAGTGTTATTTGTATGACAGTGTCATATATATGACATAAAGTGTCACATGTATGGTCGCAAAGTGTCATTTGTATGGCACAGAGCGCAATTTATATAACACAAAGCGTTATTTATATGGCACAAAGTGTCATTTGTATGGCACAGAGCGCAATTTATGTAACACAAAGCGTTATTTATATGGCACAAAGTGTTATTTGTATGGCACAGATTGTCAAATATGGCACATAGTGTCACATGTATGACAGAAAGTGTCACATGTATGGCACAAAGTGTATTTTTTATGGCACGGGTCCTCTGTTGTTGTAACGACTGTATTCTTGCCTTCACCTCATAATTCACCAAGTGACGGTGATTTAGGTGAAGTCATCCAGGTGCTTTCCTTTTTCGTGACTAGCTTCCATGGCGACCAGAAGACCTTCTTACGACGTTCTGTGGCTAACGACCGCGTAATGTCGGGGCAGAGCTTTGTGAATGCAATAAGGCCTAAGATCATATACAGGGTACTTAATTATATAAAAAGTTCATTATTTTATCTGACAACTGTCGGTCGCCACTTCCTGTCGGCTCGTTTACCGTATTAACTTAGCCCAATCAGCCGACCGCCCACACGCGCGGAGGGAAGTGTCAAACGATAATTGTCACACAAAATAACGACATTGCATTTGAACGTACACGCACATACACACAGTGCGACACGCAGTCCGGCAGGTACACTGCATATATAGACGTTTCACACGAAGGCATCAGGTTCGTCAAAACGTCAGTTCGTATCTGCCAGACTGCAGCGTCTCATCCCGCCGTTTTCAGAACGCCGTGAGAACGCGCTGTTAAGTTCCGCGCGTAACGTCTTCAGACGGTTAGAATTTAATTCTAATACATTAATGTCTGAGTGTGTTGTTTCTTAGTTTCTGATGAATGATTAGTGGTTCATAGAATACGTTATCAGCGTAAGAGAATGGCGTTATAAGCAGAAGAGCGTAAGGTTACATTAGCCTCAATAACTGCTGTGTGCCAGGCGAGCTCACTGGCCTGCCTCCAGCTGTACACTGCTAGCTTCAACGGCTCTTACGTCACAACAGTGTTCACTTGCTTTGCTCATTCATAGCTTCAACAGGACGCAGTCACTGTACCTTCACCAAGCAATCTATAATGCGACACATAATTTTTCCGCGTTCTGCGCGAGGAAAAATGTAGAGAGAGAGGAAGGGGCGGAGCTAAGTGCAAAGGTAGAGGGCTCCTTGCACCATTTTTGCCACATAGTCACTCTCTTTCAATTTTCACAGAGGTAACATCGTTTAAACGTTTTACTAACGGAGCATATATTGGGAACAGTTTATTTCGACTTGGCAATAGCGCACTGTACCCAGTCCTGGGCAATCAACGCAACGCTGCCAAGTTGTTATAACGTAAAGACAAATACCTCCCACTCCTATACGCTACTAAATAACCTTCTCAGGACGGTGGCTGAAAGGAAAATGACTGATGTAGCAACAGCGGTGATGCTAAAAGGACAGAAAGGGAGTAGTGGGGGCTGACTGATTTCGGTCTCTGCGTCGCGGAAAAGATATTTGAGTCGAGTTCTACCTCATGAAACGTGTAATATAGGCCGTTCATCGACTGGTGAGCTCTGGGTGGGCGTGGCTAACATTGTGCTCCTCTCTCACACACCAGACTTTAGGCGCACGTTTAGCCACGCCCGCCCAGAGCTCACCAGACGATGAAAGGCTTCATCTTCAAGCACTATTTTAGCATTTGTTTCCGCTATGTAAGTGCAGTACAATTTGAGACAAACAAAATTAATAGGAGTTACTAACATCTTGATATCGTATAAAGGAAGACACAATGCATGTGCTTCATTTGTTTGGTCAGCCATGCAGAATGAGGTAATAAGAGAAAATTCATGTATTATTTGTACTTCGTACTTCATTAGATTAGTCCGTGTGAGATTTGTGGTGAACAAAGTGGCACCGAGACAGTTTTGCCTCTCAGCAGTTCAGTTTTCCCATTCCACCACTTCGCCATATGCATTCATTTACCACCGATAGGATTACAAGCTTAGCGGATGACACCGTCTTTGAAAGAACACTGACAAGAAATAGACTCTGTAACAATAGACTGTGTGTGTGACGGATTTTTAGGCGAAAAACGACTATTAGCCCCGTCACGTCTGTCTGTCCGTCTGCATGGAACAACTCGGCTCCCACTGGACGGATTTTCATGAAATTTTATATTTGAGGATTTTTCGAAAATCAGTTAAGGAATTTAAAGTTTGTTTAAAGTCTGACAAGAGTAACGGGTACTTTACATGAAGACCTATGTATATTTATGATAATA
Organism: Reticulitermes speratus; assembly: GCA_021186555.1. Lineage (NCBI taxonomy): Eukaryota > Metazoa > Arthropoda > Insecta > Blattodea > Rhinotermitidae > Reticulitermes > Reticulitermes speratus. Next base: position 2,913,347 of record JAJKFL010000237.1, on the reverse strand, counting down.
TCTCGCTGAATTATTTTTAGAATGAGAAATGTTTCAGACAAAAGTTGTACAGAAAATCAAAACACACATTTTATGTTCAATAACTTTTTCCTGAAAATCGTGCCGTTTATGAGATAATGTGGAAAAATATGGTAGAGCCAGACAGGCCACAGATGACAATATAATACGGCGCATGCGCTTTGCATGCTGGATAACTAAGGCTACAGACACACACTCATATTATGTAATACTGCTTTTCCACGGCAACAATGGTTACGCGAACGCGCCTCGATGTCACGTTTATACGTACATTGCTGTGTTGCACAGTGCTCCTTTGTGTTTGTTTCTGGAATGATTTAGAGCAGTGGTTCCCAAAGTGGGCGGGTACCGCCCCCTGGGGGGCGGTGGGATTACCGAGGTTGGCGCTAATAGGTACGAGAGGTGGAAGGGAGCGCTGTTATTATCACAGGGGGGCGCTAGTAGACAAGTAGTGCATTTATTTTTGTAATAAAATTGAAATAAAGTAATTTTTGTGTTAAAAATAAAAAAATGAACTAAATTTGTTAGTATTTTAATTTATGAATCTTATTCAAGCACATATTTTGTTAATAAACTATCGCTAGATGAATTATTGTTAATCATAAAAAATATAATAAATTTTAATTTATTAATTAACACATAAAACATTAAGTTTAACTCTTATAATATTATTTAAACGATTTTTGAAATATAAAATAAAAGTGGAAACAAAAGCACATTTATGTTATTTAAAAAAGGTAGGGGGGCGCTGTGGGTGTGTATATGGAACCGAGGGGGCGGTGGACCGAAAAAGTTTGGGAACCGCTGATTTAGACGAAAAGCATGTCACTGATTACTTCCGGCGGAGTTCATTGGTCTTACATGCGTGTCACGTGTTTGTGGTCCAAACTCCATAGCTTGATGTTCTGGCTGATAAAGAGCAGCGTCGTGACGTCGCACACGGAGCGGCACAACTTTCCGCCGTACCAAGCAGCATCACATTGCTTAAACAAGCAATTTGCACCGAGTTAAGTTGCTGAAGCTACAGAGATCTGTCAACTTGTCGCTTCCCTTCAGGGGATTTTCGTTAAAATTTTTTGTGCATTTCTCATTTCCTATGCATATTTTATATCAGTTTTTAGACGATATTTGTTAAGCAAAAAAAAAAAAAAAGAACTGTGGAGGGCACGCCTTTCTTTTCGTCTGTCCGCCTGAGCCCCCCCCCCCCTGTCTGTGACCTAGTATCTGCGGCTAAACCGTTTGTCTTATTTTCATTAAAATCATTACAGGAGTTCCTTACGAAACGTCGAGGAAGCGTGAATTTCGTGAAAATTGGTTCAGTGACAGTCACACATTACTCGAGGGCAACCCATACTTTCCACGTTTATTGGCCGATTTTGGTGAAATTTCGTATAGAAGTTCCCCACATGATGTCATTAAGCAGTCAGAAGTTTTGTAAAAAATAGGCGCAGTGTAAGCCGCACTACTTAACGCTGTAAATGACATTATAGGCGTTCTTTTCTACATTCCTCGCCAGATGAGATGTCCACAAAAAAAATTGTGAATTGTGTGCTTCGTGAAAATCGGCGGACTGAAAGGACGCTTTACTTAAGGGCGTAAATGATTTCTTGTCCGTATTTACGACAGTTGTCCGATTTTGATGAAATTCGGTATAATAGACCTACTGTTGAGCATTTATGAGTTTCACGAAAATCGGTACAGGGAAGGCCGTAATTTTGTTGTGGGCGTCAAAGTATATTACGCTTGTACCATGAAACTGTGTGAAGTTTTGAAAGCAAAGAACGCCTCGGTAATGTATGGGTGTTAAATACATTGTGTGGGCAGAAAGTAGAATTTTTAGGTGCATTCGCAAAATTGCGAAAAGCCCCTATTAGCTTCGTCAGATCTGTTCATCCGCATGGAATAACTCGGCTCACACCGGACGGATTTTAATGAAATTTGATATTTGAATATTTTTCGAAAATCTGTAGAGAAAATTCAAGTTTCATTAAAATCTCACAATAATAACGGTACTTTACATGAAGACCTATATACATTTATGATAATATATCGCTGAATTCTTCTTAGAATGAGAAATGTTTCAGACAAAAGTTGTAGAGAAAATCAAAACACAAATTTTATGTTCAATAACTTTTTCCCGAAAATCTTGCCGTTTATGAGATAATGTGGAAAAATATGGTACAGCCAGACAGGCCACAGATGACAATATAATACGGCGCGTGCGCTTTGCATGCTGGGTAACTAAGGCTACAGACACACTCAGAATATGTAACACTTCCTGCTTTTTTACTGCAACAATGGTTACGCGAACTCAATGTTACATGTATATGTACATTGCCTTTCCTGTTTAAATGTTATACCTTGTGGTACATACAGTAACCACTGGGCTTTAAAAGGGTTGAGATTGTGGTATATAGATACGAACAGGGTATCAGTAAGTAGTTTTATAGAATGGAAATTCGCTCAAACGTACTGCCATTAGTGCTGTCAAGTAACTGGTACAGCCAACAAGTAACCTGCGACAGACAGTGAACAGGCATCACGTCAGCAAGCAGAGTCGAGTTAAAACAATACACAATCAAAGCTGATATAACACGTGACTGTTTCTGGAACGCTGTTTCTATTCCATGACAGTTGGTAAGCCAGCACTTGGGTTCACTGACCAAGTGTAGCTAAGGAGGTTGCTGTGATTGTGATAACAGGACGCCAGCGATAACCCTGACGATCCCACCTACATCGTAAATGTTGCGATACCGGCTGATGACGCCGTATAGTTCCTTTTTTTCTCTCTCTGACGCTAAGAAGTATAAACAAGTCCCGGAAGCTAACTAACAAGTCGTCATGTGCGGATTACATCACAGCAACACAAAAACGCTTTAGTGGTTTGTATATTTTGTTATATGTGTCAGTCAGTGCGTTGGCCAGAGAAATAAAACTGTTCGCCCCGCCTTGCTTCCTTCAACTTGACTAATTTGTATATATGATAACTAGTTCTCAGGGAACAAACGATTGCAAAAAGGATGAATGGGTAAAAAATGCCATGGATTATGCTGCTTTTTGTATTGAGAAATGTGTCAGTAGTCTGTAAACAAAGGAAACTTTGTGTATTTAAGGGCCATGTTACACCAGGCGTGAACGAACTGTGGCTAAATATAGTGCTTATGGTGAGTTAGTTCATGGTAGTCGCAGCTTCGGATTGAGAGACTCGGTATCGATTTTTATGCGTGAGATGATATGTTGGATGTGTGATGGACTAGATTTCATAACCCTCTAAAGCCCAGTGGTTACTATATGTACCACCATGTTTAACGTTCACAAATTCTACGTTCTGCCCACACAGTGTATTTATGTGTTTTGTGTGGATCTCAGAACAAACAGCGATTATTTCACTGTACAGCATTAACTGACTGTTTTGTATAACTGAGACGGAGTGTGTTTACTGCGCGGTAAGTACTGTATTTATGTGTTTTGTGTGGATCTCAGAACAAACAGCGATTATTTCACTGTACAGCATTAACTGACTGGTTTGTATAACTGAGACGGAGTGTGTTTACTGCGCGGTACGGACTGTATTTATGTGTTTTGTGTGGATCTCAGAACAAACAGCGATTATTTCACTGTACAGCATTAACTGACTGGTGTGTATAACTGAGACGGAGTGTGTTTACTGCGCGGTACGGACTGTATTTATGTGTTTTGTGTGGATCTCAGAACAAACAGCGATTATTTCACTGTACAACAATAACTGACTGGTTTGTATAACTGAGACGGAGTGTGTTTACTGCGCGGTACGGACTGAGTCTTTATATGCATGTATCACTAAGGTTAATTTTAGTCTTCAAAGGCTTAATGCTTGTTTTGACCCTTTGAGAATATCCGCTAGGGTTTCAGAAACCACGTTTGACTTATACTTGAATTATACTTAAAGACCCAGTCCGTACCGCGCAGTAAACACACTCCGTCTCAGTTACACAAACCAGTCAGTTAATGTTGTACAGTGAAATAATCGCTGTTTGTTCTGAGATCCACACAAAACACATAAATACAGTCCGTACCGCGCAGTAAACACACTCCGTCTCAGTTATACAAACCAGTCAGTTAATGTTGTACAGTGAAATAATCGCTGTTTGTTCTGAGATCCACACAAAACACATAAATACAGTCCGTAACGCGCAGTAAACACACTCCGCCTCAGTTATACAAACCAGTCAGTTAATGCTGTACAGTGAAATAATCGCTGTTTGTTCTGAGATCCACACAAAACACATAAATACAGTCCGTACCGCGCAGTAAACACACTCCGTCTCAGTTATACAAACCAGTCAGTTAATGTTGTACAGTGAAATAATCGCTGTTTGTTCTGAGATCCACACAAAACACATAAATACAGTCCGTACCGCGCAGTAAACACACTCCGTCTCAGTTATACAAACCAGTCAGTTAATGTTGTACAGTGAAATAATCGCTGTTTGTTCTGAGATCCACACAAAACACATAAATACAGTCCGTACCGCGCAGTAAACACACTCCGTCTCAGTTATACAAACCAGTCAGTTAATGTTGTACAGTGAAATAATCGCTGTTTGTTCTGAGATCCACACAAAACACATAAATACAGTCCGTACCGCGCAGTAAACACACTCCGTCTCAGTTATACAAACCAGTCAGTTAATGTTGTACAGTGAAATAATCGCTGTTTGTTCTGAGATCCACACAAAACACATAAATACAGTCCGTACCGCGCAGTAAACACACTCCGTCTCAATTATACAAACCAGTCAGTTAATGCTGTACAGTGAAATAATCGCTGTTTGTTCTGAGATCCACACAAAACACATAAATACAGTCCGTACCGCGCAGTAAACACACTACGTCTCAGTTATACAAACCAGTCAGTTAATGCTGTACAGTGAAATAATCGCTGTTTGTTCTGAGATCCACACAAAACACATAAATACAGTCCGTACCGCGCAGTAAAACACACTCCGTCTCAGTTATACAAACCAGTCAGTTAATGTTGTACAGTGAAATAATCGCTGTTTGTTCTGAGATCCACACAAAACACATAAATACAGTCCGTACCGCGCAGTAAACACACTCCGTCTCAATTATACAAACCAGTCAGTTAATGCTGTACAGTGAAATAATCGCTGTTTGTTCTGAGATCCACACAAAACACATAAATACAGACCGTACCGCGCAGTAAACACACTCCGTCTCAGTTATACAAACCAGTCAGTTAATGCTGTACAGTGAAATAATCGCTGTTTGTTCTGAGATCAACACAAAACACATAAATACAGACCGTACCGCGCAGTAAACACACTCCGTCTCAGTTATACAAACCAGTCAGTTAATGCTGTACAGTGAAATAATCGCTGTTTGTTCTGAGATCCACACAAAACACATAAATACAGACCGTACCGCGCAGTAAACACACTCCGTCTCAGTTATACAAACCAGTCAGTTAATGTTGTACAGTGAAATAATCGCTGTTTGTTCTGAGATCCACACAAAACACATAAATACAGTCCGTACCGCGCAGTAAACACACTCCGTCTCAGTTATACAAACCAGTCAGTTAATGTTGTACAGTGAAATAATCGCTGTTTGTTCTGAGATTCACACAAAACACATAAATACAGTCCGTACCGCGCAGTAAACACACCCCGTCTCAGTTATACAAACCAGACAGTTAATGTTGTACAGTGAAATAATCGCTGTTTGTTCTGAGATTCACACAAAACACATAAATACAGTCCGTACCGCGCAGTAAACACACTCCGTCTCAGTTATACAAACCAGTCAGTTAATGCTGTACAGTGAAATAATCGCTGTTTGTTCTGAGATCCACACAAAACACATAAATACACTGTGTGGGCAGAACGTAGAATTGTTGAATGTTAAACGTGGTGGTACATATAGTGACCACTGGGCTTCTACTGAACAATGTAAAGCAAAATGTAACAGTAAAATAATTTTAAAATGTGGGGAACCGTTGACAGAGACTAGCTATCGGAGGACGCCATGTCAGTAGATGTTTGCCTTGACAGTACGCCCATGTTGCAACTTGACCAATTAGGTCAGTGCCCCTAGTTACAAGCGCGTGTTTTGTTTGCGTAATCCCATTTTATGTTCTGTTATGTCATTGTTTTGAGTTTATAAAAGAACTGCATGCTGGGAATTCTGCACTTCGCAGTACTACTACTACTGCTACTACTACTACTACTATTACTACTACTAGTACTACTACTGTAGTTCGCATTTTACTCCTGACCTAGCAACGGTATGAGAACCGACCGCTGGATTTTACCAGAACAATATACGAGCTGTCTATAGCAGTGGTATTCAACCTGGGGTACGCGAAGACATCTTAGGGGGTACGTAAAATTAAAAAAAAATAAATATATTGTTTCATGATAAGCACTGAATAATCAGGGCCAGATTTAGGGTTAGCCACAAGAGACCGGACGTAACGACATGCGATTTGGGACCGCCATTTGTGTCTCTCTCCTTTATGCGATTCTTATCTGGACGGCTAGTTTCATTTTATTCCACATTGTGCATATAATTTTGCTTTGCTAAAATACCTTTGTTCCTTTATTAATGTTTATACGATAGACAATAATATATTTGTTATTTAATAGCTTGACTCTCCTTTTTTTTCATCTAAAACTTATTATTTAATACATTATTTTGGATGTAATTTATTTAACTTATTTTAGATGTAGATTATAGACTGTGTATAACTTGAATTGTGCACCAACAGCTTTGGGGGTACAAAATTGAAGAGAAATTATATGTGGGGGTACGTGAACAAAAAAGGTTGAATACCGCTGGTCTATAGTACTAATTTTCCTCGTCTCCTAGTAACAGCGCTTATTTAGACGTGGTGACAAACACACGCACGCACTCAGACATCTTCAGTATTCTCACAAGCCAACAATTTTTCCTTCCAATGAAGGAAATTGAGCTAAAAATTACCAGTTTGATGTATGAGTGGGTTAAATATGGCGCAGTGGATGTGAAAACGTATGTGGACTGCGTAACTTGACTGTCGATATCACATACATTGTAATAATTACAGGTCTGTGAGCGGGTGAATTGGGGCACACAAAATACACTTCATTCCCCCTAAAAACACCCCTTTGTGCGTGTAACGTTCACCTGTACGCGGCATGAAGGCATAGGGGGAAGTGGTGGTATAACTCCACTCCGTCTTAACCTCGGCACTAGATGGAAGTTAGTGGTCAGCTTGACTCCCGGCCGCATTACCCCCGTTGCTTATTGAATATGAGACTGGGTACAGCCCCAGATCCGGTCTGAACGTTTCAGTGAAGAGGGGACAAAAAACATGCCCCAGCTGGGAATCGAATCCCAGATCTTGCAGCCCGTAGCCTAGTCAGCCCACCGCCTGCGATATCCTGGCTCCTAAGCCGGCCAGTACGTGGGCTGTGTTTGGGCTGAACGCAAGTGCGTATATTACCATATTAACATCAAAGTTGCTTAGTGCTGCCTCCAGTGACAGTAGGAAGTAGCCAATCGTATGCTGGCTTACAAAGAGCAATAGTTCCTGCGACGTAGCAAACAGCTCTTGCCTCTGCATTCTGGTGGGCTATTGGTTGTGAGCGGTCCTCGTAGCCTTGTGTGACTGCCAGGCGATTGAGATGCGATTAGCTCAGCAGATGCTCCTTTGTTCGTGTGTCGCAATGCCTTTAAAGCTAAAGCAATCCAATTACAGACCTGGACAGACCCTTAGGGTCCCAGGAGGTTGAGGCACCCAGATTTTTAGACAATCGGCGCATGAAGGTGGTAAGGTTGTCAGCCCTATGCACCGGCCGCCTTTACCCCCCAGGAGACATCCCTGGTACTCATTTCTGTTAGAGGCTGAGTGACCCCAGGGCCACAGTGCGACCGAAACGATTATGTCACTGAAAAATTCCAGTGACACCATCGGGAATCGAACCCGCGACCTTCCGGTTTGTAGCGAGTGCCTCAACCAACTGCGCCACGGCGCCCTGTCGCATGCAGTATCGTGCCGAAATAATTATGACACGGAAATTGGGTATATTTAACGAAACTGCGAGCCGTGGTTCGATTCCCGGGAAGGGCGACGGGCTTTTCTGTTATCCAGAACATCCAGACCGACCCAGCCTCCTGTTCAGTTCGGTACAGAAGGGTCGGTGCATGAAGTTGACTACGTTTAGTACCTAGGTTTAAAATGAGTGGAGCTATACGATTATTCCCCCAATACGCCTTAATGGTGTGACGAGGCTACATATTTACCTTTATTGAAACTGTAAGCATTTTATGGACAGGTGTTCTGGCATTCCAGTAACAGCGAAAAATACGAACGTAAACCCACGTGTCGTGCGGTACATATCTGAACCATGTTTAGGCGCGTTCGCAAAACTGCGAAAAGCGACTATTAGCTTCGTCATGTCATTCCGCAGTGAACAACTCGGCTCCAACTGGACGGATTTTCATGAAATCTAATATTTCAGTACTTCTCAAAAATCTGTCGAGAAAATTCAATTTTCATTAAAATCTGACAACAATAACGGTACTTTACATGAAGACCTATGTACATTTATGATAATATCTCGCTGAATTCTTCTTAAAATGAGAAATGTTTCAGACAAAAGTTGTACAGAAAATCAAAACACACATTTTATGTTCAATAACTTTTTCCCGAAAATCGTACCGTTTATGAGATAATGTGGAAAAATATGGTACAGCCAGACAGGCCACAGATGACAATATAATACAGCGCATGCGCTTTGCATGCTGGATAACTAAGGTGCAGATACACAGTTATTACTTTTCCAATGCAACAATTGTTACGCGAACGCGCCCCAGTGTTACGCTATACGCACATTGCCTGTACTCCAGCAGTGTCCAACATAATGTGTGGACTGTCCGTCCATTTGTGTCAAGTAATGGCCATGCCCACACTGCTGTAAGGACATGACGCAGCTACATTGAGGTACTTACGGCTGTTGGTGGCTACAGGCGAACAGCCAGACAAGCACTGAATACAGGGTGATTCAAAAACAAATTACGTAACAGTGTATGTGTGTAAGGAAGTGAGCCTGCAGTTACGTCGTACGTGTCAACTGTTGATTAACTGCGGAAAAAAAAAAGGATTTGAGAATTGATTCATATCACGTCGTGGAGGCTGAAGGTTACTTCATTTTAAAAACCTGAAACTGTTTTATTATTGTTGATTTATCCTGTATATTTAGCATTAAGACCAAGTATGGAATATCAATGATTTGGTTCCACGAGATGCAAAGAAGGATGAAATTACAGTCTGCTAAAAGATTTTACCACTGTACACCAAAATGTAGGAGAAGAAGTAGTAGACCATGTAAAAGATGGAAGGACGACTTGAGTAGAACCTCGAATCCAGAACATTACAAATTAAAGTAAAAGGAAAATTCACCCTAGAACGTTGGTGGAATGACCTTGACACGGGAAAACCGAAGTACTTGGGAGAAAACCCTGGCTCAGTGTCACTTTGTCCACAGCAAATCTGTCATGGCTTGGTCTGTGATCGAAACCGGACCTCCGTGGTGAAAGGCCGGCGACTGACTGAAGCATAAAGGGTAGTAACACTAACGGGAATTATATCTAAATATTCAGCTCGCACCGCGCAGTAAACACACTCGGTCTCAGTTATACAAACCAGTCAGTTAATGTTGTACAGTGAAATAATCGCTGTTTGTTCTGAGATCCACACAAAACACATAAATACAGTCCGTACCGCGCAGTAAACACACTCCGTCTCAGTTATACAAACCAGTCAGTTAATGTTGTACAGTGAAATAATGGCTGTTTGTTCTGAGATCCACACAAAACACATAAATACAGTCCGTACCGCGCAGTAAACACACTCCGTCTCAGTTATACAAACCAGTCAGTTAATGTTGTACAGTGAAATAATGGCTGTTTGTTCTGAGATCCATACAAAACACATAAATACAGTCCGTACCGCGCAGTAAACACACTCCGTCTCAGTTATACAAACCAGTCAGTTAATGTTGTACAGTGAAATAATCGCTGTTTGTTCTGAGATCCATACAAAACACATAAATACAGTCCGTACCGCGCAGTAAACACACTCCGTCTCAGTTATACAAACCAGTCAGTTAATGTTGTACAGTGAAATAATCGCTGTTTGTTCTGAGATCCATACAAAACACATAAATACAGTCCGTACCGCGCAGTAAACACACTCCGTCTCAGTTATACAAACCAGTCAGTTAATGTTGTACAGTGAAATAATCGCTGTTTGTTCTGAGATCCATACAAAACACATAAATACAGTCCGTACCGCGCAGTAAACACACTCCGTCTCAGTTATACAAACCAGTCAGTTAATGTTGTACAGTGAAATAATGGCTGTTTGTTCTGAGATCCACACAAAACACATAAATACAGTCCGTACCGCGCAGTAAACACACTCCGTCTCAGTTATACAAACCAGTCAGTTAATGTTGTACAGTGAAATAATGGCTGTTTGTTCTGAGATCCACACAAAACACATAAATACAGTCCGTACCGCGCAGTAAACACACTCCGTCTCAGTTATACAAACCAGTCAGTTAATGTTGTACAGTGAAATAATGGCTGTTTGTTCTGAGATCCACACAAAACACATAAATACAGTCCGTACCGTGCAGTAAACACACTCCGTCTCAGTTACACAAACCAGTCAGTTAATGTTGTACAGTGAAATAATCGCTGTTTGTTCTGAGATCCACACAAAACACATAAATACAGTCCGTACCGCGCAGTAAACACACTCCGTCTCAGTTATACAAACCAGTCAGTTAATGTTGTACAGTGAAATAATGGCTGTTTGTTCTGAGATCCACACAAAACACATAAATACAGTCCGTACCGCGCAGTAAACACACTCCGTCTCAGTTATACAAACCAGTCAGTTAATGTTGTATAGTGAAATAATCGCTGTTTGTTCTGAGATCCACACAAAACACATAAATACAGTCCGTACCGCGCAGTAAACACACCCGTCTCAGTTATACAAACCAGTCAGTTAATGTTGTACAGTGAAATAATCGCTGTTTGTTCTGAGATCCACACAAAACACATAAATACAGTCCGTACCGCGCAGTAAACACACTCCGTCTCAGTTACACAAACCAGTCAGTTAATGTTGTACAGTGAAATAATCGCTGTTTGTTCTGAGATCCACACAAAACACATAAATACAGTCCGTACCGCGCAGTAAACACACTCCGTCTCAGTTACACAAAACAGTCAGTTAATGCTGTACAGTGAAATAATCGCTGTTTGTTCTGAGATCCACACAAAACACATAAATACAGTCCGTACCGCGCAGTAAACACACTCCGTCTCAGTTATACAAACCAGTCAGTTAATGCTGTACAGTGAAATAATCGCTGTTTGTTCTGAGATCCACACAAAACACATAAATACAGTCCGTACCGCGCAGTAAACACACTCCGTCTCAGTTACACAAACCAGTCAGTTAATGCTGTACAGTGAAATAATCGCTGTTTGTTCTGAGATCCACACAAAACACATAAATACAGTCCGTACCGCGCAGTAAACACACTCCGTCTCAGTTACACAAAACAGTCAGTTAATGCTGTACAGTGAAATAATCGCTGTTTGTTCTGAGATCCACACAAAACACATAAATACAGTCCGTACCGCGCAGTAAACACACTCCGTCTCAGTTATACAAACCAGTCAGTTAATGCTGTACAGTGAAATAATCGCTGTTTGTTCTGAGATCCACACAAAACACATAAATACAGTCCGTACCGCGCAGTAAACACACTCCGTCTCAGTTATACAAACCAGTCAGTTAATGTTGTACAGTGAAATAATCGCTGTTTGTTCTGAGATCCACAAAAAACACATAAATACAGTCCGTACCGTGCAGTAAACACACTCCGTCTCAGTTACACAAACCAGTCAGTTAATGTTGTACAGTGAAATAATCGCTGTTTGTTCTGAGATCCACACAAAACACATAAATACAGTCCGTACCGCGCAGTAAACACACTCCGTCTCAGTTATACAAACCAGTCAGTTAATGTTGTACAGTGAAATAATCGCTGTTTGTTCTGAGATCCACACAAAACACATAAATACAGTCCGTACCGCGCAGTAAACACACTCCGTCTCAGTTATACAAACCAGTCAGTTAATGTTGTACAGTGAAATAATCGCTGTTTGTTCTGAGATCCACACAAAACACATAAATACACTGTGTGGGCAGCGTTTTTGAACGTCAAGCGCTGTGGTAAATATACTAACCACAGGGATTTAAAGGATTAAAGCCGTGTGGTAACTATATCACTTGCTGTAACAATTCGAAACTCGACATTTTGCTTTCACGGTATTCAGTACGTTACTAAACACCATTAACTGGCTGGTCTTTGTAATGGAGACTGAGTGTGTCCTCTTTGAGGTAGGAATTTTATTTTTATATAGCGTAAATTAGATGAAATTGAAGTGTTTATTGAAGAGCTGAATAACCATGAATGGTTTGTTAGTAAGGATAAGGAATGTGGTAACTCCACCAGTGCCGAGGTGTGACGACTGCATAGTTTCACATCTCGCAATTCGATAGATCGACAGACGGTGGATTCCAACGAGCCATGGCTGCGTGGCGTGGCCGCAGCGCAGTCCCAAGCTATTGTGCTGTCGTCACCACAGCCTAAGCCGCGCGCAGCAACTAAGCCAGTGTTAATTGAGTCGCCGCGACCTTCTCGTGGCTTTATCTCATCCTTGAACGCCCAGCCTGCTGACGGGAAGACTGCGGAATGCTAACGACGCCATATCAGCACCACAAACTACTTATCGTTAACGATCTTAACAACCATTCAATTTAGGATGTCTTGTCTCCATACAGATAACTCCACGGGGCAGATTCCTCACTGAGAAGCCAATAGTTCTCAGCTAGTCAAGAAACTCCCCGCCTTTTATAAAACCCGATGGTTCATTACCGCATTCACAAGAGCCCGCCACCTGTCCGTATCGTGAGGTAAAAGAAAAAACGTAAAGCAATCCCATTACAGGCCCTTAGGGTTCCAGGAGGTTGAGGCTCCCAGATTTGTAGACAATCGGCACATGAAGGTGGTAAGGTTGTCAGTCCTACGCACCGGCCGCCTTTACCCCCAGGAAATACACCTGGTACTCATTTCTGTTAGAGGCTGAGTCGACCCCAGGGCCATAGTGCGGCCGGAAGGATTATGTCAATGAAAAATTCCAGTGACACAATCGGGAAGATTAATCCGATCCAGCTCCTCCTTTAATATTACCCTGTCATTTGCGTCTCCGTCTTCCGAGTGGTTTCGTTCATTCAGGTTACTTACTGCTGTGTTCAGAAGAGACCGCCACTTTTCCTGAGCCAAATTAATTCACTTTACGTCACTCCATTCTATTTTCTTAACCCCCGTTTTAATATTACACTTTTACCTGCGCCTAGGTATTGCACGATGTCTCTTTCCTTCAGGTTTCCCCACCACAAAAAGCTGTATGCATTTCTTTATTCCCCATCGTGCTCCATGCCCAGCCCATCTCACCTTAATTTGATCACCCGAAGTCCCTCATCGTCTTGCCCTATCTAAGCACCTACATATGCTGACATACATAACCGCAGTTTATCTGACTGGTGACTCGTTTTTAGTCGCGAAAAGTGCGTATTACCTGCGTCATGTGGGTCCGTCAGCTCGTCTACATCAGCGCAACCCTCGCTGAACGGATATACGTGAAATTTGGTATTGCGAGCTTGTATGAAAACGTATCGAGAAAAACCAAATTTGGTTAAAATCAGGCAAAAATATCGGACACTTCAGATCAAGACCTAAACACGTCATGAAAGCGCTTTGTACGAGTGAAATGGTGTCAGGCTGTTAGGATAGTCGAGGAGGTATAAACATTACGCGAACGCGCCACAGTGTTACGTTATACGTACATTGCCTATCTTGTTTCACCGTAGGGAAGAGCAGATTGACAATTTTTGCCTACAGGATACTAATAACAAACGAATGAAACAGAAAGGAAGTTACATAATGGAGAAAATTACGTGATGGGAAGCTTTATATTTTGTAATCTTCATAAAATTGACATAATTCAAGTCCCTTGTTTTATCTGACAAATATCGCTGGTCACTTCTTGCTGCTGATCCGCTCGCTGTGTGGGCGATCGGCCGAGTTGGCTGCATTAATATGATAAATGGGCGGACAGGAAGTAGCAACGGATAGTTGTGCCGGATAAATTAATGACCCTGTATTAGGGTAACAAAATCAGTGGCGATGATATGGTGCCATGTAATGGCGCAAGTAAGGAATGATATGGTGCCATGTAATGGCGCAAGTAAGGAATGATATGGTGCCATGTAATGGCGCAAGTAAGGAATGATATGGTGCCATGTAATGGCGCAAGTAAGGAATGATATGGTGCCATGTAATGGCGCAAGTAAGGAATGATATGGTGCCATGTAATGGCGCAAGTAAGGAATGATATGGTGCCATGTAATGGCGCAAGTAAGGAATGATATGGTGCCATGTAATGACGCAAGTAAGGAATGATATGGTGCCATGTAATGGCGCAAGTAAGGAATGATATGGTGCCATGTAATGACGCAAGTAAGGAATGATATGGTGCCATGTAATGGCGCAAGTAAGGAATGATATGGTGCCATGTAATGGCGCAAGTAAGGAATGATATGGTGCCATGTAATGGCGCAAGTAAGGAATGATATGGTGCCATGTAATGGCGCAAGTAAGGAATGATATGGTGCCATGTAATGACGCAAGTAAGGAATGATATGGTGCCATGTAATGGCGCAAGTAAGGAATGATATGGTGCCATGTAATGGCGCAAGTAAGGAATGATATGGTGCCATGTAATGACGCAAGTAAGGAATGATATGGTGCCATGTAATGGCGCAAGTAAGGAATCATATGGTGCCATGTAATGGCGCAAGTAAGGAATGATATGGTGCCATGTAATGGCGCAAGTAAGGAATGATATGGTGCCATGTAATGGCGCAAGTAAGGAATGATATGGTGCCATGTAATGGCGCAAGTAAGGAATGATATGGTGCCATGTAATGGCGCAAGTAAGGAATGATAACTGCTTACGTTTTATTTAAAAATTGTAAGGGCAGAGAAAAGTTCAGAAATTACAGAGTAGGTATGACAGTATTGTGATTGGTCTTACAGAAGCAGGGAGTGGGGAGTGGATTCAGCTGACCGTGATAGGGACCAGCGTTACTGCTTTTGTGATCACGGTAATGAACACTTTACTTATATAAATGTGAAGTATATTCAGTAGCGTTACGAATGTTATCCTGACAGCTAGGAATCTGGTGCGAGGATCTAGTCACAGTCATCAGTCGGTATTGCAGTAGAGCTCTTCCGTTTTGTAGGATTTCTGGTTTGAACTTAAAAGATTTTTCGGCAAATTTCGCCCCGTATATTTATTGAAAGCTCTCCGCAATATTCGTGGGGTAGATATAGGATCATTATTTTATCCGACAACTGTCGCTTTTACCTTCCTGTCGGCTCGTTCATGCTATCGCCTACACGCGCGGAGGTGCAGCGGAGGGAAGTGGCAGAGGACAAACAAACTAAGGACACTGTACTCCTGTCACTTCCTTGTCCTCTTAGCGCAGGCTCTCCAGCAGCTCCAGTACGCCATCTGGCTTTCACCAGAACATCCCTCACATGCAGTCTTTGTTGCAGTGTGTCACGTTACACTGCTCCACCCCAATACTGTATACTTCTTGCCATCTTTCAACCCTTGAAAGACAAGCTGAAAGTACTTTTCTATCCACAGACTCTCGATATCCGAAAGGGTATTACATTTTTTAGGTTCCCAGGCTTCTCCCATTTGTTTTTCTGGTAAGTGTCGATGAAGATGAGTACAAATACATGGTGGGATGATACTGACAGGGGAAGACTGAAGTACTGGGAGAGAAACATTATACAGCGTTGGTGGTAGATGGATGAATGAGTGTGGAGCATTGGTGGAATGATAGTGACAGGGGAAACTGAAGTACTGGGAGAGAAACATTATACAGCGTTGGTGGTAGATGTATGAATGAGGATGGAGCATTGGTGGAATGATACTGACAGGGGAAACTGAAGTACTGGGAGAGAAACATTATACAGCGTTGGTGGTAGATGGATGAATGAGTATGGAGCATTGGTGGAATGATAGTGACAGGGGAAACTGAAGTACTGGGAGAGAAACATTATACAGCGTTGGTGGTAGATGAATGAATGAGTATGGAGCATTGGTGGCGTGATACTGACAGGGGAAACTGAAGTACTGGGAGAGAAACATTATACAGCGTTGGTGGTAGATGGATGAATGAGTATGGAGCATTGGTGGAATGATAGTGACAGGGGAAACTGAAGTACTGGGAGAGAGAAACATTATACAGCGTTGGTGGTAGATGAATGAATGTGTATGGAGCATTGGTGGAATGATACTGACAGGGGAAACTGAAGTACTGGGAGAAAACATTATACAGCGTTGATGGTAGATGAATGAATGAGTATGGAGCATTGGTGGAATGATACTGACAGGGGAAAACTGAAGTACTGGGAGAGAAACATTACACAGCGTTGGTGGTAGATGTATGAATGAGTATGGAGCATTGGTGGAATGATACTGACAGGGGAAAACTGAAGTACTGGGAGAGAAACGTTATACAGCGTTGGTGGTAGATGTATGAATGAATATGGAGTATTGGTGGAATGATACTGACAGGGGAAAACTGAAGTACTGGGAGAGAAACATTATACAGCGTTGGTGGTAGATGTATGAATGAGTATGGAGCATTGGTGGAATGATACTGACAGGGGAAAACTGAAGTACTGGGAGAGAAACATTACACAGCGTTGGTGGTAGATGTATGAATGAGTATGGAGCATTGGTAGAATGATACTGACAGGGGAAAACTGAAGTACTGGGAGAGAAACATTACACAGCGTTGGTGGTAGATGTATAAATGAGTATGGAGCATTGGTGGAATGATACTGACAGGGGAAAACTGAAGTACTGGGAGAGAAACATTACACAGCGTTGGTGGTAGATGTATGAATGAGTATGGAGCATTGGTGGAATGATACTGACAGGGGAAAACTGAAGTACTGGGAGAGAAACATTACACAGCGTTGGTGGTAGATGTATGAATGAGTATGGAGCATTGGTGGAATGATACTGACAGGGGAAACTGAAGTACTGGGAGAGAAACGTTACACAGCGTTGGTGGTAGATGTATGAATGAATATGGAGCATTGGTAGAATGATACTGACAGGGGAAAACTGAAGTACTGGGAGAGAAACATTACACAGCGTTGGTGGTAGATGTATGAATGAGTATGGAGCATTGGTGGAATGATACTGACAGGGGAAAACTGAAGTACTGGAGAGAAACATTATACAGCGTTGGTGGTAGATGTATGAATGAGTATGGAGCATTGGTGGAATGATACTGACAGGGAAAACTGAAGTACTGGGAGAGAAACATTATACAGCGTTGGTGGTAGATGTATGAATGAGTATGGAGCATTGGTGGAATGATACTGACAGGGGAAAACTGAAGTACTGGGAGAGAAACATTACACAGCGTTGGTGGTAGATGTATGAATGAGTATGGAGCATTGGTAGAATGATACTGACAGGGGAAAACTGAAGTACTGGGAGAGAAACATTACACAGCGTTGGTGGTAGATGTATGAATGAGTATGGAGCATTGGTGGAATGATACTGACAGGGAAAACTGAAGTACTGGGAGAGAAACATTACACAGCGTTGGTGGTAGATGTATGAATGAGTATGGAGCATTGGTGGAATGATACTGACAGGGGAAAACTGAAGTACTGGGAGAGAAACATTACACAGCGTTGGTGGTAGATGTATGAATGAGTATGGAGCATTGGTGGAATGATACTGACAGGGGAAACTGAAGTACTGGGAGAGAAACGTTATACAGCGTTGGTGGTAGATGTATGAATGAATATGGAGCATTGGTGGAATGATACTGACAGGGGAAAACTGAAGTAGTGGGAGAGAAACATTATACAGCGTTGGTGGTAGATGTATGAATGAGTATGGAGCATTGGTGGAATGATACTGACAGGGGAAAACTGAAGTACTGGGAGAGAAACATTATACAGCGTTGGTGGTAGATGTATGAATGAGTATGGAGAATTGGTGGAATGATACTGACAGGGGAAACTGAAGTACTGGGAGAGAAACATTATACAGCGTTGGTGGTAGATGTATGAATGAGTATGGAGCATTGGTGGAATGATACTGACAGGCGAAACTGAAGTACTGGGAGAGAAACATTATACAGCGTTGGTGGTAGATGTATGAATGAGTATGGAGCATTGGTGGAATGATACTGACAGGGGAAACTGAAGTATTGGGAGAGAAACATTATACAGCGTTGGTGGTAGATGTATGAATGAGTATGGAGCATTGGTGGAATGATACTGACAGGCGAAACTGAAGTACTGGGAGAGAAACATTATACAGCGTTGGTGGTAGATGTATGAATGAGTATGGAGCATTGGTGGAATGATACTGACAGAGGAAAACTGAAGTACTGGGAGAAAAACATTATACAGCGTTGGTGGTAGATGAATGAATGAGTATGGAGAATTGGTGGAATGATACTGACAATGGAAAACTGAAGTACTGGGAGAGAAACATTATACAGCGTTGGTGGTAGATGTATGAATGAGTATGGAGCATTGGTGGAATGATACTGACAATGGAAAACTGAAGTACTGGGAGAGGAACATTATACAGCGTTGGTGGTAGATGTATGAATGAGTATGGAGCATTGGTCCATACTCATTCATTCATTCATCACCAACGCTGTATAATCTTAGCAGCTGATAGCATCCTTAAATAAACACACATTACAAAGAAAGTTTCGGAGTAGTAGGAAGCATTCCGCGAAATCTGCCGAAATGTGCGCGTGTATCAGTGACACAGTTGATAACTTGTCTTAAGAGTGTATTCAGTTAATTTGTGGGGTCAAGTCGGTGTCAGACAACTGACGTTCAGTATGGCTGTACAGACGGAATGTTTGACTGTCAACATGAGGTCGCTGGCGTACAGCGGGCTGCCCCCCCCCCCCCACACAAGCCCCAGTAGCTCACAATTGCTTGTTTACCCTCTCGTCCTGATGTCATGTTCTGTGTGATATTATTATGTCATTACGTCACTTTCGGCCCACATCGTCCCATAACATGACAACTATGCCCGCAGTCAACATTCCATTGCCAGCAGTCTCTCGCTTAAAGCAACACGACACATTTCGTTTGAGGCTATTTGTCTCCTCAAAAGAAGAGTACGTGAGCGGAATATTAACATTGCTCGTTGTGAAGCCTGGGAGTGAGGTTTGAGTACTAGCCGATGGATGGCTCTGTCGTGGCTGTCCAATACTCGATCTTCGTGATAAAACAGTCACGAACATCGAAACTCCTCAATGTAAACCTCCTGTCTGGTTCCAAAAAATATGAAATGCCAGTAACAATAATATAATATAATGAAGAAGGGCTGGTGTAATTTAAAACAGATGTCCCTGAAGATGAACCTCATATAAGGTTCGAAACATGTTGGATCAACTTCAATGAAATATATATATTAAATAATGTCAAATAGAAGTGTACATTTGTCGGATAGAACCAAAATAATAAAAAAAATGTACGGTATGAATAACACAAAGAAATTATAAAGTCACCTAAAAATAGTATGAAAAGAATTATTATTCTTAATAATATACAAACACTATTTCGAAGCACAAAATAATATGAAATGATTGCAGGAGGGCCTCATTGCACAAGAAAGCAATCAACTTCACGCAATGAAAGACAGAGTTTAACTTAGCTGAGTGTGATCTGCGCAATAGCAGTTGAGTGGCGGCAGCTGACTAGCCTGCTACCTGGTCTCATTCCGATTCATCGGAACTAGTCACTAAAGGGCGAACAAAATTGTAGTACAGTTTGTGATCACGATAGGTCGAAATCTCGAACATCAACAGTGTACTGTATCTACAGTTATTACGATTCATAAATTCAATTCTTGTCATGTCGCGTTCACGCAATTGGTTAAGGCACTGCTCTACAAGCCGTGGGTCGCGGGTTCGATTCCCGACGGTGTCATTGGAATTTTTCATTGACATAATCCATTCGGTCGCACTATGGCCCTTTGGTCGACTGAGCCTCTAATAGAAATGAGTACCAGGAATATTTCCTGGGAGGTAAAGGCGGCCGGTGCGTATGGCTGACAACCTTACCACCTTCATGATCCGATTGTCTATAAATCTGGTAGCCTCAACCTCCTGGAACCCTAAGGGCCTGTCCAGGCCTGTAATGGGATTGCTTTACCAATCGCATTCGTCAGCCAGCCGTAAAGTGGCGCGAATCGACAGCCACGTGCTATGTGCACGCTCACTGCCGCGCCTTGCGCACTGTGGCGGTGCGCAAGGCGCGGCACGTTGCGCGTGATCGCATCTCCAACAATACGGCAAGGTGATTAATTTATCTGCCTCTTCACTCCTATTGTTTATCCCGCGCGTGTTTGGGCCGCTAAGTTAGCTAGGTTTATATAATAAGCGAGCCGACAGGAAGTGACGGAAGATACTGGTCAGATGCAATAACGTTCCTGTACGTCATAACTTTTTTTTCCCGACTAATATCGATACTTTACATGTCTCCTTTCTGACGTAAAAACTGAGCCAGAAAGTAACAGCTTTAGGCGCGTTCGCAAAATTGCGAAAAGCGACTATTAGCTTCGTCATGTCTGTCTGTCCGCATAGAACAACTCGGCTCCCACTGGACGGATTTTCATGAAATTTGGTATTTGAGTATTTTAGAAAATCTGTTGAGAAAATAAATTTTCATTAAAATCTGACAACAATAACGGTACTTTACATAAGACCTATGTACATTTATGATAATATCTCGCTGAATTCTTCTTAGAATGAGAAATGTTTCAGACGAAAGTTGTAGAGAAAATCAAAACACACATTTTATGTTCAATAACATTTTTCCTGAAAATCGTGCCGTTTATGAGATAATGTGGAAAAATATGGTACAGCCAGATAGGCCACAGATGACAATATAATACAGCGCATGCGCTTTGCTTGCTGGATAACTAAGGCTACAGACACACACTCATATTATGTAATACTTATTGCTTTTCCACGGCAACAATGGTTACGTGAACGCGTCTCAATGTTACGTTATACATACATTGCCTGTCTTATTAGTTTTACCGCCCACGTCTATACATATACGTAATTACAGTTAAGCCAGCAGCTCATTTCTTAAGCGGTACTAAAATTCGGTTTCATTATTGCTTTGTAATGTGCAGGCATTAAACACACACGGGACTGCGCAGTATCAACAATACAGTGCGACATGCAACAACTGATCAACCAGAATCGAGCCAATAGTATATTATTGCAAATAATTTTATTATTATTATTCCATTAAACTAAATGCATAATTCACACAAACTTGTGACCCATCTCTGTAGGGTAATGCAAACTTAAAACCGTGTACGATAAACATATATATATATATATATATATACAGGGCATACACAAAAGAATGGTGCGGTTTCAATAGTGATATTCTATTGAAACCGCACCATTCTTTTGTGTATGCCCTGTATATATATATTGTATGGTAAACATGAGTCGACCTCGGTGATAAAAATCCGTAGCACCACTTCCTTCGGAGGGGAAGTAAAGCCGTCGGTCCCATGTCGTAGATTTACGGCATGTAAAAGAACCTTACGGGCATGAATTGCAAAATTGTGGTCATTCGATAGAACAGCAGCGCGGCCAGTTGGCCAGTCACCAACTGCCACGAATGCGCATGAAAGTCATAGTAACCTCGGAAAGAGGAGGCAGGAGGACGCCCGGGCACATATAGGGCTGTTGAGCCATGATTATTATTATGTATGGTAAACATGACAAACATGGAGACAATGCGCATCCATGATCTGACATGTAATGTCGGTAGCGTCTGCTAATGCTCTTGGATTCAGTTGCTTTACAAATGTACTCACTGTCGCCAAGGTGCCAGCGATTAATATGGGAGAGAAAGACTGACTTGGAGTCGAACGCGTGCGTTTAATGCCGGTCTGCTCTTTGAATGTTTTGTTTCCAGAAATGAATAGTTTTATTTACACTAATCGGTTGTCGTTTTAAGTTCTTGAGACAGACACCAGAGTGTGACTAAATCAGTGTCTTTCGTTCTTTCTGGTACAGCGGACCCCTTAAAAGGCTCCCTAATCTGCGGACCCCTTAAAAGGCTCCCTAATTCTGCGGACCCCTTAAAAGGCTCCCTAATTCTGCGGACCCCTTAAAAGGCTCCCTAATTCTGCGGACCCCTTAAAAGGCTCCCTAATTCTGCGGACCCCTTAAAAGGCTCCCTAATTCTGCGGACCCCTTAAAAGGCTCCCATAATTCTGCGGACCCCTTAAAAGGCTCCTAATTCTGCGGACCCCTTAAAAGGCTCCCTAATTCTGCGGACCCCTTAAAAGGCTCCCTAATTCTGCGGACCCCTTAAAAGGCTCCCTAATTCTGCGGACCCCTTAAAAGGCTCCCTAATTCTGCGGACCCCTTAAAAGGCTCCCTAATTCTGCGGACCCCTTAAAAGGCTCCCTAATTCTGCGGACCCCTTAAAAGGCTCCCTAATTCTGCGGACCCCTTAAAAGGCTCCCTAATTCTGCGGACCCCTTAAAAGGCTCCCTAATTCTGCGGACCCCTTAAAAGGCTCCCTAATTCTGCGGACCCTTAAAAGGCTCCTAATCTGCGGACCCCTTAAAAGGCTCCCTAATTCTGCGGACCCCCTCTTCAAAATATCTCAAGTCCGGACCCCTAAGGCGAAACACGCGGCAACGTTCAAACGTCGACTAATTACAAACCACAAACGTAATTAACCCGAATAACAGTTTATGTATTAATTAATATTTTTTATAAAAGCTTATTTTTGTAGCACTAATGACAACAAAAACTACGATTAGGTAAAACTTAATGTAAAGAAATATTTTCTATCCACTCAACCCAAAGGACCCCTAGACACAAATTGCGGACCCCTGATTATGAAACACTGTCCCAGATACACTGATCTTTGTGTAGTATTAACAGTATCCAGTATACTATTTGTTTCTTCTAACTTATAACAGGGAGACCACAGCATCTTATATACAGGGTGATCCTTAGCTACATACAGTAAATCCAAGTATCGTGTCCAGACTTAAACATTCCCTATACACACAGTTGGAGTCGCTTTCGTCGCGAGATATCCTGGCAATGTGACAGACTTTGTGGTTTATGCATGCTGAAGTCCCTGCTTGTTTGACCCGCGACAACAGTATCTCGAGGCTCATTACCTACACTGAATTAACAGGACAAGACGGACCGATTTTGTGACCTCCCCGATCTCCCGATCTCACTTCTGCCGACCTCCTGCCTTAGGGCCGTCTGATGGGCATGGCTTACTGAAAAAGTCAACACGTGAGACGAGTTTTGGCCTTTCGACACGCGTTCGCAGAGTTTCGAAAAGCGACTGTTAGCTTCGTCATGTCTGTCTGTCCGCATCGAAGAAATCGGCTCCTACTGGACGGATTTTCTTGAAATTTCGTATAGGGTTTTCTACAAATATCTGTCGAGAGGACCCAAATTTCCTTAAATTCGACCAAAATGGCAGACACTGTATGAACACCGACGCACTTTCATAACTGCTTTGGCTACTAACATTACTGTGGTTGCTGCCAATGTTTATATGGTCACTATGGTCAATTTTTTTTTTTGAAGGGCCCCGCAGCAGAAGCTACGGACGCACCGCAGCCTTAAGGCTTATTGTGCAACCCTGTGATAAAGATGATTAGTTTTTTCGTTTTTCCTTGTAATGGAGCACCGGTGGAATGAAATTGACAGGGGAAAACCGAAGTACGCGGGGAAAAACCTGTCCCATTGCCACTTTGTCCACCACAAATCCCTCATGGACTGACGCGGGATCGAACCCGGGCCTCCACGGTGGGAGGCCGGCGACTAACCGCCTGAGCCATGGCACGGCCATGGTTACCTTGGTACCATGTATGCCACGGTTACTAAGTTTACCATGGTTGCCTTTGTTACCATTGTTACCAATGTTAATATGATTGCTGTGATTACCTTGGCACCATGCATGTCATGGTTACTACGTTTACCATTCATTTTCTGGTTACCGTGGTTACCAAAGTAACTTCATTACTAAAATTTTTCGTGTTGCTACCTTTGCTGCTGTGGTTACGCGAACGCGTCCTGTCTTATGTGCAAGTAGCTGCAATAACAGTACGGCACGTGGATTGAGTTAATTTCGGCGTTGCTGGATTTTGTGGCGTCGCAGTGCTGTTACGTAATGAAATTAAAGGCAGCAAGTTTTGTAAACATTTTGTCAACTTTAGCCCGCTGTTAAATTCAAATCCGATAAACCATATCAGTACTTTCCTAAAAATGGAAGTTACTGTGTCGTTGTTTGCTGATCTGACTGACGTACTGACACTGATCGCAAGTTATGCGACAGTTCTGGCTTTATTTCAAGAGAGAAATGCGATCGCTATAGGCATTGTGTCGCAGTGAGGAATGAACACACACATAGCATACAGTATAACCCGTTTATAACGACATCCGTTAATGCGACACCTCATCTATAACGTGAGACATTCTGTGATACCAATTAATGCCTCACTTTAAATTAAGTTATAGACCAACTGATGCACTTTTTAAAGCACTTTTTAAGTAGCTTTATTAAAAATGTTAAAATAGTACCCCTACACGTGTTTCGATCCTAGGATCATCGTCAGGGGGTTTTTTGCTAAAAGCTACGTCACTTCAATCACATGGTTTAAAATATTCCATTGGCACTATAAGACATATGTTAAAATCTTGTAAAAAGATATGTTGAAAAGTTATAAAATTATAAAAACACTGTAGATGTTTGAAGTGTGGAACTGCAATACCACAAGCCAGCAGTTCCGCACTTCTAACATCTACAGTGTTTTTATAATTTTATAACTTTTCAACAAATCTTTTTACAAGATTTTAACATATGTTTTATAGTGCCAATGGAATATTTTAAACCATGTGATTGAAGTGACGTAGCTTTTAGCAAAAAAACCCCCTGACGATGATCCTAGGATCGAAACACTTGTAGGGGTACAATTTTAACATTTTTATAATAAAGCTACTTAAAAAGTGCTTTAAAAAGTACATCAGTTGGTCTATAACTTAATTTAATATGACGAAGATGCACGGTGTGAACAGTGGAAATTTATAATGCCTCACTGTTAACCATAACATTATACTGCTCGGTTATAACGACACTCGTTTATAACGACACACAACATCCAGTCCCTTTCGTGACGTTATAACCGAGTTCGACTGTATGTAGTAGAGTCGTATCAACGTTCGAGATTTCGACCTATCGTGATGAGTCACCTTAATACCACTGTTTCTACCTTACGCTTTTGGCTTCGATGAATCGGGATGAGACCTCAAGGCTGGCCAGTCGGTCCCCCCCCCCCCCCCCCACAGCCCTGTTATTGCGCAGATCGTTCTCAGCTCAGTTTCTTCCTTTCATTATGTGAGACCGACTGCTTTTGTGCTTAATGGACTGAGACTATTCTGTGATAATGTTAGTGCATTTTATTAGAGTAAACTCTGAGATTTTGTACGCTCTTTGGCGTTATTTTATATATTATTACAATTACAATACATCCAGTCACAACAACAGCTACATGTTTCGGCCCAAAAACTTTTTAGGCCGAAACACGTAGTTGAAAATTGTATAATAAATTGTTGTGTTTTTGACTGGTTTTATTGTAATTCTAATTGTCAAAAAGCACAGCGGAGATGCATTGTGTTAAGATTATGTCTTTATTACTGGCATTTCATAAGTTTCCCGAACTATATACGTGGGTTACGTTCAGAACGTATTCCGATGTTCGTGATATTTCCGTCTGTCCCAATTAATCACGAACTTCGGGACGACTTTACGACCTAAAAATATTTGCGTTTGTCAATGAAAGGTCATTAAGGAAGACTTCTGTTTGTGACTTCGATATCTCAAATGGACGGCCTTGGGAAGACTTGCTGGAGTATGGACCACTGAGGTCACAAAGGTCACGCCACAAGTTGTGAACCGTAACGGACCAGACCGTGTTTGTATCCTCGTTGACACAGAGAGCATTGTTTCATTCAGAACTGCTTAGCTTTTGAACTTTGTCCATTGCCTGGTGTTCCAGAAGTACAGAAAAATACATTTCGCACGCAATATGTGTGTCCATCCATAGGAGAAATATGGGGCATTATCTAACGTGTTGTGCCCGCTAGACCAATCTACTGCCAATACCAGTCTGTCCATCCTAAGTCTGACTTAACTTTGCAGACACCGAGATGCAGCTCTTAGGGATGGATGTAAGTTCTGTGGAAGTGAATCGACGTTCTTACCTGGATAGGGTAGTACAATGGATGTGGAATTGGAACAAAATTAAAATTATAATTTTTTATATTTTTACCCTTCAAAGCCCAGTGGTTACTATATGTACCGCCATGTTTAACATTCAACAATTCTACGTTCTGCCCACACATTGTATTTATGTGTTTTGTGTGGATCTCAGAAAAACAGCGATTATTTCACTGTACAACATTAACTGACTGGTTTGTATAACTGAGACGGAGTGTGTTTACTGCGCGGTACGGACTGTATTTATGTGTTTTGTGTGGATCTCAGAACAAACAGCGATTATTTCACTGTACAGCATTAACTGACTGGTTTGTATAACTGAGACGGGGTGTGTTTACTGCGCGGTACTGACTGTATTTATGTGTTTTGTGTGGATCTCAGAACAAACAGCGATTATTTCACTGTACAACATTAACTGACTGGTTTGTATAACTGAGACGGAGTGTTTACTGCGCGGTACGGACTGTATTTATGTGTTTTGTGTGGATCTCAGAACAAACAGCGATTATTTCACTGTACAACATTAACTGACTGGTTTGTATAACTGAGACGGAGTGTGTTTACTGCGCGGTACGGTCTGTATTTATGTGTTTTGTGTGGATCTCAGAACAAACAGCGATTATTTCACTGTACAGTATTAACTGACTGGTTTGTATAACTGAGACGGAGTGTGTTTACTGCGCGGTACGGACTGTATTTATGTGTTTTGTGTGGATCTCAGAACAAACAGCGATTATTTCACTGTACAACATTAACTGACTGGTTTGTATAACTGACACGGAGTGTGTTTACTGCGCGGTACGGTCTGTATTTATGTGTTTTGTGTGGATCTCAGAACAAACAGCGATTATTTCACTGTACAACATTAACTGACTGGTTTGTATAACTGAGATGGAGTGTGTTTACTGCGCGGTACGGACTGTATTTATGTGTTTTGTGTGGATCTCAGAACAAACAGCGATTATTTCACTGTACAACATTAACTGACTGGTTTGTATAACTGAGACGGAGTGTGTTTACTGCGCGGTACGGACTGTATTTATGTGTTTTGTGTGGATCTCAGAACAAACAGCGATTATTTCACTGTACAACATTAACTGACTGGTTTGTATAACTGAGACGGAGTGTGTTTACTGCGCGATACGGACTGAGTCTTTAACTATCCCCTCTAAAGTTCAGTGGTTACTATATGTACCACCATGTTTAACATTCAACAATTCTACGTTCTGCCCACACATTGTATTTATGTGTTTTGTGTGGATCTCAGAAAAACAGCGATTATTTCACTGTACAACATTAACTGACTGGTTTGTATAACTGAGACGGAGTGTTTACTGCGCGGTACGGACTGTATTTATGTGTTTTGTGTGGATCTCAGAACAAACAGCGATTATTTCACTGTACAACATTAACTGACTGGTTTGTATAACTGAGACGGAGTGTGTTTACTGCGCGGTACGGTCTGTATTTATGTGTTTTGTGTGGATCTCAGAACAAACAGCGATTATTTCACTGTACAACATTAACTGACTGGTTTGTATAACTGAGACGGAGTGTGTTTACTGCGCGGTACGGACTGTATTTATGTGTTTTGTGTGGATCTCAGAACAAACAGCGATTATTTCACTGTACAACATTAACTGACTGGTTTGTATAACTGACACGGAGTGTGTTTACTGCGCGGTACGGTCTGTATTTATGTGTTTTGTGTGGATCTCAGAACAAACAGCGATTATTTCACTGTACAACATTAACTGACTGGTTTGTATAACTGAGATGGAGTGTGTTTACTGCGCGGTACGGACTGTATTTATGTGTTTTGTGTGGATCTCAGAACAAACAGCGATTATTTCACTGTACAACATTAACTGACTGGTTTGTATAACTGACACGGAGTGTGTTTACTGCGCGGTACGGTCTGTATTTATGTGTTTTGTGTGGATCTCAGAACAAACAGCGATTATTTCACTGTACAACATTAACTGACTGGTTTGTATAACTGAGACGGAGTGTGTTTACTGCGCGGTACGGACTGTATTTATGTGTTTTGTGTGGATCTCAGAACAAACAGCCATTATTTCACTGTACAACATTAACTGACTGGTTTTGTGTTGGTTTCGCAAAATTGCGAAAAACGACTATTAGCTTAATGTCTGTCTGTCCGTCCGCATGGAACAACTCTGCTCCCACTGGACGGATTTTCATGAAATTTGATATTTGAATGTTTTTCAAAATCTGTCGAGAAAATTCAAGTTTCATTAAAATCTGACAACAATAACGGTACTTTACATAAAGACCTATGTACATTTATGATAATATCTCGCTGAATTCTTCTTAGAATGAGAAATGTTTCAGACAAACGTTGTAGAGAAAATCAAAATACAAATTTTACGTTCAAGAAATTAATACCCGAATATCGTGCCGTTTATGAGATAATGTAGAAATATATGGTAGAGCCGGACAGGCCACAGATGACAATACGTATAATACGGCTTGACAGGGACCATCGCACATAACCTCATTAAAGGAGGTTTATAATAATATTTCAGGTTTTCACGTTCGTGAAGATTCATATTGTGGTTCTGGTTGGGGCACAGTGCGCCATTTTGCACAGGGATACCAACGTTACTGCCTGCATAGCGCCATGATGCTGTTATATTCCGCTACATTTCGAAGACACGAGGCACTGTTGGTACCCGCAATAAGCGACGTTCATACAGTTTCTCAACGTCACCGCTTATCTTATCTGCTCGTTATCCGTTCCGTCGTTATCAGGCTCAATCAGTTCCGTCCCAGCTGCTAAGAATGTCAGCTGGCAATTGAGCACAGTCTTGCGTCCTGCCCACTCCGTGAGTTTCGCTCAGTAGAAACAATTCCGTTGAACCTGAATCCTGCTAACAGTGGCCTGACTGCTTGAGTGTTGTCGCAGAGGGTGAGGAGACGTGCAGGTAACAGAGGAAGCACTGCGCATGCGCCACCAAACGTTTTATATCCGTTACAAAAACTTCCACAGTGACTGAAGCTATGAATGTACTCCCAACACAGTAAATGTTCTTGAAAGAGGTATTTTTTTCTGTTTTTTTTTCCACGGCGCAACAGCCCCTAGTGGGCCATGGCCTCGTCATTGTCGAGGCTTCACGATCACACACTTTAGACACATCACACTCGGTAGGACTCCTCTGGACGAGTGATCAGTCCGTCGCAGAGACCTCTACCTGACAACACACAATACTCACAACAGACAGACATCTATGACTCCGGCGGGATTCGAACCCGCGATCCCAGCAAGCGAACGGCCGCAGACCGACGCCTTAGAACTAGTGATGTAAAATTCTCGAGAATAATCTTTGGCGAGAAAATTCTCTGACCCGAGAATTTTTTGTTTCCTATCAGAAAACACGGAACTACGAAACCATAACTTATTATTATTGTTATTATTATTATTATTATTATTATTATTATTATTATTATTATTATTATTATTATTATTATTATTATTATTATTATTATTATTATTATTATAACTCAAGCAGTCAGGCCACTGTTAACAGGATTCAGGTTCAACGGAATGTACTCTATAAAGAGTTCCTCTTTCCCGATGGGCCTGAGCAAAATAAAGAGATGTTGGTAAAAGTACAACGGCTCGAGGAAGAAGACGAAGACGAAGATAATATTCGAAATACCGTAGCTGTCATTAAAAGTTTTAAGACACCAACACATGCACTGTATTCTAATATGTAGCTAGGAGTATTTGAGCAACTGACAAGATGTTTTTGCATTCTTGTCGCATTTTCCACGTGTCCTGTCCCGCAGTATTTGCAGCACACGTCACGTAAAGCAATGGTACATTTGCTACCGTACAGTCTGGTGAGGCCAACACGTTCTGTGGCAAGCTGCTGCTAGGGGAGTTTTCCGAGTGCTAAAGAACGTCGCAGCTGTACCTTAAAGTACTTTCTGGAAGTACTGCGAGGTGAAATGAAGAACATTGATTTTTGACAGTATATCTCTGTATCAGAGCGCCAGACAACCGCACCAAAAAGTAGTTCGAACAACCAGTGCCCTGGTGCTACTACCTCCTCTCCGCTACTGTCATGTCGTCACATTCGTACCGCAGGCGATCTGTGCGAGTAGCCGCGCTTCTAGCGTAGCCCTACAACAGCGGTTCCCAAAATTTTTCGGTCCGCCGCCCCCTCGGTTCCATATACACACCCACAGCGCCCCCCTACCTTTTTTTAAAAAACATAAATGCGCTTTTGTTTCCACTTTTATTTTATATTTAAAAAAATCGTTTAAATAAAATTATAAGAGTTAAACTTAATGTTTTATGTGTTAATTAATAAATTAAAATTTATTATATTTTTTATAATTAACAATAATTCATCTAGCAATTGTTTATTAAAAAATATGTGCTTGAATAAGATTCATAAATTAAAATACTAAGAAATTTAGTTCAATTTTTATTTTAACACAAAAATTACTTTATTTCAATTTTATTACAAAAATAAATGCACTACTTGTCTACTAGCGCCCCCCTGTGATAATAACAGCGCTCCCTTCCACCTCTCGTACCTATTAGCGCCCACCTCGGTAATCCCACCGCCCCCCCAGGGGGCGCTACCGCCCACTTTGGGAACTACTGCCCTAGAATCTTGACAATAATTCGGTGCGTACACATGCGATACGCACAGCGTGACAGTAAGGTCCTGGAGCGTTCTGCACAGCTCTGAGTGTTCATGAACATTCGAGTATTCGTTTTCGAGAAAATTCTCAAATATTCTAGGAGAATAATCGTTCGGAGAATATTCTCAGAATATCCTTGTTCTCTACGTCTGTACTTAGACCGCACGGCCACTGGGATCGCTGCTTGAAAGAGGTACAGTAACTGATAGCCGATCGCAGTGGCCGCGCGGTCTAAGGCGTGGGTCTACGGCCGTTAGCTTGCTGGGATTGTGGGTTCGAATCCCGCCTAGGGCATGGATGTCTGTCTGTGTGATTGTTGTGTGTTGTCAGGTAGAGGTCTCTGCGACGGGCTGGTCCCTTGTCTATAGGAGTCTTACCGAGTGTGGTGTGTCTGAGTGTGATCGTGAAGCATCGTAAATGACGAGGCCTAGGCCCCCAAGGGGCTATCGAGCCATAGAAAAAAAAATAGTAACTCATAACACGGTTTTGGTCATCAGTGATTGAAACTAATTACATCTATGGCACGAAATATACCGAACGCTGACAAATTTAAACACACGTGGATAAACGCGATCGGTTACTCGGTCTACCGCCGCGGTAGCTGGCACCATAAGCTACCCAAACGCTGTGTCAATATTTTATGTCCAAAAATGTGCGTATTTGAGGCGTTGGGCCCGGGGGGGGGGGAGGGGGGTCCATAAACCTCCGCGTTACGTAACCGTACTTTGGCCATAACAATTTTGTTTATCCAACACGCATTGATACTCGTTGTGAGGTGAGCCTAGTAGTGACCAAGCAGAACTGTGCACAGTGTTAGCTCAGCTGTCTAGATGTGTGGTCACCGCCATAGATGTCCTTATCTGTGTTTGTACAGTTGGCACAGAACCTGCCTGTGATGTAGCCTGGGGCCCAACATCGGTCAGAAGCGAATGGGCGACTTTAGAAACATGACTCACATTAATAATACGCCTCTTCCAGACAATTTACGTGTCACAGACAAATAAATAACTGAAATCAGTAACTCGAATGTGCCAGATAATATAACTACCTTGCGGACTAAACTGGCACTAACATTGCTGTAGCACTGACCACATTACTTGTTAGCTAAGCCCCCTAACACTGTACACAGCTGCAGTAGTGACCACATAACTTGCTAGCTAAGCTCCCTAACACTGTACACAGCTGCAGTAGTGACCACATAACTTGCTAGCTAAGCTCCCTAACACTGTACACAGCTGCAGTAATGACCACATAACTTGCTAGCTAAGCTCCCTAACACTGTCGCTGCAATGACCACTAACTGCTAGCTAAGCCCCTAACACTGTACGACCACAGTGAACTTGCTAGCTAAGCTCCCTAACACTGTACACTGCAGTAGTGCCCTAACTTGCTAGCTAAGCCCCCTAACACTGTACACAGGCTGCGTAGGCCACATAACTTGCTAGCTAAGCCCCCTAACACTGTACGTAGCTGCAATCGGCACGACGTGGTCGCTGCTAGGCTCACCTCGGAACGGCCAGGCAGCGTTATACCTGTTTGAAAAACATTTACTGTGTTGGCAGTACATTGATAGCTTCAGTCGCTGTGGACGTTTTTGGAACTGATATTAACAGTTTAAATCCCAATGTAGCTGCTTACAGCCGGAGTTACTTTCATTTTAAATGCCCATCCCTGGGTCGTGTCATGGCTGAGGCGGTTAGTCGCCAGCCTCTCACCGCGGAGGCCCAGGTTCGATCCTGGGTCGGTCCATGTGGGATTTGTGGCGGACAAAGTGGCAATGGGACAGGTTTTTCTTCGAGTACTTCGGTTTTCCCCTGTCAGTATTCCACCGGTGCTTCATTACAAGGAAAAACGAAAAAACCTCATCATCTTCATCACAGAGTTGCACAATAAGACTTCAATGCTGCGGCGTGTCCGTAGCATCTGCTGCGGGGCCCTTTAATTAAAATAAATTTAAAAAATGCCCATCACTGCACCTGAGTGGGCAGTGTCTTCCCATTTGTCCATAAAGCGTTACGTTTAACTGGACTACCCGTTTGGCCAATAAAGGTAAAACGCTTGTTGGCGCATGCGCAGTGCTTTCTGTCTTATTACGGTAGCAACAAGTAGGTAGTAATATGGTCACTGTTAAGAGATCCCCTGCCATTGTGTT
This sequence comes from Reticulitermes speratus, assembly GCA_021186555.1. Classification (NCBI taxonomy): domain Eukaryota; kingdom Metazoa; phylum Arthropoda; class Insecta; order Blattodea; family Rhinotermitidae; genus Reticulitermes; species Reticulitermes speratus. The sequence goes on along the minus strand of JAJKFL010000237.1, from coordinate 2,879,939 downwards.
GATAGATAACAGAGCACGTTGAGTTACGTACTGACATTTCCATGTATAGCCTTTGTTACCATGGTAACAGAGACCACGGAGAGCAGGCACCATCAGTGTTTGCGGAAAGCATCGTCAGATACTGGCTCATGGCGCAGGTTGGCCTGTTGACACGCTGTGTGGACTGCAGCTTATCTGCGATAAAATTGATTCGAGAGGTCAAGGTAACAGATACAGTCGCAGCAATTTGGGCACGACCTGTCAGCTTGTGGCAGTCTTGTAAAGTGTTTTTATGCTGTTTATAGCGACTGGCGCCAACTGTGGAAGATTATGTAACTGAAATAGTTTGATAGCCTGCAGTTTAGGAATGTGTTTGTGGGATAAATGTAACTTTAGAACATGCTGACGTAGTGCTGTTGAAACTTAAATTTAAGGAAGAAACTAGTAAAGTGCTACATTTGGAGCGTAGCTTTGTGTGGTGCTGAAACGTGGACACTTGGAAAGTAGATCGGAAGTATCTGGAAAGTTTTGATATGTGGTGCTGGAGAAGAATGGAGAAGATCAGTTGGACCGATCGTGTGAGAAATGAAGAAGTATTACATAGAGTGAAGGAGGAGAGGAATATCGTACATACAATAAAAAGAAGAAAGGCTAACTGGATTGGTCACATCTTGCGTGGAAACTGCCTTCTGAAACACGTGATTGAAGGAAAGTTAGAGGGAAGGATAGAAATGACGGTAAGACGAGGAAGAAGACGTAAGCAGCTACTGGATGACCTTAAGGAAAAGAGAAGATACTGGAAATGGAAAGAGGAAGCACTAGATCGCACTCAATGGAGAACCTGCTTTGAAAGAGGCTACGGACCTGTCGTAAGACAGACTGCAGAATGAAGAGGCTACGGACCTGTCGTAAGACAGACTGCAGAATGAAGAGGCTACGGACCTGTCGTAAGACAGACTGCAGAATGAAGAGGCTACGGACCTGTCGTAAGACAGACTGCAGAATGAAGAGGCTACGGACCTGGCGTAAGACAGACTGCAGAATGAAGACGCTACGGACCTGTCGTAAGACAGACTGCAGAATGAAGAGGCTACGGACCTGTCGTAAGACAGACTGCAGAATGAAGAGGCTACGGACCTGTCGTAAGACAGACTGCAGAATGAAGAGGCTACGGACCTGTCGTAAGACAGACTGCAGAATGAAGAGGCTACGGACCTGTCGTAAGACAGACTTCAGAATGAAGAGGCTACGGACCTGTCGTAAGACAGACTGCAGAATGAAGAGGCTACGGACCTGTCGTAAGACAGACTGCAGAATGAAGAGGCTACGGACCTGTCGTAAGACAGACTGCAGAATGAACTTCTAAAATTTTAAATTTTAGTTCAACCGGGGACCCATTAAATTCCTTCAGTGTTGATCCGTTAGTCTGACGGCTGGCAGCAATAAGGCTTGTCACGTGCCCACATTGCGTGTTTATCTTTGTTGCCTCCGTTTGTTTTAAATTAAGATTTGAAAAAAAGTTACAACTGCTTGGACATCCACTCTGTTAGTTCTGGGTGCGCTTAGGTGCCACATTGCAATGCCGCTACTACCACAAATAACCATAGACATCTATCGACTGTACTGTCTATGCGCACTATAGGGCGGGGCGCCGAGGGTTGCCCATTATCCCAATTTCTGCATCTAGTACATAGCGAGCTGTCAGACACAATGTTAATAGCATTTAATGCTTTACACTGTGCCGTCTGCACTACTGCCGTGGATCGTTACTATGTTTGACGGAGCAGCCAGCTTAATCCCAACGTGCCCACAGTAATTACCTCAAGTCGTAATGCACCTATTTGTTAATAACAAACAAATTAAAATCAAAACAGTGCTTACAGGAAACGTAGCAAAAACACACACAGTCAAAATGAATCAACACAATCTTAATGAGCAATTAAAGAGGAGCTCCACAGTAAAGTTAAAGCAATCCCATTACAGACGTAGACAGGCCCTGAGGGGTCCAGGAGGTTGAGGCTCCCAGATTTGTAGACAATCGGCACATGAAGGTGGTAAGATTGTCAGCCCTACGCACCGGCCGCCTTTACCCCCAAGGAAATATTCCTGGTACTCATTTCTGTTAGAAACTGAGTCGACCCCAGGGCCATAGTGCGACCGAAACGATTATGTCAAGGAATTAATTCCAATGACACCATCGGGAATCGAACCCGCGACGTTCCGGTTTGTAGCGTAGTGCCTCAACCAACTGCGCCACCGCGCGCCCCGGAGCTCCGCAGTACTCAACCAAAAACTCAGTCGATACAAACACACACAAACACACACCTTAGCACTACCAAGGACTTCAACAACTCTATCTATATCTTGCCGAAACGAAATTTTGATGAACAAGCCGAAACAGGATTTAGATGCTTTTCCCTCGAAGTCAAGTTGTTGAGTCGTCACGAAAACTACAGGTAAACTGGGGAACGTACCAAGACGGTACATGAGGGGAGGGAAAGGATACGTCCACAAAAGTAGGTGAAGGGTAGCAGGTGTCGTCCGGGGTAACTTCTCGTGACGTAACACGGCACAACACTACGACTGTCTTCAATTTCTAAATTTAATGATTCGTTTTTAAGAAACACCGAAGAAAGATAAACTAATTACTGTGAACACAAAGACAGGTGACATTTAGTGCTGTGACTTACAGTAATTATGCGTTGTGACAGTGTGTGACAAACAGTTGGGTGTATTGAAGATTGTGAACTGTCGACGACACCCCTGAAGATGGCACAAGGTGTGCCGAAACATATGTAGGGGCAAGAAATAATTGAAAAGAAAGTCAAGTGCATTTGTTGGATTGAAATAGAAGTAATTATTTCGTAGATGTTTTGTTGGATTCCGTGGATAAGGTAATCGGCTTGTACCAGCACAGGACATGTATCTACACACAGTGGGATTCGAACCCACGATATGCTAGAATACTGTTGTCAGGCCAGCATGGTGTGAGTGCACCACCTGCAGAATTACCTTACTGACAAGAAGAGGACTCACTTGATGCTCGAAAGTACGACGGAGTACGAGGGTAGCGTGTAGGTATAGCTCCATGGACTCATGGACTTGGCATTGGATGTGAATGGTCAGGTTCACGCCACGGTGGCTTAACCACCAGAAAGAGGCCCCAGTACCCACTGACTAGGAGGTTGGGTGAGGTTCAGTTCGTGACGAATTGGTGGATAGATGAGCGCTAACCTTGTCGGGAATCGAAGCATCTGTCTTCATGGCGTCCTGCATAAGCAATAGTTTACTGTTGTCCCGCAGGCCAAGTACCCTTGAAAATTGTTTCGTATATGTAACAAAGGGGGCCCCGCGGTGGCGCAGTTGGTTCAGGGCACTGCGCTACAAGACGGAAGGTCGCGGGTTCGATTCCCGATGTTGTCATTACAATTTTTTCATTGACATAATCCTTCCGGTCGCACTATGGCCCTGGGACCGACTCAGCCTCTAACAGAAATGAGTACCAGGAATATTTCCCTGGGAGGTAAAGACGGCCGGTGCGTAGGGCTGACAACCTTACCACCTTCATGTACCGATTGTCTATAAATCCGGTAGCCTCAACCTCCTGGAACCCTAAGGGCCTGTCCAGGGCTCTAAAGGGATTGCTTTACCTTTCTTAAACATGTAATAACAATAGCAGACTAGTTTGTCACCAGAAACATACAGTAGGCCTATTGTAGATGGGACGGTCGAAATTATCAGATTGGCCACCCCTGCTGCAGGCGATGACTTCATGTCTTGATGAAGAAGGGAAGTGACTGGTTAGAGCAGCAACGAGACACTTGAAATGTCAGTAAATAGACGTCAGTGACACTGCGACATCTCGCTGCATGCCTTCGGAGCTTGCTTAGCAAGGAATCCAGCAGTCGATATGATAAAACTGCTCTTGACCTTTACCACGTGCCATGAACGATGTCGAGCGTTCATTTTGCCTGTTCAGCGACGAAACGTCGGTGTAGACCAGAAAAACACTTGTTGGCAGTGTTGTCAAGCACATCAACACTTCAGTTGCACAGAATTGTACCGGTTTGGTATTAACTGCAGAAATTATGAATTGTTTTAATATATTCGGTTGGAAAATGATACGTCGCGACGACTGTCACCGAACTGGGTGCTTTAGAAGAACTCCTCCACCTCCCCCCATGCACCCACCTCATAATCACGGGGACCTTCAGCCTACGTGAATTAGTCAATCTGGATTCAAACCCCAGACATCCATCTGACTCAGCGGTTCCCAAACTTTTTCGGTCCACCGCCCCCTTGGTTCCATATACACACCCACAGCGCCCCCCTAACTTTTTTAAAAAACATAAATGCGCTTTTGTTTGCACTTTTATTTTATATTTAAAAAATCGTTTAAATAAAATTATAAGAGTTAAACTTAATGTTTTATGTGTTAATTAGTAAATTAAAATTTATTATATTTTTTATGATTAACAATAATTCATCTAGCAATAGTTTATTAAAATATACGTGATTGAATAAGATTCATAAATTAAAATACTAAGAAATTTAGTTCATTTTTTATTTTTAACACAAAAATTACTTTATTTTAATTTTATTATAAAAATAAATGCACTACTTGTCTACTAGCGCCCCTGTGATAATAACAGCGCTCCCTTCCACCTCTCGTACCTATTAGCGCCCAACTCGTTAATCCCACCGCCCCTCAGGGGGCGGTACCGCCCACTTTGGGAACCACTGATCTAACCAGACTTCTTCCTCGCGCCAAGGGCATATTGCCGTTTGTAAAAGAAGTCTTCAATGTCGCCAATGTCTTCAGCCAAGCCGGTAAATCCGTTAACGTAAGCACAATCCCAGTTACAGTTACAAGGTTCCTGTATCGCAACTCAGCAACGCGTTTCATGCACAGGAACGGATCAACGGACCGAGAGACGTCCAGTCTCCGCCCTTAGTCAGCTCTTTGGGTTCCGGTTGGTAGCCCCGTTGACCTAGACGTGTTAGGATCGCAGCAGCTTCAACGACTGTCGTGACGGAGGCCTTCATAAGTTTTTCCAGAAAATGCAGGAGCAGTTCTTCAGGTTATACCACAACCGCTTCCTTCCTGTTCATTATTCACTAATTATAATACCATTTAACGCTGCTCAGAGCCTTAAACTGTTAAAGACTAAGATTAACCTGAATTATATTTAAAGATGCAGCTCGTACCGAGCAGTAAATACACTCCGTCTCAGTTATACAAACCAGTCAGTTAATGCTGTACAGTGAAATAATCGCTGTTTGTTCTGTGATCCACACAAAACACATAAATACAGTCCGTACCGCGCAGTAAACACACTCCGTCTCAGTTATACAAACCAGTCAGTTAATGTTGTACAGTGAAATAATCGCTGTTTGTTCTGAGATCCACACAAAACACATAAATACAGTCCGTACCGCGCAGTAAACACACTTCGTCTCAGTTATACAAACCAGTCAGTTAATGTTGTACAGTGAAATAATCGCTGTTTGTTCTGAGATCCACACAAAACACATAAATACAGTCCGTACCGCGCAGTAAACACACTTCGTCTCAGTTATACAAACCAGTCAGTTAATGTTGTACAGTGAAATAATCGCTGTTTGTTCTGAGATCCACACAAAACACATAAATACAGTCCGTACCGCGCAGTAAACACACTTCGTCTCAGTTATACAAACCAGTCAGTTAATGTTGTACAGTGAAATAATCGCTGTTTGTTCTGAGATCCACACAAAACACATAAATACAGTCCGTACCGCGCAGTAAACACACTCCGTCTCAGTTATACAAACCAGTCAGTTAATGTTGTACAGTGAAATAATCGCTGTTTGTTCTGAGATCCACACAAAACACATAAATACAGTCCGTACCGCGCAGTAAACACACTTCGTCTCAGTTATACAAACCAGTCAGTTAATGTTGTACAGTGAAATAATCGCTGTTTGTTCTGAGATCCACACAAAACACATAAATACAGTCCGTACCGCGCAGTAAACACACTCCGTCTCAGTTATACAAACCAGTCAGTTAATGCTGTACAGTGAAATAATCGCTGTTTGTTCTGAGATCCACACAAAACACATAAATACAGTCCGTACCGCGCAGTAAACACACTTCGTCTCAGTTATACAAACCAGTCAGTTAATGCTGTACAGTGAAATAATCGCTGTTTGTTCTGAGATCCACACAAAACACATAAATACAGTCCGTACCGCGCAGTAAACACACTCCGTCTCAGTTATACAAACCAGTCAGTTAATGCTGTACAGTTAAATAATCGCTGTTTGTTCTGAGATCCACACAAAACACATAAATACAGTCCGTACCGCGCAGTAAACACACTTCGTCTCAGTTATACAAACCAGTCAGTTAATGCTGTACAGTGAAATAATCGCTGTTTGTTCTGAGATCCACACAAAACACATAAATACAGTCCGTACCGCGCAGTAAACACACTTCGTCTCAGTTATACAAACCAGTCAGTTAATGCTGTACAGTGAAATAATCGCTGTTTGTTCTGAGATCCAACACAAAACACATAAATACAGTCCGTACCGCGCAGTAAACACACTCCGTCTCAGTTATACAAACCAGTCAGTTAATGCTGTACAGTGAAATAATCGCTGTTTGTTCTGAGATCCACACAGAACACATAAATACAGTCCGTACCACGCAGTAAACACACTCCGTCTCAGTTATACAAACCAGTCAGTTAATGTTGTACAGTGAAATAATCGCTGTTTGTTCTGAGATCCACACAAAACACATAAATACAGTCCGTACCGCGCAGTAAACACACTCCGTCTCAGTTATACAAACCAGTCAGTTAATGCTGTACAGTGAAATAATCGCTGTTTGTTCTGAGATCCACACAAAACACATAAATACACTGTGTGGGCAGAACGTAGAATTTGTGAATGTTAAACGTGGTGGTACATATAGCAACCACTGGGCTTTAGAGGGGATAGTTAAAGACTCAGTTCGTACCGCGCAGTAAACACACTCCGTCTCAGTTATACAAACCAGTCAGTTAATGTTGTACAGTTAAATAATCGCTGTTTGTTCTGAGATCCACACAAAACACATAAATACAGTCCGTACCGCGCAGTAAACACACTCCGTCTCAGTTATACAAACCAGTCAGTTAATGTTGTACAGTGAAATAATCGCTGTTTGTTCTGAGATCCACACAAAACACACAAATACACTGTGTGGGCAGAACGTAGAATTTGTGAATGTTAAACGTGGTGGTACATATAGTAACCACTGGGCTTTAGAGGGGATAGTTAAAGACTCAGTTCGTACCGCGCAGTAAACACACTCCGTCTCAGTAATACAAACCAGTCAGTTAATGTTGTACAGTGAAATAATCGCTGTTTGTTCTGAGATCCACACAAAACACATAAATACACTGTGTGGGCAGAACGTAGAATTTGTGAATGTTAAACGTGGTGGTACATATAGTAACCACTGGGCTTTAGAGGGGATAGTTAAAGACTCAGTTCGTACCGCGCAGTAAACACACTCCGTCTCAGTTATGCAAACCAGTCAGTTAATGCTGTACAGTGAAATAATCGCTGTTTGTTCTGAGATCCACACATAAATACAGTCCGTACCGCGCAGTAAACACACTCCGTCTCAGTTATACAAACCAGTCAGTTAATGCTGTACAGTGAAATAATCGCTGTTTGTTCTGAGATCCACACAAAACACAAAAATACAGTCCGTACCGCGCAGTAAACACACTCCGTGTCAGTTATGCAAACCAGTCAGTTAATGCTGTACAGTGAAATAATCGCTGTTTGTTCTGAGATCCACACAAAACACATAAATACAGTCCGTACCGCGCAGTAAACACACTCCGTCTCAGTTATACAAACCAGTCAGTTAATGCTGTACAGTGAAATAATCGCTGTTTGTTCTGAGATCCACACAAAACACATAAATACAGTCCGTACCGCGCAGTAAACACACTCCGTCTCAGTTATACAAACCAGTCAGTTAATGTTGTACAGTGAAATAATCGCTGTTTGTTCTGAGATCCACACAAAACACATAAATACAGTCCGTACCGCGCAGTAAACACACTCCGTCTCAGTTATACAAACCAGTCAGTTAATGCTGTACAGTGAAATAATCGCTGTTTGTTCTGAGATCCACACAAAACACATAAATACACTGTGTGGGCAGAACGTAGAATTGTTGAATGTTAAACGTGGTGGTACATATAGTAACCACTGAGCTTTAGAGGGGTTAAACAAACCATGCTTAAAAACGTACAAGCAACTCTTCTCAGACTTCTGCAAAAGTCACTGGTACACACAGACATGCACAGACAAGAACAGCGCACCATTACAACCTATTTGTGTACATATGACACACGCCATCTTCATAAACACAACAAACCGTTCTACATGCGTTTTTGGTTCTGCGCTTATTTGGTAAGACTATCCTTTTTTAGGCGTGTTCGCATACTCGCGAAAAGCGCCTAATACCCCTACCTGCATCTGTCTGTCCATCTGTCGGTCTGTATCAACGCGGCTCCCACTGGGCGGATGTCCGCGAAATTTGATGTGGGGAACTTTTTTGGAAATATGCCGAAAAAATATAAATTTCGTTAAAATCAGGCTAAAATATCGGATACTTTACATAAAGACCTCAGTGCGTTGCCAGCAAAGTTAAATCAGCATAAATGTGCTTTCTGCGATGTAATGTTGTCAGGCTGTTCGGATATCCCAGGAGGTATAAACATTACGCAAACGCACCACAGAGTTACGTTACACGCACAGTGCATGTGTTTCCTTGTCTTGTCTTGTTTTGTTGACCTTACTGACTTTACTCTGAAAGTAATGGCGAAAATGATTTTGCAGAAATATATACATATTGTATTCGTCGTGCCTCTGGCTCAAAGCGATCAAGTGTAAGTTCCGCTGCTGTAAAGTTATGGCTTCACATTTAGCAATAATTTGAGTTGGTAGTGACGTAGCAGCTAGCGTAGTGGGAACTGCGTTGGAGAGTGAGTGGAAGGATCGTGGGCTAAATGTTATGGGGAGTGGAAGGATCATGGGCTAAATGTTATGGGGAGTGGAATTATCATGGACTAAATGTTATGGGGAGTGGAAGGATAATGGGATAAGTGTTATGGGGAGTGGAAGGATAATGGGCTAAATGTTATGGGGAGTGGAAGGATCATGGGCTAAATGTTATGGGGAGTGGAATGATCATGGGCTAAATGTTATGGGGAGTGGAAGGATAATGGGCTAAGTGTTATGGGGAGTGGAAGGATCATGGCTAAGTGTTATGGGGAGTGGAAGGATCATGGGCTAAATGTTATGGGGAGTGGAAGTATCATGGGCTAAATGTTATGGGGAGTGGAAGGATAATGGGCTAAGTGTTATGGGGAGTGGAAGGATCATGGGCTAAATGTTATGGGGAGTGGAAGGATAATGGACTAAGTGTTATGGGGAGTGGAAGGATCATGGGCTAAATGTTATGGGGAGTGGAAGGATCATGGGCTAAATGTTATGGGGAGTGGAATTATCATGGACTAAATGTTATGGGGAGTGGAAGGATAATGGGATAAGTGTTATGGGGAGTGGAAGGATAATGGGCTAAATGTTATGGGGAGTGGAAGGATCATGGGCTAAATGTTATGGGGAGTGGAATGATCATGGGCTAAATGTTATGGGGAGTGGAAGGATCATGGACTAAATGTTATGAGGAGTGGAAGGATAATGGGCTAAATGTTATGGGGAGTGGAAGGATAATGGGCTAAATATTATGGGGAGTGGAAGGATAATGGGCTAAATGTTATGGGGAGTGGAAGGATCATGGGCTAAATGTTATGAGGAGTGGAAGGATCATGGGCTAAATGTTATAGGGAGAGGAAGGATAATGGGATAAGTGTTATGGGGAGTGGAAGGATAACGGGTTAAATGTTATGGGAAGTGGAAGGATAATGGGCTAAATGTTATGGGGAGTGGAAGTATAATGGGCTAAGTGTTATGGGGTGTGAAGGATAATGGGCTAAATGTTATGGGGAGTGGAAGGATAATGGGCTAAATGTTATGGTGAGTGGAAGGATCATGGGCTAAATGTTATGGGAGTTGAAGGATCATAGGCTAAATGTTATGGGAAGTGGAAGGATAATTGGCTAAATTTTATGGGGAGTGGAAGGATCATGGGTTAAATGTTATGGGAAGTGGAAAGATTATGGGCTAAATTTTATGGGGAGTGGAAGGATCATGTGTTAAATGTTACGGGGAGTGGAAAGATTATGGGCTAAATTTTATGGGGAGTGGAAGGATCATGGGTTAAATGTTATGGGAAGTGGAAAGATTATGGGCTAAATTTTATGGGAGTGGAAGGATCATGGGTTAAATGTTATGGGAAGTGGAAAGATTATGGGCTAAATTTTATGGGGAGTGGAAGCATCATGGGCTAAATGTTACGGGGAGTGGAAGGATCATGGGCTAAATGTTACGGGGAGTGGAAGGATCATGGGCTAAATGTTATGGGGAGTGGAATTATCATGGGCTAAATGTTATGGGGAGTGGAAGGATCATGGGCAAAGTGTTATGAGGAGTGGATCATGGGCTAAATTTTATGGGAGTGGAATGATCATGGGCTAAATTTTATGGGAGTGGAAGGGTCATAGGCTGAATTTTATGGGGAGTGGAAGGATAATAGGCTAAATGTATGGGGAGTGGAAGGATTTTATGCTAAAATTTATGGGGAGTGTAAGAATCGCAGGCTAAAATTTATGGGGAGTGTAAGAATCGCAGGCTAAAATATGGGGAGTGGAAGAATTGCAGGCAAAAATGTCTAGGGATTGAAAGGATAGCGGGCTGAAATTTAAAGGGAGTGGAAGGATCACAGGTGGAAACGTGTTGCACACAAATACAGTAATATTAATATACAGTGTGTGTGTGCTACACGTAGGAAATAATGTAGACAGAGTGTTTTGCAGTGATGAGGATATTTGGAACTAAGAAAGAGGATGTGACTGGAGTATTGAGAGCATTTATTAATGACAAACTTCATAATTTGTGCTGTTCACTAGATAGTATTAACGTGATAAGAATTAAGGATTATAAGATGGACGGCCATGTAGCGCGCGTGTGCGCTATGAGCAATTCGTACATTTTGATCGGAAAATCTGAAAGGAAGTCGGTCTCTTGAGAGAGCTGTGCCCAGACGATGGGATTATTTCACTGTACAGAATTAACTGACTGGTTTGTATAACTGAGACGGAGTGTGTTTACTGCACGGTACGAACTGAAACTTTAACTATCCCCTCTAAAGCCCAGTGGTTACTATATGTACCACCAGTTTAACATTCACAAATTCTACGTTCTGCCCACACAGTGTATTTATGTGTTTTGTGTGGATCTCAGAACAAACAGCTATTATTTCACTGTACAGCATTAACTGACTGGTTTGTATAACTGAGACGGAGTGTGTTTACTGCGCGGTACGGACTGTATTTATGTGTTTTGTGTGGATCTCAGAACAAACAGCTATTATTTCACTGTACAACATTAACTGACTGGTTTGTATAACTGAGACGGAGTGTGTTTACTGCACGGTACGAACTGAAACTTTAACTATCCCCTCTAAAGCCCAGTGGTTACTATATGTACCACCAGTTTAACATTCACAAATTCTACGTTCTGCCCACACAGTGTATTTATGTGTTTTGTGTGGATCTCAGAACAAACAGCTATTATTTCACTGTACAGCATTAACTGACTGGTTTGTATAACTGAGACGGAGTGTGTTTACTGCGCGGTACGGACTGTATTTATGTGTTTTGTGTGGATCTCAGAACAAACAGCGATTATTTCACTGTACAGCATTAACTGACTGGTTTGTATAACTGAGACGGAGTGTGTTTACTGCGCGGTACGGACTGTATTTATGTGTTTTGTGTGGATCTCAGAACAAACAGCGATTATTTCACTGTACAACATTAACTGACTGGTTTGTATAACTGAGACGGAGTGTGTTTACTGAGCGGTACGGACTGTATTTATGTGTTTTGTGTGGATCTCAGAACAAACAGCGATTATTTCACTGTACAACATTAACTGACTGGTTTGTATAACTGAGACGGAGTGTGTTTACTGCGCGGTACGGACTGTATTTATGTGTTTTGTGTGGATCTCAGAACAAACAGCGATTATTTCACTGTACAGCATTAACTGACTGGTTTGTATAACTGAGACGGAGTGTGTCTACTGAGCGGTACGGACTGTATTTATGTGTTTTGTGTGGATATCAGAACAAACAGCGATTATTTCACTGTACAACATTAACTGACTGGTTTGTATAACTGAGACGGAGTGTGTTTACTGCGCGGTACGGACTGTATGTATGTGTTTTTGTGTGGATCTCAGAACAAACAGCGATTATTTCACTGTACAGCATTAACTGACTGGTTTGTATAACTGAGACGGAGTGTGTTTACTGAGCGGTACGGACTGTATTTATGTGTTTTGTGTGGATCTCAGAACAAACAGCGATTATTTCACTGTACAACATTAACTGACTGGTTTGTATAACTGAGACGGAGTGTGTTTACTGCGCGGTACGGACTGTATTTATGTGTTTTGTGTGGATCTCAGAACAAACAGCGATTATTTCACTGTACAGCATTAACTGACTGGTTTGTATAACTGAGACGGAGTGTGTTTACTGCGCGGTACGGACTGTATTTATGTGTTTTGTGTGGATCTCAGAACAAACAGCGATTATTTCACTGTACAACATTAACTGACTGGTTTGTATAACTGAGACGGAGTGTGTTTACTGCGCGGTACGGACTGTATTTATGTGTTTTGTGTGGATCTCAGAACAAACAGCGATTATTTCACTGTACAGCATTAACTGACTGGTTTGTATAACTGAGACGGAGTGTGTTTACTGCGCGGTACGGACTGTATTTATGTGTTTTGTGTGGATCTCAGAACAAACAGCGATTATTTCACTGTACAGCATTAACTGACTGGTTTGTATAACTGAGACGGAGTGTGTTTACTGCGCGGTACGGACTGTATTTATGTGTTTTGTGTGGATCTCAGAACAAACAGCGATTATTTCACTGTACAGCATTAACTGACTGGTTTGTATAACTGAGACGGAGTGTGTTTACTGCGCGGTACGGACTGTATTTATGTGTTTTGTGTGGATCTCAGAACAAACAGCGATTATTTCATTGTACAGCATTAACTGACTGGTTTGTATAACTGAGACGGAGTGTGTTTACTGTGCGGTACGGACTGTATTTATGTGTTTTGTGTGGATCTCAGAACAAACAGCGATTATTTCACTGTACAACATTAACTGACTGGTTTGTATAACTGAGACGGAGTGTGTTTACTGCGCGGTACGGACTGTATTTATGTGTTTTGTGTGGATCTCAGAACAAACAGCGATTATTTCATTGTACAGCATTAACTGACTGGTTTGTATAACTGAGACGGAGTGTGTTTACTGCGCGGTACGGACTGAGTCTTCCGTTGTATACTGGCTGGGCTGACTGTGTAATGTGTTTAATATATAATGAGGAAATTACGCACACAGCCATTACGCAATCGACACGAACTGTGACGTCATGTACATAAGTGGCCCAAGGATTGTGCAGGTCGTCGACTAGCGGAAGACGCAGTTTCTGTTCAGTCGGAACTGTTGTCGCCATGCTTGGTATCAGCAATCAGATAACCACACACATGGACTGAAACGTAGCGAGATAAATATTGAACTTTAGATTAAGAAGTGGGTTATGTTTAGAACGTATTTGAGATTTGTCCAGTGGGCAACTGGAGAAAGAGAGACTCCAGCATAAAAATGTTTCGTCAACGTAAGAGGAACAAATGCAGGAGAGTGACGTAACAGCGCAGTGACAGGTAGCGTCTGCGTTCGTGTTGTTGTCGTCTGTCACCGAAATGCTGATACAGTGTGTGTCTTGCTTTGCCGCGTGTGAACTACGCAGTTGTATTTATCCCCGCTATACTGGACGTAACATTTGAACTGAAACAAGACAGGCAATGTGCTATAACGTAACATCGAGGCGCGTTCGCTTAACCTCTGTTGCTGTGGAAAAGCAATAAGTATTACATATTCTGAGTGTGTGTCTGTAGCCTTAGTTATCCAGCAAGCAAAGCGCATGCGCCGTATTATATTGTCATCTGGCCTGTCTGGCTGTACCATATTTTTCCACATTATCTCATAAACGGCACGATTTTCGGAAAAAAGGTATTGAACATAAAATGTGTGTTTTGGTTTTCTCTGCAACTTTTGTTTGAAACATTTCTCATTCTAAGCAGAATTCAGCGAGATATTATCTTAAATGTCCAAAGGTCTTCATGTAAAGTACCCGTTATTCTTGTCCGATTTTAATGAAACTTGAATTTTCTCGACAAATTTTCGAAAAATCGTCAAATATCAAATTTCATGAAAATCCGTTCAGTGGGAGCCGAGTTGTTCTGTGCGGACAGACGGACAGACATGACGTTATCAGTCGCTTTTCGAAATTTTGCGAACGTACCAAATAACATAACAACAACAAAAGCAGTGACGCTAAGCCTTTCTCAAACCACAAACCATTTCATAATGGTTGTGGGCTGAGTAGACTAAATGCTATCAATAAATGTAATAATTTAACTGGAACGACAAAAAAGGCCAGACCAAATGACGGCAGACAGCTGTAAAGTTTAAGATACAAGATGCACGTAACTAACTCCATGGAGCAGAGTCCTTTTTGAGAAGCTAACAGTTCCTCAGCTAGTCAAAAATTCCCCTCATTTTATGGAAACCGAACGTTCATTACCACATTCACAAGAGCCTGTCACTTGTCACTATCTAGAGCCAGATCGATCCAGTCCACGCACTACGATCGTGTATATTTTACGATCAATTTTAATATTATCCTCTCATTTACACCTAGGTCTAACAAGTGTTCTCTTTCCCTTAGGTTTTCCCACCAAAACGCTGTATGCACTTCTCCCCTCCCCATACGTAACGTATGCCCCGCCGTGTCCGATTTAAGTGAAATTCGTTATAAGAGGTCTGCATATAATGCGGTTGAGCTTTTGGGAGTTTCGTGAAAATCGGAGCAGGGAAGGTCGTTCTTTTGTTATGGACGTAAATGAAGTTACATTTCCGCGTGTACCGTGAAACCGTTAATACATTTTAAAAGTAAAGAACGCCTTGGTAAAGTCTGTGTACTGCGTCACGGAAGCACCATTTTGGCCGTCTTGTGTCTAACTCGGTTATAACGTCACGAAAAGGACTAAATATTTTGTGTCGTTATAAACGAGTGTTGTTATAACCGAGGAGTATAATGTTATGGTTAACAGTGACGACTTAATTGGTACCACAGAATATATCACGCTTTAGGCGAGGTGTCGTATAAACCGATGTCGTTATAACCGGGTTCTACTGTATATTAAATATGACTTATCACCAAGTTAAGTCGAAATATTGTGCAATTTTCAGCACTGTTGGACATTAAGCCTGCTAACTCAGGTTTTCTGTAGCTCAGCATGCCTAATCGAAACGTGTAACAGAGATGCTGCAGCGTAGGTTGTACATCTGAATGTAGAACTAGCGTAATTACGTATGGGTAGAGAGACTTGGCTCTGATTACTGCAGACGTCGACTGTTGTATTAGCAGTGTTGTTAATTTAAGGCAGTCGTCTTCGAGCTAGAGGCACAAAGAGCAATGAGGATGTTGAAACAGATGGCAAGTCAGACAAATGACAGCGAACTGTACCACCAAAACGCTGGACAGTGCATTGGCTTAGCTAAGAGGGTGCGTTATATATTTATTAACAGGCGGGGTAGTTTATCTGTTAAAATAGCCTCAATACAAGTCAGGGGTATCAAACAGGAGGACCGCCATTAGCCCATATCGTTACTGTAGGATGCGGGCTCGCACGGAGTCAAAAATTAATTTTTTAAATTTAAAGAATTCAAAATGTTTTTCGTCACGGGGTAGAAAGGCCCACAGATGTCTGCTGTCCCTGGATGGTGAAGCACAGAGAGAACGGTTAATTGATTTTAAAATATGATAATTATATTTCAGGTTCGTTATTGAAAGTATGGACTGCTAACAGGAATACACAACATGTTTGTGGCGTAAAATGAGTTTCTTCGCGCCGTAAGTTTGAGCACGTTCGATCGGTCCGCACACGAGTCCGGTTTCAGGCCGGTGGCGACTAAAGGTAAAGTTCACCCCAGAACAGGCCACGAAGGCCCAGAGGGGGAGTAGAGGTATAGCTCTACTCTTTCTTTAACTCTGGCATTAGATGGGTGGTCAACTCCACGCCCCAGCCGCTTTACCCCCGGGAATGAGACCCGGTACCCATTGTATATGAGTCTGGGTAGGCCCCAGGGTCGGTCTGGACGGGTGATGAAAATCTCGCCCCCACCGGGATTCGATCCCCGGACCGTCCAGCCCGTAGCGAGTCGCTATACCGACTGAGCTATCGCGGCCCTCCGGTGGCGACTAAAGCGTGTTATTGCGCTACGTCACGAGGCGGACGACAGATGATGCGTCAGTTTTGAGCGCCGTCGGTGTGTTGACTACGTACGGAGCGAGCGTCCGAGGGTTCGTAGTTTGATTCCCGGCGGGGAAGATATTTATGTTTACCAAAACACGCAGACCGACTCTGGGACCCACCCATCCTCCTTTGCAATGTGCACTGGGGCCTGTCACGATGGCCCCACTCGCCGTTACGTCTCCGTTAATGTACAGACGGTTGGTAAGGCTGCAGTACGTCTAGCAGTTGTCAGGTCTGCGTTGTGCAACCGTTGAAGAATGGCAGGCAGAGAGGAAGGAACAATGCGTGACCTGGCAGGGGGGCAGTGTGACTAACTGCACTGGCTGCTCGTTATGAATGGCGCGTGCACAGCGACCGAACTGTCGTAATGGTGGCGCCACAATAGGTGGCGACAAAGAACCACTGAACAGCTGAGGGCTACCGTAATGGTGGCGCTACAATAGGTGGCGACACAGAGCCACTGGACAGCTGAGGGCTACCGTAATGGTGGCGCTACAATAGGTGGCGACACAGAGCCACTGGACAGCTGAGGGCTACCGTAATGGTGGCGCTACAATAGGTGGCGACACAGAGCCACTGGACAGCTGAGGGCTACCGTAATGGTGGCGCCACAATAGGTGGCGACACAGAGCCACTGGACAGCTGAGGGCTACCGTAATGGTGGCGCCACAATAGGTGGCGACACAGAGCCACTGGACAGCTGAGGGCTACCGTAATGGTGGCGCCACAATAGGTGGCGACACAGAGCCACTGGACAGCTGAGGGCTACCGTAATGGTGGCGCCACAATAGGTGGCGACACAGAGCCACTGGACAGCTGCGGACTGCGACTGTGGCAAGTGTACATTGGTGTTGTGCACAGTCTGCGAGGTGTGTGCACAGAAGTGTGCACAGACGTGTGCACAGACGTGTGCACAGAGAAACACTTTAGCAAGTTCGTGTGCTCATGGCAACCAGTGAAGGTTGACAGCCTTGGTAACCGATGCAATGTCGTTAAACAGGAATGAATGGTAACGTCGGAAAGAATGGCGGCCATGGTACGTAGTTAAACATGTCAATAATAGAGAGTTTGTAACCCTGGTAACAAAATCAAACATGGTAACGTTATTAGCCAAAGTAGTCACGGGCTTTGCTGCCATTCGATGCAGAATCTGTCTTCAAGTTCATTCATTCGTTGTTTTGTATGGGTGTGAAACTTGGTCTGTCACACTGAGGGAGGAACATAGTCTAGGGTGTTCGAGAATAGGGTGCTGAGGAGGATATTTGGGCCTAAGAGGGACGGGGTAACAGGGGACTGGAGAAGACTACATAACGAGGAACTTTATGATCTGTACTCATCCCCAAATATTATTCGGGTGATCAAATAAAGAAGAATGAGATGGGCGGGGCATGTAGCACGTATGGGGGAGGGGAGAGGTGCATACAGGATTTTGGTGGGGAGACCTGAGGGAAGGAGACCACTTGGAAGACCCAGGTGTAGATGGGAGGATAATATTGAAATGGATCTTCAAGAAGTGGGATGGGGAGGCATGGACTGGATTGATATGGCTCAGGATAGAGACAGGTTGCGGGCTGTTGTGAGTGCGGTAATGAACCTTCGGGTTCCATAAAACGCGGGGAATTTCTTGAATAGCTGACGACCTGTTAGCTTCTCAAGGAGGACTGTGCTACATGGGGTTAGTTAGTTAGTTAGTTAGTTAGTCAAGTGCGTGTTATTTCTATCCGATCGTAACGAAACTTTAATTTTATCGGCAGATTTCAGCAACAATCTCCAGTGTAACATTTCACGAAAATCCATCCAGTGGGAGCCGAGTTACTGCATGCAAACGGACAGACGGACGTGACGAAGCTAATAGTCGCTTGTCGCAACATTGCGAACGTGCCTGAAAGCTAGGCGCCGTGAAGCAAGGGCAGTCAGTGAAGAATGATGAATGAATTTACGGAAGGAGTGATGTTACAATAATTGTAACGAACAGTAAAGGCGGCTACAGGTGTGAAATATCTTGTAACGGAGAATCGTATGAGGATGGAGATGGAGATCAAACACCAGCTGGCCCAAGCGGTAACGGGTCTGGCGTGTACTCGGAGGGTACCCAGTTCGAATCTAGGCCAGGATAGCGACTAACGTAAGTTTCGCGTCGGTTTCGTCAGTGCCTCTGTGTTCAAAATCTTTACAGGGGATTGTTATCTATACTGTCATGTAGTCTGAGTAGCTGACAGCGTCATTAAACAGACAAACAGAAATATGTGGAGCGGAATGAGAAGTTTTATATGAAAACGTTGAGGGTTTGTGCCGCGTTCGCAAAATTGCGAACAGTGACTATTAGCTTCGTCATGTCTGTCTGTCCGTCCGCCCGCATGCAACAACTCCGCTCCCACTGGACGGATTTTCATGAAATTTGATATTTGAGTATTTTTCGAAAATCTGTCGACAAAATTCAAGTTTCATTACAAACTGATAATAATAACTGGTACTTTACATGAAGAGGGGCGCGCGGTGGCGCAGTTGGTTGAGGCACTACGCTACAAACCGGAACGTCGCGGGTTCGATTCCCGATGGTGTCATTGGAATTAATTCCTTGACATAATCGTTTCGGTCGCACTATGGCTCTGGGGTCGACTCAGCCTCTAACAGAAATGAGTACCGGGAATATTTCCTGGGGGGTAAAGGCGGCCGGTGCGTAGGGCTGACAACCTTACCACCTTCATGTGCCGATTGTCTACAAATCTGGGAGCCTCAACCTCCTGGACCCCTCAGGGCCTGTCTAGGCATGTAATGGGATGGCTTTACCTTTACATGAAGACCTATGTACATTTATGATAATATCTAACTGAATTATTCTTAGAATTAGAAATGTTTCAGACAAAATTTGTAGACAAAATCAAAACACACATTTTATGTTCAATAATATTTTCCCGAAAATCGTGCCGTTTATGAGATAATGTGGAAAAATATGGTACAGCCAGACAGGCCACAGATGACAAATAATACGGCGCATGCGCTTTGCATGCTGGATAACTAAGGCTACAGACACACACTCAGAATATGTAATACTTATTGCTTTTCCACGGCAACAATGGTTACGCGAACGCATCTCAATGTTACGTTATACGTACATTGCCTGTCTTGTTATAAATCAGACTGGGCGTGTACGAGCTGAATATTTGTACGTCAGTTCGGTTAGTCTTAGTCTTTAAAGGGATAATTATTACTTCTGGGCTGGAACATGGAAGGAAATGTTCTGTCCTTACGTCATTCAACGTGGTCTTCCCAGGAGGAGACCACAGGCAGTCTCTCGTGCTAAAACAGGCCACCACGTCAACTCTGACCGAAGCTGTCACCAAATATGGCTCGTTATTATGACAGCTGATGTTAAACGACTTCCTGCAGCCACAAGGGATGTTTTTGTTCTCAGCAGAAAGCGTTAAATGGCGTCCCCGAAAGACAGGCCGCAGGCAGAAGTGGGAATCAAGATTGTAACTGGCTGCATGGAATGGAGTCCTTGTTATGAAGCTGCTAGTCGCTTAGCTGCTCAATAAATGCCCGTCCTAAGCATGTGTCCCTATGCGCGCTTTGAGGGCATATGGAGGGAGTAGAGGTTTAGCTTTATTCATAACCTCGGCACTAGATGGAGGTGAGTGGTCAGCTTCACGCTCTGGTCGCTTTGTCCCAGTACACACTGAATAGCAGATTGGGTGGTTTGGGGGAGAGAAAAATCTCTTGGCCATACCGGAAATTGAGCCACGACTATTCAGTTGTCCAGCTCGTAGATTAGTCACTATACTGACTGAGCTATCCTGTCGTATTTTTTGTTTTACCCGTACATTGGAACGTAGTTCTCGAGAAGCTGATAGTAGCTCAACTGTTAAAGAATCCCGTTATATTTGACGACACAACACTTCATTTTGTATGCTACCATATTTCTGTCTTCGACACTTCAATGTCGTTTTACAAGAGCCCGCCACTGGCCCCCAGCCCGCCACCGGCCCCCAGCCCGCCAACGGCCCCAGCCCGCCACTGGCCCCCAGCATGCAAGTTGATGTCAGTCCACACCTTCGCACACAGCTTCCCTAAAATTACAGCTGGCCCTCGGTTTAACGGACTTCGGATTTAACGGACAAAACATTTCTCTCCTAAAGGGAAAAAAGAGCTTTGTGTAAGGTTTAAAAAAAAAATAAATAAAGTGGTGGCAACACTGCACTAGTTACATTGTACAGTGGCAACACTGCACTAGTTACATTGTACAGTGGCAACACTCCACTAGTTACATTGTACAGTGGCAACACTCCACTAGTTACATTGTACAGTGGCAACACTCCACTAGTTACATTGTACAGTGGCAACACTGCACTAGTTACATTGTACAGTGGCAACACTGCACTAGTTACATTGTACAGTGGCAACACTGCACTAGTTACATTGTACAGTGGCAACACTCCACTAGTTACATTGTACAGTGGCAACACTGCACTAGTTACATTGTACAGTGGCAACACTGCACTAGTTACATTGTACAGTGGCAACACTCCACTAGTTACATTGTACAGTGGCAACACTCCACTAGTTACATTGTACAGTGGCAACACTGCACTAGTTACATTGTACAGTGGCAACACTCCACTAGTTACATTGTACAGTGGCAACACTCCACTAGTTACATTGTACAGTGGCAACACTCCACTAGTTACATTGTACAGTGGCAACACTGCACTAGTTACATTGTACAGTGGCAACACTCCACTAGTTACATTGTACAGTGGCAACACTGCACTAGTTACATTGTACAGTGGCAACACTGCACTAGTTACATTGTACAGTGGCAACACTCCACTAGTTACATTGTACAGTGGCAACACTCCACTAGTTACATTGTACAGTGGCAACACTCCACTAGTTACATTGTACAGTGGCAACACTGCACTAGTTATATTGTACAGTGACAACACTCCACTAGTTACATTGTACAGTGGCAACACTGCACTAGTTACATTGTACAGTGGCAACACTGCCCTAGTTACATTGTACAGTGGCAACACTGCACTAGTTACATTGTACAGTGGCAACACTCCACCAGTTACATTGTACAGTGGCAACACTCCACTAGTTACATTGTACAGTGGCAACACTGCACTAGTTACATTGTACAGTGGCAACACTGCACTAGTTACATTGTACAGTGGCAACACTGCACTAGTTACATTGTACAGTGGCAACACTCCACTAGTTACATTGTACAGTGGCAACACTCCACTAGTTACATTGTACAGTGGCAACACTCCACTAGTTACATTGTACAGTGGCAACACTGCACTAGTTACATTGTACAGTGGCAACACTGCACTAGTTACATTGTACAGTGACAACACTCCACTAGTTACATTGTACAGTGGCAACACTGCACTAGTTACATTGTACAGTGGCAACACTGCACTAGTTACATTGTACAGTGGCAACACTGCACTAGTTACATTGTACAGTGGCAACACTGCACTAGTTACATTGTACAGTGGCAACACTGCACTAGTTACATTGTACAGTGGCAACACTGCACTAGTTACATTTTACAGTGGCAACACTGCACTAGTTACATTGTACAGTGGCAACACTGCACTAGTTACATTGTACAGTGGCAACACTGCACTAGTTACATTGTACAGTGGCAACACTGCACTAGTTACATTGTACAGTGGCAACACTGCACTAGTTACATTGTACAGTGGCAACACTCCACTAGTTACATTGTACAGTGGCAACACTGCACTAGTTACATTGTACAGTGGCAACACTGCACTAGTTACATTGTACAGTGGCAACACTGCACTAGTTACATTGTACAGTGGCAACACTCCATTAGTTACATTGTACAGTGGCAACACTGCACTAGTTACATTGTACAGTGGCAACACTGCACTAGTTACATTGTACAGTGGCAACACTGCACTAGTTACAT
Source organism: Reticulitermes speratus (assembly GCA_021186555.1). NCBI lineage: Eukaryota > Metazoa > Arthropoda > Insecta > Blattodea > Rhinotermitidae > Reticulitermes > Reticulitermes speratus. The sequence goes on along the minus strand of JAJKFL010000237.1, from coordinate 2,857,423 downwards.
TGTACAGTGGCAACACTCCACTAGTTACATTGTACAGTGGCAACACTGCACTAGTTACATTGTACAGTGGCAACACTGCACTAGTTACATTGTACAGTGGCAACACTGCACTAGTTACATTGTACAGTGGCAACACTCCACTAGTTACATTGTACAGTGGCAACACTGCACTAGTTACATTGTACAGTGGCAACACTGCACTAGTTACATTGTACAGTGGCAACACTGCACTAGTTACATTGTACAGTTTTTGACGTGTTTAATTAGAATAAAGTTCGGTTCCTGTCGTAAATTCATTTTTATATTTGTAACATATGTTTTAGTGACGCGTATAAATTACTGAATGTACATTAAAATAATATTTCATTGATACTTATACATTATAATAACATTTTAATACACCCTGTACATTGTAAGTTCGTTATTAATATATGTTTTTAAAAATACATTCGATTTAACGGACTTTCGGCAAATAATTGACACCCCTCCCCCAATTAGTCCGTTAAATCGAGGGCCTACTGTAATTTTAATCTGTTCCGTCTACGTCTGGGTCTCCCAAGTTGTCTCTCACCCCCGTACTTACCGCCACCATTCATGGTACCTGCTCCTCCCATCTCGTCCTACCACAGTGGCTCACCCATTCTGACGTCACAGTTGCCTGTTACTGTTTGTCAACAGCATGTTTGTTTGTTTGTTTCAGGCTTGCAAGGGGTGTGTTGGGGTTGTGAAGTGTGACTGCAGTGGCATCAAGGGACGGCCTGGCGAGGTGGGGGTCTTCGGGCTGAGGGGGAGTGAGGGACTGCCTGGAGACATTGGCCCTGAGGGACCTCCTGGGATAAAAGGAGAGAAGGGTGCTGCAGGGGAGTATGGAGGTCATGGAGAGAAAGGCTACCGGGTGAGTATATTACGGTGTTGCATGGTTTGATGTTTTGTCTCCAGGGCTGTGACATTTTGTCGTTGGGTCAGTGGTTGCCGACGTTTCGAAGAATCGTGGTGCCTTACATCTTCAAGGAAGAGAAACACTTAATCCACCGACAGAAAGACACATCACACAAGACACATCACAAAAAGACACATCACACAAGACACATCACAAAAAGACACATCACAAAAAGACATCACAAAAAGACACATCACAAAAAGACACATCACAAAAAGACACATCACAAAAAGACACATCACAAAAAGACACATCACACAAGACACATCACAAAAAGACACATCACAAAAAGACACATCACAAAAAGACACATCACAAAAAGACACATCACAAAAAGACACATCACAAAAAGACACATCACAAAAAGTCACATCACAAAAAGACACATCACAAAAAGACACATCACAAAAAGACACATCACAAAAAGACACATCACACAAGACATCACAAAAATACACATCACAAAAAGACACATCACAAAAAGACACATCACGAAAAGACACATCGCACAAGACACATCGCACAAGACACATCGCACAAGACACATCGCACAAGACACATCGCACAAGACACATCGCACAAGACACATCACAAAAAGACACATCACAAAAAGACACATCACAAAAAGACACATCACCAAAAGACACATCACCAAAAGACACATCACAAAAAGACACATCACAAAAAGACACATCACACAAGACACATCGCACAAGACACATCGCACAAGACACATCACACAAGACCGGAAGTCTCTGTTACTTTCGTTTGGAAGTTTCTGACGGAAGTAGAATTTCATGCAGGTTAATTTACAGATTCGTTTGTGAACGCGATATCGAGTTGAGATTAGTCTGCAGAATATAGGGATCGATATATGATATATTGAAATAATATTTTGTATTCATACAGCGCGTTGTCGATTATAAATTCACAATATTTAGACCAACCAAACAGTATAACAGTACTGTCTCTCATAATGCTGATTATATTGTATTGGGAGAATTTTTCTTTCACTGGAGTTCAGACGGCTCTGGACGTTAGCAGAGGCTCATTTCAACCAGGCCTATTTAACACCACACATAAACGACCTTGGGAAGAGAAATTTGGTGTCAAGACGGTGTATCTCGTCAGATGAAGTTTCGTTAACAGAATGCCCTTCATTTCGTAAGGATATTGAACCATTTCAGATCTCTCTCATTTAATTAATTCCGTTCATAATGAGACAATTTCCTCTTCAGAATGTGACAGTTGTTAATTTAAGTCAGTTACTCCATCCACGTCAAATTACATGAAAATTTAACCACAGTCCATGATAATATGTAGCTGGCCTTTAGCACAGGCGCAGTGGTGTCTTGGCAACCCTTGTCATGTGACGGGATGACGTCATAGCCATGCACTAATCCAACCTAATGCCCTCGTAATGTGTTGCACAAATGGACTCGATCCACTGTGCGATGCCACACCTTGCTTTCACCTACACTGGCTGCTGTGCATCCTGCGAGGCGAACTGTGCAGAGCGCTCGGGGCATTTCACGGTGAGGTTTTAGACACGTGCGCAAACATGCGAAAATAGTCTATTAGCTTCACGTCTGTCTGTCTGTCTGTCCGCATGGAACAATTCGGTTACCACTGGGCGGATTTGCATGAAATTTGATATTTGAGCATCTTTCGAAAACCTATGGAGAAAATTCAAGTTCCAATAAAATTATTCTCATTTACTGCAATAATAATAATAATAATAATAATAATAATAACGGTACTTTACATAAAGACCTATGTACATTTGTGATAATATCTCGCTGAATTCTTAGAATGGGAAATATTTCAGAAAAAAGTTTTAGAGAAAATCAAAACACACATTTTATGTTCAATAACTTTTTTCCCAAAATCGTGCCGTTTATGAGATAATGTGGAAAAATATGGTACAGCCGGACAGGCCACAGATGACAATATAATACGGCGCATGCGCTTTGCATGCTGGATAGCTAAGGCTACAGACACACACTGAGAATATGTAATACTTATTGCTTTTCCACGGCAACAATGGTTACGCGAACGCGCATTAGTATTACCTTTATACATACATTGCCTGTCCTGTTTTATTCTGCCTGCAGTGAATTACAGTCCTACAGACATTGTTGTCCTGTATTGCTAGCTGCACTGCAGGCCTCCTTTGGTTCCCACGCGAGGGCACAGTCGCTATTGGCAGTGTATTATTGACACACTAACACAGCACTTACTGCTCACACTGTTTGCACAGTACGCACAGTAACCTGTATAATTATGCACTGCCCTCTACACTAATCTGGGCCGTCTGGTGAACACTACAACCGTTTCGGCACTCATTTGCTTGTGACAACAGATTCTGTGAGTTCCTTACACATACACGTGTGCACGTGTGCACCACCAAAGAAACACCGAAATGTCAAAATAGATCACCTTGGAATAGAATCACCCCGCCAGTACCGGTGCAATCCATCTTAGATACTAAGTGAAATTTCTTTTGTATCCAATGCTTCCCGATTTCCGAAAGAAAATTTCTTTTTGGAAGGTTCGCAGACGTTGCCCATTTCTCCTTCTGGTAAGTGCAACATGCAGATGAAGATGAGTATGGAGCATTGGTGGGATGATACTGACAGGGGAAACTGAAGTACTGGGAGAGAAACATTATACAGCGTTGGTGGTAGATGGATGACTGTGTATGGAGCATTGGTGGAATGATACTGACAGGGGAAAATGAAGTACTGGGAGAGAAACATTATACAGCGTTGGTGGTAGATGAATGAATGAGTATGGAGCATTGGTGGAATGATACTGACAGGGGAAACTGAAGTACTGGGAGAGAAACATTATACAGCGTTGGTGGTAGGTGTATGAATGAGTATGGAGCGTTGGTGGAATGATACTGACAGGGGAAACTGAAGTACTGGGAGAGAAACATTATACAGCGTTGGTGGTAGTTGTATGAATGAGTATGGAGCATTGGTGGAATGATACTGACAGAGGAAACTGAAGTACTGGGAGAGAAACATTATACAGCGTTGGTGGTAGATGTATGAATGAGTATGGAGCATTGGTGGAATGATACTGACAGGGAAACTGAAGTACTGGGAGAGAAACATTACACAGTGTTGGTGGTAGATGTATGAATGAGTATGGAGCATTGGTGGAATGATACTGACAGGGGAACTGAAGTACTGGGAGAGAAACATTACAGCGTTGGTGGTAGATGAATGAATGAGTATGGAGCATTGGTGGAATGATACTGACAGGGGGAACTGAAGTACTGGGAGAGAAACATTATACAGCGTTGGTGGTAGATGTATGAATGAGTATGGAGCATTGGTGGAATGATACTGACAGGGGGAAACTGAAGTACTTGGAGAGAAACATTATACAGTGTTGGTGGTAGATGTATGAATGAGTATGGAGCATTGGTGGAATGATACTGACAGGGGAAACTGAAGTACTGGGAGAGAAACATTATACAGCGTTGGTGGTAGATGTATGAATGAGTATGGAGCATTGGTGGAATGATACTGACAGGGGAAACTGAAGTACTGGGAGAGAAACATTATACAGCGTTGGTGGTAGATGTATGAATGAGTATGGAGCATTGGTGGAATGATACTGACAGGGGAAAACTGAAGTACTGGGAGAGAAACATTATACAGCGTTCGTGGTAGAGGATGAATGATATGAGTATGTATGAGCGTCTGGGAATGATACATGACAGGGGAAAAACTTTGAAGTACTAAGGATGAGAGGAAAAAACATTATCCAGCGTTGGTGGTAGATGGATGACTGAGTATGGAGCATTGGTGGAATGATACTGACAGGGATATCTGAAGTACTGGGAGAGAAACATTATACAGCGTTGGTGGTAGATGTATGAATGAGTATGGAGCATTGGTGGAATGATACTGACAGGGGAAACTGAAGTACTGGGAGAGAAACATTATGCAGCGTTGGTGGTAGGTGTATGAATGTGTATGGAGCATTGGTGGAATGATACTGACAGGGGAAACTGAAGTACTGGGAGAGAAACATTATACAGCGTTGGTGGTAGATGTATGAATGAGTATGGAGCGTTGGTGGAATGATACTGACAGGGGAAACTGAAGTAATGGGAGGGAAACATTATACAGCGTTGGTGGTAGATGTATGAATGAGTATGGAGCATTGGTGGAATGATACTGACAGGGGAAACTGAAGTACTGGGAGAGAAACATTATACAGCGTTGGTGGTAGATGGATGAATGAGTATGGAGCGTTGGTGGAATGATACTGATAGGGGAAAACTGAAGTACTGGGAGAAAAACATTATCCAGCGTTGGTGGTAGATGGATGACTGAGTATGGAGCATTGGTGGAACGATACTGACAGGGGAAAATTGAAGTACTGGGAGAGAAACCTGTCTCAGTGCCACTTTGCCCACCATAAATCTCACATGAACTGTTACCCGGGCCTCCGCGGCGAGAGGCTGGCGACTAACTGCCTGAGCCATTGTAAAGACAGATTAACAAATATTAGACCTATATTGATATATCCAGTTAGTACCGTGCAGGACCCACATTCTCTCTGGTTTATAACAACATGGGCGCTGTACATACGAGTATAGCGTTAAATTTTGGCTCGTTCGCGTGATGTTTATACCTCCTGGGCTGTCCTAACTGCCTGATACGATTTCGCTCGTAGAGAACGCTTCTGTGACGTTTTAATGTTGACGGAAACAAAGAACGTATTTACGTCTTCATGTAAAGTGCCCGATTGTAACCAAGTTTGTATTTTTTTGACAGATTTTCATGCAAGCCCCCAGTGTCAGATTTCACGGAAGTACGTTTGTTGGAAGTCGCACTGATACAGACGGACGGACAGACATGACGAAGCTAATAGTCGTTCTTCGGCACTGTGTGCGAACGTGTGCCAAAAAGCCAGTCAGTTAATGCTGTACAGTGAAATAATCGCTGTTTGTTCTGAGATCCACACAAAACACATAAATACAGTCCGTACCGCGCAGTAAACACACTCCGTCTCAGTTATACAAACCAGTCAGTTAATGTTGTACAGTGAAATAATCGCTGTTTGTTCTGAGATCCACACAAAACACATAAATACAGTCCGTACCGCGCAGTAAACACACTACGTCTCAGTTATACAAACCAGTCAGTTAATGTTGTACAGTGAAATAATCGCTGTTTGTTATGAGATCCACACAAAACACATAAATACAGTCCGTACCGCGCAGTAAACACACTCCGTCTCAGTTATACAAACCAGTCAGTTAATGTTGTACAGTGAAATAATCGCTGTTTGTTCTGAGATCCACACAAAACACATAAATACAGTCCGTACCGCGCAGTAAACACACTCCGTCTCAGTTATACAAACCAGTCAGTTAATGTTGTACAGTGAAATAATCGCTGTTTGTTCTGAGATCCACACAAAACACATAAATACAGTCCGTACCGCGCAGTAAACACACTCCGTCTCAGTTATACAAACCAGTCAGTTAATGCTGTACAGTGAAATAATCGCTGTTTGTTCTGAGATCCACACAAAACACATAAATACAGTCCGTACCGCTCAGTAAACACACTCCGTCTCAGTTATACAAACCAGTCAGTTAATGTTGTACAGTGAAATAATCGCTGTTTGTTCTGAGATCCACACAAAACACATAAATACAGTCCGTACCGCGCAGTAAACACACTCCATCTCAGTTATACAAACCAGTCAGTTAATTTTGTACAGTGAAATAATCGCTGTTTGTTCTGAGATCCACACAAAACACATAAATACAGCTCGTACCGCGCAGTAAACACACTCCGTCTCAGTTATACAAACCAGTCAGTTAATGTTGTACAGTGAAATAATCGCTGTTTGTTCTGAGATCCACACAAAACACATAAATACAGTCCGTACCGCGCAGTAAACACACTCCATCTCAGTTATACAAACCAGTCAGTTAATGTTGTACAGTGAAATAGTCGCTGTTTGTTCTGAGATCCACACAAAACACATAAATACAGTCCGTACCGCGCAGTAAACACACTCCGTCTCGGTTATACAAACCAGTCAGTTAATGCTGTACAGTGAAATAATCGCTGTTTGTTCTGAGATCCACACAAAACACATAAATACAGTCCGTACCGCGCAGTAAACACACTCCGTCTCAGTTATACAAACCAGTCAGTTAATGTTGTACAGTGAAATAATCGCCGTTTGTTCTGAGATCCACACAAAACACATAAATACAGTCCGTGCCGCGCAGTAAACACACTCCGTCTCAGTTATACAAACCAGTCAGTTAATGTTGTACAGTGAAATAATCGCTGTTTGTTCTGAGATCCACACAAAACACATAAATACAGTCCGTACCGCGCAGTAAACACACTCCGTCTCAGTTATACAAACCAGTCAGTTAATGTTGTACAGTGAAATAATCGCTGTTTGTTCTGAGATCCACACAAAACACATAAATACAGTCCGTACCGCGCAGTAAACACACTCCATCTCAGTTATACAAACCAGTCAGTTAATGTTGTACAGTGAAATAATCGCTGTTTGTTCTGAGATCCACACAAAACACATAAATACAGCTCGTACCGCGCAGTAAACACACTCCGTCTCAGTTATACAAACCAGTCAGTTAATGTTGTACAGTGAAATAATCGCTGTTTGTTCTGAGATCCACACAAAACACATAAATACACTGTGTGGGCAGAACGTAGAATTTGTGAATGTTAAACATGGTGGTACATATTGTAACCTCTGCGATGAAAGGGTCAAGATAGTTCGTAGGAGGAATAGGTTGATTGGGTGGAAGTGTCTCAGGATGCTCTCCAATAGCAGGAGTTTTTAATGTGTTTGTGTTGCCAGAAGGTAAGTTTGTTAATTATGGAGTGTCGTGTAAATCAAACTATATTTGCATAGTTTGCATCAACGGATTCTGTGCCACTCGGTCCGATATCCATGATTTATACAGGATGTTCCGGAAAACGTATGCCATACTTTATCGTGTTATTACAGTTGTCATTTTGAGTAAAAATGCTATATTAACACATGTCCCAGTCATTACACTGCTAGGAGCATTGTCGTGGTTGTACTTGATAATCTTATGATTCGTACGTACAAAATTTTGTGACAGATAATACCGCGAAATAAAGAATAATCAAGATCTTAATCTTATAATTTAACCTATGTGGTCAATAGACTCCATTATTGGCTGTGATGTTTCTTCTTTGCCTGCGATATTTGCTGGTAGAACACGTCCCCCCCCCCCCCATGTTCGCCCCCAAAAGAAGTATTTAAAGGGCGTGAGATCCGGTGACATCGCAGTCCAGGCTTGTGGACCACAACGACCAATCCAGCAGTTATTGTAATGGAGATTAAGATATTCTCTTATTTGTCGGCTGACACGCTGTTAGCTGTATTTCGAGTGTATTTACAAACACCATACACGACGGGTACGAGGGAGTGGTATTTCCTAGAGTTGGGAGTGAGCGTGAAGCTGGGTATGAGGATTGATATCGTACATGATGCTACATTATCGTGTTACGTTAAGTAACAATGCAAATGTTAGTAATCATATATGTGGTGACAGAGCATTGTTTACTAAAAATGACTTACATAATTACGCTGTAATATTTGGCACACGCTTCGCGCAACACCCTGTATATTATTCATGAGCGCGTCGAGCGAACGCCTGGAGCGAGCATGTCTAGGCTGTGATGTGTTTTGCTTTTCTCGTAGCCGACAGAACCAGCGGGGTTACGTCGCGTTCAATGTCCCCATTTGCATGGTGCGCTCTGAGGTTGGTGGAAGTCGTGTGAAATGTGAGCAGTCTCTGGTACAGTCTCGTCTTCTGATACAAGACACTGTCTAGAGCAGTGGTTCCCATAGTGGGCGGTACCGCCCCCTGGGGGGCGGTGGGATTACCGAGGTGGGCGTTAATAGGTACGAGAGGTGGAAGGGAGCGCTGTTATTATCACAGGGGGGCGCTAGTAGACAAGTAGTGCATTTATTTTTATAATAAAATTGAAATAAAGTATTTTTTGTGCTAAAAATAAAAAATGAACTAAATTTCTTAGTATTTTAATTTATGAATCTTATTCAAGCACATATTTTTTTAATAAACTATTGCTAGATGAATTATTGTTAATCATAAAAATATAATAAATTTTAATTTATTAATTAACACACAAAAAATTAAGTTTAACTCTTACGATTTTTTAAATATAAAATAAAAATGGAAACAAAAGCGCATTTATGTTTTTTAAAAAAGGTAGGGGGGCGCTGTGGGTGTGTATGTGGAACCATGGGGGCGGTGGACCGAAAAATTTTGGGAACCGCTGGGTTAGATGCTCGCTGTATGGTACTGAATATTTCATTACGTTACAACACTTATAAAATGGGCGTTCAAATTTGGCGTGGAATATCTTCATCGCTATTTACTGGAAAAAAAAATATATATTTTGTGTTGCTTGTTGAGGTTCTGTGATTTTAATTTTTAATAAGGGAAAATTTATTTAATTTCATTACAATTCTAGATTAAGTTTTGTACACACGATTTTGATATTAAAGGTCTGAATTATTTTGTCTCTTACATATAAATTTGTAGAGTTTTTGTTGTTTTAATTTGTCACTTATCCTTAAGACTGTAGTGCACCTGAAGACGAAAGCAGTCTGCTTTCGAAACGTCGTGTTTGTACACTCAGTGACGATGGAAAAAGTCCGACTACACATCAGTGATATTTCGCCGTTGTTGCCTCCCTTGAACCGTTTCGTACCTTGATGTCTTTTACGCAAAAGTGAAATTAGTTACATCTTTGTCCTTCAGATGGTACGTTTTGGGTCAGAGAGTTGTCACCTGTTTGGGTGGAAACAGCGTAAGATGTCACAGTGTTACAAGCCGTATCTTATACACGATTGTTTAAAGGTAAAGGTCACCCCATGACATGCCAATGCAGACACAGAGGGGAGGCGGAGATATAGCTCAAACCCATTTGCAACCTTGACGCTAAAAGGGGGTGGGTGGTCAGTACCACGCCCCGGCCGCTTTACCCACGGTAAACAGCCGGTACCCATTGTACAGGAGGCTGGGTGGGCCTCGAGGCTGGTGTAGATGACGCGGAAAGTTTTTCCACACACCGGGATTCGACCCCCGGTCAGTCCAGCCCGTAGCGAGTCGCTATACCGACTGAGCTATCGCGGCCACCATACACGATTTTTACCCCCCACAAACTGTCTGCTAAATTATCCTGATATTGTCTGATATAACGTTATGATTGTGTGAGACGCAGATCGCAAACTTGAATCATAAGCAAAGTTGCTGTGGTTTGGCTGCGTAAGGTAACTGAAGTGAACGTATACAAAGGCATAAAGGTAACTGAAGTGAACGTATACAAAGGCATAAAGGTAACTGAAGTGAACGTATACAAAGGCATAAAGGTAACTGAAGTGAACGTATACAAAGGCATAAAGGTAACTGAAGTGAACGTATACAAAGGCATAAAGGTAACTGAAGTGAACGTATACAAAGGCATAATAGTAACTGAAATGAACGTATACAAAGGCATAATGGTAACTGAAGTGAACGTATACAAAGGCATAAAGGTAACTGAAGTGAACGTATACAAAGGCATAATGGTAACTGAAATGAACGTATACAAAGGCATAAAGGTAACTGAAATGAACGTATACAAAGGCATAAAGGTAACAGAAATGAACGTATACAAAGGCGTAATGGTAACTGAAATGTACGTATACAAAGGCATAAAGGTAACTGAAGTGAACGTATACAAAGGCATAATGGTAACTGAAATGAACGTATACAAAGGCATAAAGGTAATTGAAGTGAACGTATACAAAGGCATAAAGGTAACTGAAATGAACGTATACAAAGGCATAAAGGTAACTGAAGTGAACGTATACAAAGGCATAAAGGTAACTGAAGTGAACGTATACAAAGGTATAAAGGTAACTGAAGTGAACGTATACAAAGGCATAAAGGTAACTGAAATGAACGTATACAAAGGCATAAAGGTAACTGAAATGAACGTATACAAAGGCATAAAGGTAACTGAAGTGAACGTATACAAAGGCATAAAGGTAACTGAAGTGAACGTATACAAAGGCATAAAGGTAACTGAAGTGAACGTATACAAAGGCATAAAGGTAACTGAAGTGAACGTATACAAAGGCATAAAGGTAACTGAAGTGAACGTATACAAAGGCATAAAGGTAACTGAAATGAACGTATACAAAGGCATAATGGTAACTGAAATGAACGTATACAAAGGCATAAAGGTAACTGAAATGTACGTATACAAAGGCATAAAGGTAACTGAAGTGAACGTATACAAAGGCTAAAGGTAACTGAAATGTACGTATACAAAGGCATAATGGTAACTGAAATGAACGTATACAAAGGCATAAAGGTAACTGAAATGTACGTATACATAGGCATAAAGGTAACTGAAGTGAACGTATACAAAGGCATAAAGGTAACTGAAGTGAACGTATACAAAGGCATAAAGGTAACTGAAGTGAACGTATACAAAGGCATAAAGGTAACTGAAGTGAACGTATACAAAGGCATAAAGGTAACTGAAATGAACGTATACAAAGGCATAAAGGTAACTGAAATGAACGTATACAAAGGCATAAAGGTAACTGAAGTGAACGTATACAAAGGCATAAAGATAACTGAAGTGAACGTATACAAAAGCATAAAGGTAACAGAAATGAACGTATACAAAGGCATAAAGGTAACTGAAGTGAACGTATACAAAGGCATAAAGGTAACTGAAGTGAACGTATACAAAGGCATAAAGGTAACTGAAATGAACGTATACAAAGGCATAATGGTAACTGAAATGAACGTATACAAAGGCATAAAGATAACTGAAGTGAACGTATACAAAAGCATAAAGGTAACAGAAATGAACGTATACAAAGGCATAAAAGTAACTGAAGTGAACGTATACAAAAGCATAAAGGTAACAGAAATGAACGTATACAAAGGCATAAAAGTAACTGAAGTGAACGTATACAAAGGCATAAAGGTAACTGAAGCGAACGTATACAAAGGCATAAAGGTAACTGAAGTGAACGTATACAAAGGCATAAAGGCAGCATTAACATCTGTATTTGGTAAGATTAAAATGGAGAAACAGTGGTCAAAAAGCACTGCAGTTACAGAAGCATTGAACAGAAGATGGCAAAACAATAAAAGAGAGGATGAGACGCTGGACAGATCGGCAAAGTCAGCTGTCTCTTGACGATATCAAATGACAGACTGCAGAACGTGCGCGTGAGAGCGGGCTAGCAACCAGCAGCTGCGAGACATGCTGATAATGCACTTCGCAATCAGCAGACGTCAAACTCGTTTGGTGCAATTGGCCTTGTATTCATCATTGTGGACGTTTGAATGGTTTGCCAATCTTGTCAGTCGGAAGGCCTTGTGGGAGAAACAAATTTGGCAAATTCAGACGTTGCCATAAAGGGATAAAAAAACTTGGTAAAGGTGACCATAGCCACAGATTCTTTCATTAGCCCTTATTAGGCAATCAGTTTTAGGCTCGTATGCAATATTGCGAAAAGCGACTCTTAGCTTCGTCGTATCTGTCTGTCCGTCCGTCCGTCCGCATAGAACAACTCGGCTTCCACTGAGCGGATTTTCATGAATTTTATGTTTTGACTTTTTTCCGAAAATCGGTCGAGAAAATTCAAGTTTCATAAAATCTGACAACAATAACGGTACTCTACATAAAGACCTATGTACATTTATGATAATATCTCGCTGAATTCTTCTTAGAATGAGAAATGTTTCAGACAAAAGTTGTACACAAAATCAAAACACACATTTTATGTTTAATAACTTTTTTCCTAAAATCGCGCCGTTTATGAGATAATGTGGAAAAATATGGTGGAGCCAGACAGGCCACAGATGACAATATAATACGGCGCATGCGCTTTGCATGCTGGATAACTAAGGCTACAGATACACACTCACAATTTGTAACACTTATTGCTTTTCCACGGCAACAGTGGTTACGCGAACGCGCCTCAATATTGCGTTATGCGTACATTGCCGGTATGTCCACTGTTGTATACACAAACATGTCTGCGTTTATAAGACCGCTGTGAGTGACTAAGCGACACCACTGGTGTCAGCACGCACTGGTTTCAGCACGCACTGGTAGTCGGATGTTTTCTTTGAAGAACGCGCTGAAGTAGCAGAAAGAGTTAAGCAGTGACCATACAACACTGTGTGTTCTCTGTGCGGTACGCTCTGCGGCTGAAGTGAAAAGTTGAGCATCGATGTGAAAATCGGTGCAGTGGAAGAAACAGTTGAGCATGATCATGTAATAGTCGAGTTCGAATCACTCTGATAGAAAGCGATAACGTGCGGCTGTAAGAATAGAGAACGGTAGGTGAAAGAGGCCGTGGAGCATCGCGTGAATATTGGCAGCCCGTCACATGACGTCACGTGGCTAGTGTGTGTGTTATGTATGTATATACGGTATATATACGAGTATACAGCGTCAAACCCCGATATAGCGCCACCGTTCACGGCATAGAGCAGGGGTGACCAAACCGCGGCTCGCGAGCCACATGCGGCTCTTTGACATATAATGTGCGGCTCACAGAAATATGTTGCCTGAGCTCCTTTTTGCATTACAATTCATATAAAAGGTGAATAAAAAATTTTCAAGCTTTACAATTATTTACCGGTATAAACTGAGAGTCCGCTGGATTGAAACGTAAGTTTAATGTTCGTGGTGAGTAAATATATTTAAGAATTTTTGTAACAAAATGTGCGTGTAACAATAAAACGTGTGTGTAATATTTGTACATGTCTTGCGGCTCTCAAACGTCTGAAGTTTATCGTATGTGGCTCTTACGTTAAGCAAGTTTGGCCCCCCCTGACATAGAGGGTGCTGTATGATAGGCACTATATGTCCACAGATTTTCGTGGGTGCTAAGTGAGGTTGGCGCTGTGTCGGGGTTTGGTTGTATATATACGTATATACATGTATATATATATATATATACTTTAGGTCCTTGTCATCCAATACATTTTGAAAACATACACGTATTTCGTGTAGGCCGCGATAGCTCAGTCGGTATAGCGACTCGCTACGAGCTGGACGGTCTGGGAATCGAATCCCGGTGGGGGCAAAATTTTCCACACCCGTTCAGATCGGCCCCGGGGTCAACCCAGCCCCCTATACAATGGGTACTGGGTCATTCCCGTGAGTAAAGCGGCAGGGGCGTGGCATTAACCATCCACCCCCCTGTAATGCCGAGATTAAAGAAAGAGTAGAGCTATATATACAGGGCATACACAAAAGAATGGTGCGGTTTCAATAGATATTCAATTTTGATACCGCACCATTCTTTTGTGTATGCCCTGTATTATCTCCCTGTGTGCCTTCATGGTAGGTTATATGGTGAACCTTACCTTTTGACGTATTTTGTACCACACAAACTTGCCATGTACCAGACAGCAGTCCGTAGCTTCAGTCGTCTCCTTCCTTCTGTGCTCGTTCAGCTCACACATATTAGTTTCTCCGGCTTCTTTCGATTATGAATTTATTCTGACATTATGAACATGCAGACGGGTTCGTGAGAGGTGCATCGGCCTGATCCTAGAGCAGCACGACACGGACACGCATCAGGGCCTTGAGCGCGGTTGAACTTTGGATCATGCTGCTTGACCGGTACAGAACCGTGCGAATCTTAGACCCCACAGTTCCTGAATTCGGCTACAATTTCTCTGTTTCTAATTATATATATATATACTATTTATTACTGCAAGTGTGTTTATATCCAGTGACAGTGGTACTACAGTGACAGTGGTACTACAGTGGCAGTGGTACTACAGTGACAGTGGTACTACAGTGACAGTGGTACTACAGTGACAGCGGTACTACAGTGACAGCGGTACTACAGTGGCAGTGTTACTACAGTGGCAGTGGTACTACAGTGGCAGTGGTACTACAGTGGCAGTGGTACTACAGTGACAGTGGTACTACAGTGACAGCGGTACTACAGTGGCAGCGGTACTACAGTGGCAGCGGTACTACAGTGGCAGTGGTACTACAGTGACAGTGGTACTACAGTGACAGCGGTACTACAGTGGCAGTGTTACTACAGTGGCAGTGGTACTACAGTGGCAGTGGTACTACAGTGACAGTGGTACTACAGTGACAGCGGTACTACAGTGACAGTGGTACTACAGTGACAGTGGTACTACAGTGACAGTGGTACTACAGTGACAGTGGTACTACAGTGACAGTGGTACTACAGTGACACATAACACACAATAACACACATCACAAAAACTAACACACAACACTCAAAACAACACACAACACACAAACTTACAAAAACAATAAAACACACATATTACAAAAAAAAGAGTAGCTAAGCCTAACAAAAAAACCTAACGTAGATGGATCATAGTTAAAAATAATTAGATGTACAAAGCAATGAGTCAGCCAGACTATACAAAAATAAAAATCCATATATTGAAGAAGTGATGCACACACATTTCACTAGGACCTTCACTTCACTACGCTTATATACACTTCACGGCACCCCCCCCCCCCCGTTTTGCCTCCCTTCACTTCACTTCACTGCATTATTATATGTTTTTCCCCACACTTCTTTACCCTTCACTTTATCACTTTCCCAACCTTCTTCATAAAAAACACTCGGCTTACAGTTTTTCCCGTGTTCACAAACTTGCCGACTGAACAGCCAAAACGTCAGTTGCACAGACAGCACAAGTACAACGACACAACAAACAAATGGCGACAAAGGCAAAACAACAATAATTTTTTTCCATGGTGCAACAGCCACTAATGGGCCAGGGCCTCCTCACTATCGAGGCTTCACGATCATACTCAGACACACCACACTCGGTACGACTACTCAGCACGAGTGATCAGCCCGACGTAGAGACCTGTACCTGACAACACACAACACTCACAAGAGACACACATCCACGCCCCGGCAGGATTCGAACCCGTAATCCCAGCAAGCGAGAGGCCGTAGACCTACGCCTTAGACCGCGCGGCTACTGTGATCGAAAATAATAAAAATAGTTGTAGTTAATTTAGTTAAACGTCGACCTTAAGTCTACAGAATGAAGAAAGCGATGCTACGTAATTGTGTGTCGTGACGGCTACTGAGGGTGCTGATAGACACGAATTGGTTATCGTAGTAAAGTGCTACAGTTGGAGCGTAGCTTTGTGTGGTGCTGAAACGTGGACACTTGAGAAAGTGGATCGGAAGTATCTGGAAAGTTTTGAAATGTGGTGCTGGAGAAGAATGGAGATCAGTTGGACCGATCGTGTGAGAAATGAAGAAGTATTACATAGAGTGAAGGAGGAGAGGAATATCGTACATACAATAAAAAGAAGAAAGGCTAACTGGATTGGTCACATCTTGCGTAGAAACTGCCTTCTGAAACACGTGATTGAAGGAAACTATTAAGGTATAAAATGCTGACGGCGTCGTAAAATAAACCACAGAAATGTTTTCTTAAAATTTCGTACCGTCCCCATATTTGTAATTACATACATAACATGTAAGTACGTATATGATCTATTTTCGAGCCAAATTTCAGACACGTATGGAATTTTACGCAGCGTACAATAGTAATTCCGTACCGACGTTTCGGGACAACCTATCGGTCCCATCTTCAAGGGTCAAGTAGTCCAAAAAGAATGCCGGGAACGATAGGTTGTCTCGAAATGTCGATACGGAATTACCGTTTTACGCTGCGTAAAATCACAGAAGAGCGTAGATATCATTTGGATCGCGGAGGAAGCCTGAAGTCACGCATTCACAGCCGTATTTCCAGTGATGCTGTAAAAACCATCAAGCAGAAGCTTATGCCACTTTTGCGCGGTCATCATGTTGTTATTCTGCATTAAGCAAACTTATTACCTTAACAGCAGTTGTATGTTTTTCCAGCATCTATTTCCGTATGTAAGTCCGGAACGCTACGTCAGCTGGCGCTAGTGTGCCTCCTGTCTTACACGTTCGCGCATCCGCCATGTTGTAATTAATTGTTCTAGAACTCCAGTGTACCTGAACGTCGTTCAGGGGACTTCCAGTGACATAACGCTTATACTAAGTTTTATGAAGATCGGTCCACTGAACCAAGAGTTGAATTTGGGACACTGACACACACACAGCAAGTTGACGTAGTAAAGTTACTTTCTGTCGTCTTAAGGCAACTGTTACCAACCTTTTAGCAAACGGTATGTGACCGCGACCGTACTGTGGTAACGGCAATAGTCACTGATATTTACTGTAAATGAACTGATACTAATGTCTTTTGTTGAACACTACATAACAGCATAACACAGCGGTACATGTGTGTGACCGTACTGTGGTAACGGCAATAGTCAGTGATATTTACTGTAAATGAACTGATACTAGTGTCTTTTGTTGAACACTACATAACAGCATAACACAGCGGTACATGTGTGTGACCGTACTGTGGTAACGGCAATAGTCAGTGATATTTACTGTAAATGAACTAATACTAATGTATTTTGTTGAACACTACATAACAGCATAACACAGCGGTACATGTGTGTGACCGTACTGTGGTAACGGCAATAGTCAGTGATATTTACTGTAAATGAACTAATACTAGTGTCTTTTGTTGAACACTACATAACAGCATAACACAGCGGTACATGTGTGTGACCGTACTGTGGTAACGGCAATAGTCAGTGATATTTACTGTAAATGAACTGATACTAGTGTCTTTTGTTGAACACTACATAACAGCATAACACAGCGGTACATGTGTGTGACCGTACTGTGGTAACGGCAATAGTCAGTGATATTTACTGTAAATGAACTGATACTAGTGCCTTTTGTTGAACACTACATAACAGCATAACACAGCGGTACATGTGTGTGACCGTACTGTGGTAACGGCAATAGTCAGTGATATTTACTGTAAATGAACTGATACTAGTGTCTTTTGTTGAACACTACATAACAGCATAAACACAGCGGTACATGTGTGTGACCGTACTGTGGTAACGGCAATAGTCAGTGATATTTACTGTAAATGAACTAATACTAATGTATTTTGTTGAACACTACATAACAGCATAACACAGCGGTACATGTGTGTGACCGTACTGTGGTAACGGCAATAGTCAGTGATATTTACTGTAAATGAACTAATACTAGTGTCTTTTGTTGAACACTACATAACAGCATAACACAGCGGTACATGTGTGTGACCGTACTGTGGTAACGGCAATAGTCAGTGACATTTACTGTAAATGAACTGATACTAGTGTCTTTTGTTGAACACTACATAACAGCATAACACAGCGGTACATGTGTGTGACCGTACTGTGGTAACGGCAATAGTCAGTGATATTTACTGTAAATGAACTGATACTAGTGTCTTTTGTTGAACACTACATAACAGCATAACACAGCGGTACATGTGTGTGACCGTACTGTGGTAACGGCAATAGTCAGTGATATTTACTGTAAATGAACTCATACTAGTGTCTTTTGTTGAACACTACATAACAGCATAACACAGCGGTACATGTGTGTGACCGTACTGTGGTAACGGCAATAGTCAGTGATATTTACTGTAAATGAACTGATACTAGTGTCTTTTGTTGAACACTACATAACAGCATAACACAGCGGTACATGTGTGTGACCGTACTGTGGTAACGGCAATAGTCAGTGATATTTACTGTAAATGAACTGATACTAGTGTCTTTTGTTGAACACTACATAACAGCATAACACAGCGGTACATGTGTGTGACCGTACTGTGGTAACGGCAATAGTCAGTGATATTTACTGTAAATGAACTGATACTAGTGTCTTTTGTTGAACACTACATAACAGCATAACACAGCGGTACATGTGTGTGACCGTACTGTGGTAACGGCAATAGTCAGTGATATTTACTGTAAATGAACTGATACTAGTGTCTTTTGTTGAACACTACATAACAGCATAACACAGCGGTACATGTGTGTGACCGTACTGTGGTAACGGCAATAGTCAGTGATATTTACTGTAAATGAACTAATACTAGTGTCTTTTGTTGAACACTACATAACAGCATAACACAGCGGTACATGTGTGTGACCGTACTGTGGTAACGGCAATAGTCAGTGATATTTACTGTAAATGAACTGATACTAGTGTCTTTTGTTGAACACTACATAACAGCATAACACAGCGGTACATGTGTGTGACCGTACTGTGGTAACGGCAATAGTCAGTGATATTTACTGTAAATGAACTAATACTAGTGTCTTTTGTTGAACACTACATAACAGCATAACACAGCGGTACATGTGTGTGACCGTACTGTGGTAACGGCAATAGTCAGTGATATTTACTGTAAATGAACTGATACTAGTGTCTTTTGTTGAACACTACATAACAGCATAACACAGCGGTTACATGTGTGTGACCGTACTGTGGTAACGGCAATAGTCAGTGATATTACTGTAAATGAACTGATACTAGTGTCTTTTGTTGAACACTACATAACAGCATAACACGCGGTACATGTGTGTGACCGTACTGTGGTAACGGCAATAGTCAGTGATATTTACTGTAAATGAACTGATACTAGTGTCTTTTGTTGAACACTACATAACAGCATAACACAGACGGTAACATTTGTGTGACCGTACTGTGGTAACGGCAATAAGTCAGTGATATTACTGTAAATGAACTGATACTAGTGCTTTTTGTTGAACACTACATAACAGCATAACACAGCGGTACATGTGTGTGACCGTACTGTGGTAACGGCAATAGTCATGATATTTACTGTAAATGAACTGATACTAAGTGTCTTTTGTTGAACACTACATAACAGCATAACACAGCGGTACATGTGTGTGACCGTACTGTGGTAACGGCAATAGTCAGTGATATTTACTGTAAATGAACTGATACTAGTTCTTTTGTTGAACACTACATTAACGGCATAACACAGCGGTACATGTGTGTGACCGTACTGTTGGTTAACGGCAATAGTCAGTGATATTTACTGTAAATGAACTAGATACTGAGTCTTTTGTTGAACACTACATAACAGTCATAAACAGCGTACATGATGTGTGTACAGTACGTAGTTAACGGCAATAGTCAGTGATATTTACTGTAAATGAACTGATACTAAGTGTCTTTGTTGAACACTACTAACGCAAACACAGGAGGTATACATATGTTGTGACTATATGGTACAACGCAAAGTCAGTGATATAGTAAACGAATTATAGTCTTTTTGTTATAATAACATCATAACACATCGGTAACATTGTGTGACCGTACTGTGGTAACGGCAATAGTCAGTGATATTTACTGTAAATGAACTGATACTAGTGTTTTTGTTGAAACCCTACATAACAGCATAACAAGCGGACATGTGTGTGACGTACTGTGGTAACGGCAATGTCATGATATTTACTGTAAATGAACTGAATAAGTAGTCTTTTGTTGAACCTAATATGCATAACACAGCGGTACATGTGTGATACCGTACTGTGGTAACGGCAATATCAGTGATATTTACTGTAATGAACTGTTAGTGTCGTTATTGTTGAACACACATAACAGAATACACAGACGTACATGTTGTGACCGTACAGTGAACGGCAAAAGCAGTGAATTTACTGTAGAACTACTATAGGTATTTGTTGAAACTACATAACACATAACAGGGTACATGTTGTGTGACCGTACTGTGGTACGGCGAATACAGTGTGTATTCTACTGGTAAATGAATGATACTATGTCTTTGTTGAACACAAATAACAGCATAACACAGCGGTACAATGTGATGTGACCGTACTGTGTAACGGCATAGCAGTGTATATATTTACTAAATGAATGATACATGTCTTTGTTGAACACTACAACAGCAAACAGCGGACGTACTGTGTGACGTACTGGTAACGGCAATAGTCAGTGTATTTACTGTAAATGAACTGATACTAGTGTCTTTTGTTGAACACTACATAACAGCATAACACGCGGTACATGTGTGTGACCTGTACTGTGGTAACGCAATATCAGTGATATTTACTGTAATGAATGATACTAGTGTCTTTTGGAACACAAATAACAGCATAACACAGCGGTACATGTGTTGACCGTACTGTGGAACGGCAATAGTCAGTGAATTTACTGTAAATGAACGATACTAGTGTCTTTTGTTGAACACTACATAACAGCATAACACAGCGGTACATGTGTGGACCGTACTGTGGTAACGGCAATATGTCAGTGATATTTACTGTAAATGAACTGATACTAGTGTCTTTTGTTGAACACTACATAACAGCATAACACAGCGGTACATGTGTGTGACCGTACTGTGGTAACGGCAATAGTCAGTGATATTTACTGTAAATGAACTGATACTAGTGTCTTTTGTTGAACATAATAACAGCATAACACAGCGTCAATGTGTGTGACCGTACTGTGGTAACGGCAATAGTCAGTGATATTTACTGTAAATGAACTGATACTAGTGTCTTTTGTTGAACACTACATAACAGCATAACACAGCGGTACATTGTGTGACCGTAACTGTGGTAACGGCAATAGTCAGTGATATTTACTGTAAATGAACGTAACTAAGTGTCTTTGTTGAACACTACATAACAGCATAACACAGCGTACATGTGTGTGACGGTACTGTGGTAACGGCAATATCAGTGATATTTACTGTAAATGAACTGATACTGTGTGCTTTTGTTGAATACTACTAACAGCATAACACAGCGGTACATGTGTGTGACCTACTGTGGTAACGGCAATAGTCAGTGATATTTACTGTAAATGAACTGTATACGTGTTTTGTTGAACACTATAACAGCATAACACAGCGGTACATGTGTGTGACCGTACTGTGGTAACGGCAATAGTCAGTGATATTTACTGTAAATGAACTGATACTAGTGTCTTTTGTTGAACACTACATAACAGCATAACACAGCGGTACATGTGTGTGACCGTACTGTGGTAACGGCAATAGTCAGTGATATTTACTGTAAATGAACTATACTAGATTCTTTTGTTGAACACTACATAACAGCATAAACAGCGGTACATGTGGTGACCGTACTGTGGTAACGGCAATAGTCAGTGATATTTACTGTAAATGAACTGATACTAGTGTCTTTGTTGAACACTACATAACAGCATAACACAGCGGTACATGTGTGTGACCGTACTGTGGTACGGCATAGTCAGTGATATTACTGTAAATGAACTGATACTAGTGTCTTTTGTTGAACACTACATAACACATAACACAGCGGTACATGTGTGTGACCGTACTGTGGTAACGGCAATAGTCAGTGATATTTACTGTAAATGAACTGATACTATGTCTTTTGTTGAACACTACATACAGCTAACACAGCGGTACATGTGTGTGACTACTGTGGTAACGGCAATAGTCAGTGATATTTACTGTAAATGAACTGATACTGTGTTTTTGTTGAACACTACATAACAGCATAACACAGCGGTACATGTGTGTGACCGTACTGTGTAACGGCAATAGTCAGTGATATTTACTGTAAATGAACTGATACTATGTCTTTTGTTGAACACTAATAAAGCATAAACAGCGTACATGTGTGTGACGACTGGGACGGCAAGTCAATTTACTGTAAATGATGCTATGTTTTTGTGAACACTACATAACACATAACCAGCGGTACATGTGATACGTTACGGCATATCATGTTATGTAGAATACTATGTACTAGTGTCTTTTGTTGAACACTACATAACAGCATAACACATGCGGTACATGTGTGTGACCGTACTGTGGTAACGGCAATAGTCAGTGATATTTACTGTAAATGAACTGATACTATGTCTTTTGTTGAACACTACATAACAGCATAACACAGCGGTACATGTGGTGTGACCGTACTGTGGTAACGGCAATAGTCAGTGATATTTACTGTAAATGAACTGATACTAGTGTCTTTTGTTGAACACTACATAACAGCATAACACAGCGGTACATGTGTGTGACCGTACTGTGGTAACGGCAATAGTCAGTGATATTTACTGTAAATGAACTGATACTAGTGTCTTTTGTTGAACACTACATAACAGCATAACACAGCGGTACATGTGTGTGACCGTACTGTGGTAACGGCAATAGTCAGTGATATTTACTGTAAATGAACTGATACTAGTGTCTTTTGTTGAACACTACATAACATTGCAACTTATTAAACAAAATAAAATTTGTAACGTTACTTGACAAATCCAATATTTTTGGCACAATATTAAATACACAAAACACGCAAAACACAAATCTTTATTTAAATAACTCATACATGTGCCGGTTAGACAAATTGTTTGCTTGTAAATAAGAACTTTTGAAATACTGAACATATGTAACGGTACATAACATGAACAGAATAGTAATGTCAAGAATTTAGTGACTGAAAAATTTAATACATGTTACTTACTTTAAACAGATGGGAGGATAATATTAAAATGGATCTTCAAGAAGTGCGATAGGGGCAAGGACTGGATTGATATGGCTCAGGATAGGGACAGATGGCGGGCTGTTGTGAGTGCGGTAATGAACCTTCGGGTTCCATAAAACGTGGGGAATTTCTTGACTAGCTGAGGACCTGTTAGCCTCTGAAGATGGACTGTGCTACATGGAGTTAGTTAGTTAGTTAAATAATGCTTATCACATTACTGATATTGAAGTTAATACAAAAATGAAAATGCAATAAGCTTGTACTGTACTGTACATATGGATACTTGTACTGTACTGTACATATGGATACTTGTACTGTACTGTACATATGGATACTTGTACTGTACTGTACATATGGATACTTGTACTGTACTGTACATATGGATACTTGTACTGTACTGTACATATGGATACTTGTACTGTACTGTACATATGGATACTTGTACTGTACTGTACATATGGATACTTGTACTGTACTGTACATATGGATACTTGTACTGTACTGTACATATGGATACTTGTACTGTACTGTACATATGGATACTTGTACTGTACTGTACATATGGATACTTGTACTGTACTGTACATATGGATACTTGTACTGTACTGTACATATGGATACTTGTACTGTACTGTACATATGGATACTTTTACTGTACTGTACATATGGATACTTGTACTGTACTGTACATATGGATACTTGTACTGTACTGTACATATGGATACTTGTACTGTACTGTACATATGGATACTTTTACTGTACTGTACATATGGATACTTTTACTGTACTGTACATATGGATACTTGTACTGTACTGTACATATGGATACTTGTACTGTACTGTACATATGGATACTTGTACTGTACTGTACATATGGATACTTTTACTGTACTGTACATATGGATACTTGTACTGTACTGTACATATGGATACTTTTACTGTACTGTACATATGGATACTTGTACTGTACTGTACATATGGATACTTGTACTGTACTGTACATATGGATACTTGTACTTACTGTACATATGGATACTTGTACTGTACTGTACATATGGATACTTGTAATGTACTGTACATATGGATACTTGTACTGTACTGTACATATGGATACTTGTACTGTACTGTACATATGGATACTTTTACTGTACTGTACATATGGATACTTGTACTGTACTGTACATATGGATACTTGTACTGTACTGTACATATGGATACTAAGCATTTAATTTGAAAAAAAAAACGTTTTCACAAAACCCCCTCGTGATACTACATCTGACTTCTCGCGACCCTGATTTGGGTCACGACCTGAGGTTGGGAACCACTGTCTTAAGGAACGAAAGTCAGCTAAAAGTTAGTGTGAACTAGATAAGTACAAAACACTCGTACTGATGTGTAAGAATGTCTCACCAACACCAATCTAACTCATCCGTGACGTGTCTTACAGTATTGTCAGGCCGTATGCACTGAATATTGGTCATGTCAGTAACCGTGCGACAGGCTGTTACATATAAATGTGTGGCTCGTGGTGATCCAATTTACGAAGCATGTGGTGACACAGCCCTGACCATTTATGTGAGCGGCGCTGAGAATTCAGATGGGCGAAACACGTGGGAACTGAACGCTCGACTGGTCTGCCTTGGACACTCTGCAGAGGCTCGGTATTGATATTTGGGTTGACAGTGGTTGGTAGGACAGATGTACAGTACCGTGATATTTTGGTTTACAGTGGTTGGTAGGACAGATGTACAGAACCATGATATTTGGGTTGACAGTGGTTGGTAAGACAGATGTACAGTACCGTGATATTTGGGTTGACAGTGGTTGGTAAGACAGATGTACAGTACCGTGATATTTGGGTTGACAGTGGTTGGTAAGACAGATGTACAGTACCGTGATATTTGGGTTGACAGTGGTTGGTAGGACAGATGTACAGTACCGTGATATTTGGGTTGACAGTGGTTGGTAGGACAGATGTACAGTACCGTGATATTTGGGATGACAGTGGTTGGTAGGACAGATTTAAAGTACCATGATATTTGGGTTGACATTGGTTGGTAGGACAGATGTACAGTACCGTGATATTTGGGTTGACAGTGGTTGGTAGGACAGATGTACAGTACCGTGATATTTGGGTTGACAGTGGTTGGTAAGACAGATGTACAGTACCGTGATATTTGGGTTGACAGTGGTTGGTAGGACAGATGTACAGTACCGTGATATTTGGGTTGACAGTGGTTGGTAGGACAGATGTACAGTACCGTGATATTTGGGTTGACAGTGGTTGGTAGGACAGATGTACAGTACCGTGATATTTGGGTTGACAGTGGTTGGTAAGACAGATGTACAGTACCGTGACATTTGGGTTGACAGTGGTTGGTAAGACAGATGTACAGTACCGTGATATTTGGGTTGACAGTGGTTGGTAGGACAGATGTACAGTACCGTGATATTTGGGTTGACAGTGGTTGGTAGGACAGATGTACAGTACCGTGATATTTGGGTTGACAGTGGTTGGTAGGACAGATTTAAAGTACCATGATATTTGGGTTGACATTGGTTGGTAGGACAGATGTACAGTACCGTGATAATTTGGGTTGACAGTGGTTGGTAGGACAGATGTACAGTACCGTGATATTTGGGTTGACAGTGGTTGGTAAGACAGATGTACAGTACCGTGATATTTAGGTTGACAGTGGTTGGTAGGACAGATGTACAGTACCGTGATATTTGGGTTGACAGTGGTTGGTAGGACAGATGTACAGTACCGTGATATTTGGGTTGACAGTGGTTGGTAGGACAGATGTACAGTACCGTGATATTTGGGTTTACAGTGGTTGGTAGGACAGATGTACAGAACCATGATATTTGGGTTGACAGTGGTTGGTAAGACAGATGTACAGTACCGTGATATTTGGGTTGACAGTGGTTGGTAGGACAGATGTACAGTACCGTGATATTTGGGTTGACAGTGGTTGGTAGGACAGATGTACAGAACCATGATATTTGGGTTGACAGTGTTTGGTAGGACAGATGTACAGTACCGTGATATTTGGGTTGACAGTGGTTGGTAGGACAGATGTACAGTACCATGTTATTTGGGTTGACAGTGGTTGGTAGGACAGATGTACAGTACCGTGATATTTGGGTTGACAGTGGTTGGTAGGACAGATGTACAGTACCATGATATTTGGGTTGACAGTGGTTGGTAGGACAGATTTAAAGTACCATGATATTTGGGTTGACATTGGTTGGTAGGACAGATGTACAGTACCGTGATATTTGGGTTGACAGTGGTTGGTAGGACAGATGTACAGAACCATGAATTTGGGTTGACAGTGGTTGGTAGGACAGATGTACAGAACCATGATATTTGGGTTGACAGTGGTTGGTAAGACAGATGTACAGTACCGTGATATTTGGGTTGACAGTGGTTGGTAGGACAGATGTACAGTACCGTGATATTTGGGTTGACAGTGGTTGGTAGGACAGATGTACAGTACCATGATATTTGGGTTGACAGTGTTTGGTAAGACAGATGTACAGTACCGTGATATTTGGGTTGACAGTGGTTGGTAGGACAGATTTACAGTACCATGATATTTGGGTTGATATTGGTTGGTAGGACAGATGTACAGTACCATGATATTTGGGTTGACAGTGGTTGGTAGGACAGATGTACAGTAAAGTGATATTTGGGTTGACAGTGGTTGGTAGGACAGATGTACAGTACCGTGATATTTGGGTTGACAGTGGTTGGTAGGACAGATGTACAGTACCGTGATATTTGGGTTGACAGTGGTTGGTAGGACAGATGTACAGTAAAGTGATATTTGGGTTGACAGTGGTTGGTAGGATAGATGTACAGTACCGTGATATTTGGGTTGACAGTGGTTGGTAGGACAGATGTACAGTACCGTGATATTTGGGTTGACAGTGGTTGGTAGGACAGATGTACAGTAAAGTGATATTAGGGTTGACAGTGGTTGGTAGGACAGATGTACAGTATCATGATATTTGGGTTGACAGTGGTTGGTAGGATAGATGTACAGTACCATGATATTTGGGTTGACAGTGGTTGGTAGGACAGATGTACAGTACCATGATATTTGGGTTGACAGTGGTTGGTAGGACAGATGCACAGTATCATGATATTTGGGTTGACAGTGGTTGGTAGAACAGATGTACAGTACCGTGATATTTGAGTTGACAGTGGTTGGTAGGACAGATGTACAGTACCGTGATATTTGGGTTGACAGTGGTTGGTAGGACAGATGTACAGTACCGTGATGTTTGGGTTGACAGTGGTTGGTAGGACAGATGTACGGTACCATTGTATTTGGGTTGACAGTGGTTGGTAGGACAGATGTACAGTACCATGACATTTGGGTTGACAGTGGTTGGTAGGACAGATGTACAGTACCGTGATATTTGGGTTGACAGTGGTTGGTAGGACAGATGTACAGTACCGTGATATTTGGGTTGACAGTGGTTGGTAGGACAGATGTACAGTATCATGATATTTGGGTTGACAGTGGTTGGTAGGACAGATGTACAGTACCGTGATATTTGGGTTGACAGTGGTTGGTAGGACAGATGTACAGTACCGTGATATTTGGGTTGACAGTGGTTGGTAGGACAGATGTACAGTACCGTGATATTTGGGTTGACTGTGGTTGGTAGTACAGATGTACAGTACCATTGTATTTGGGTTGACAGTGGTTGGTAGGACAGATGTACAGTACCGTGATATTTGGGTTGACAGTGGTTGGTAGGACAGATGTACAGAACCACCAGAGTAGGCCTAGTTGGTGTTACTGTCGAGAATGCTTAAGGTATAGCTCACATCATTATTGTCTGTATTATTGTCATTATCAAAATTTATTATTATTATTATTATTATTATTATTTCACATCTTGCTTAAAAACTCCCTTCTAGAACACGTGATTGAAGGTAAGTTAGAAGGAAGGATATAAATGACGGGAAGACGAGGAAGAAGGCGTAAGCAGCTACTGGATGACCTTAAGGAAAAGAGAAGATACTGGATATTGAAAGAGGAAGCACTAGATCGCACCCTGTGGAGAACTCGCTTTGGAAGAGGCTACGGACCTGTCGTAAGACAGACTGCAGAATGAAGAGGCTACGGACCTGTCGTAAGACAGACTGCAGAATGAAGAGGCTACGGACCTGTCGTAAGACAGACTGCAGAATGAAGAGGCTACGGACCTGTCGTAAGACAGACTGCAGAATGAAGAGGCTACGGACCTGTCGTAAGACAGACTACAGAATGAAGAGGCTACGGACCTGTCGTAAGACAGACTGCAGAATGAAGAGGCTACGGACCTGTCGTAAGACAGACTGCAGAATGAAGAGGCTACGGACCTGTCGTAAGACAGACTGCAGAATGAAGAGGCTACGGACCTGTCGTAAGACAGACTGCAGAATGAAGAGGCTACGGACCTGTCGTAAGACAGACTGCAGAATGAAGAGGCTACGGACCTGTCGTAAGACAGACTGCAGAATGAAGAGGCTACGGACCTGTCGTAAGACAGACTGCAGAATGAAGAGGCTACGGACCTGTCGTAAGACAGACTGCAGAATGAAGAGGCTACGGACCTGTCGTAAGACAGACTGCAGAATGAAGAGGCTACGGACCTGTCGTAAGACAGACTGCAGAATGAAGAGGCTACGGACCTGTCGTAAGACAGACTGCAGAATGAAGAGGCTACGGACCTGTCGTAAGACAGACTGCAGAATGAAGAGGCTACGGACCTGTCGTAAGACAGACTGCAGAATGAAGAGGCTACGGACCTGTCGTAAGACAGACTGCAGAATGAAGAGGCTACGGACCTGTCGTAAGACAGACTGCAGAATGAAGAGGCTACGGACCTGTCGTAAGACAGACTGCAGAATGAAGAGGCTACGGACCTGTCGTAAGACAGACTGCAGAATGAAGAGGCTACGGACCTGTCGTAAGACAGACTGCAGAATGAATGAATGTATCAGCTTTATAATACTTAAGTGAATGCAAAGTGTTGATCCTCGCTGTATGTATGTTACGTAAGTTGCTGACGTCTGTAAACACAGCGCTGAGAAGCAAGTTTTTACTCAACAGGGCTGAAGTAAACAGATAAAGGGTCACAGAAACTTAAAATATTGGCTTAGAATTGATAGGAAACCGATGAAACGGCGGGGGGGGGGGGGGGGGGTATGGCCTGCAGTGACACACCGATCTTTGTAATTGGATCTAGTGGTAATGTTGGCCACTTCGTTGAAAACTTAGTAGGTGTACATACACGTGGACTATAGAAACTTGTGTCTGTATGCAGGTGGTGCGGTACAGCCTAGCTACCACGGACAGTAAGCTGATATTTTGATTCATAACAATAATATCTAAACTTCAAATGTAAACTGCACTATGACAGGACCACAACAGATGGCACTGTCCACACCAACAGACCGGACACAGTCATTCTCGACAAAACCACCAAAGTAGCACACTCAGTAGATGTAGCAATTCCCAACAGTCACAGCCTTCACAGCACAATCACCGAGAAGCTACAGAAGTATACAGACTTGAAAGAAGAGCTTATAACAATATGGCAACTGTAAACGGCCTGTGCAGGGCATACACAAAAGAATGGTGCGGTTTCAAAAGTGGATAAAAAATTTATTTCTCACCTTACACGGGCACAACATACACCGTCAGCGGCGGCAACTGTCCAAGTTTCTCATGCGCTACCAGCAGTTCGCTTCTCATGCTTACTCCCCCCCATTTTCACAGGAATGTACGAGTGCTTCTCAATCGTGTTCTTCCACAGCGCTGGATCGGACGTGCTGCTGCAAATGGAGACAAGAACCTTCTCCCTTGGCCACCCCGTTCGCCAGATCTTACACCGTGCGATTTCTTTCTTTGGGGGTTCGTTAAAGACAGCGTTTATGTACCACCATTGCCCACGTCCATCCATGAAATTCGTGATCGGATAACGCATGCACTGCAGGCCATTACAGCGGACATGCTACACCGGGTCTGGGATGAGTTTGATTACCGTGTGGATGTGTGTCGTGTGACCCAGGGTGCACACATTGAAGGATTGTAATTACCAAATGAGAAACTTGGACAGTTGCCGCCGCTGACGGTGTATGTTATGCCCGTGTAAGGTGAGAAATACATTTTTTATTCACTTTTGAAACCGCACCATTCTTTTGTGTATGCCCTGTATTATACCAAACAAATTACACGACAGTTTAAAACTGCTCCATCTCCGTCCTGCTCTGTATATTGCAATGCACAAAGCAGTAACACTTAACACATGTCGTACAGTTAATCTTAAATCACCGTGCATTTCTGTAATCAGCAATAAGTCACCAACAAATGCACCTTTTAACCTTTTAGGGTAATTTAATAATGATAAAAGGTTAATTTATACCTTTATTGACGGTTTTGTGCATTTGTTGGTGAATTATTGCTGACATGTCGTACAGTCAGAATATTGCTGACATGTCGTACAGTCAGAAAGTTTTTGGCGGAACTGCGAATATGAAGTGCTTGGTCAGTGAGACCGTACTGTTGTGAGAACTGGCTGAACTGCTGTGGAGTGAGGACTGTGGATGATGATGATGATGATGATCTGATGATGAAAATGTTCAATAAGTAAGATTACCTGCCGATCCCAGTGGCCGCGCGGTCTAACGCGTGAGTCTGCGGCCGCTCGGTTCGAATCCCGCCGAGGGCATGGATATCTGTCTGTTGTGAGTGTTGTGTGTTGTCAGGTAGAGGTCTCTGCGACGGGCTGATCACTCGTCCAGAGGAGTCCTACCGAGTGTGGTGTGTGTGAGTGTGATCGTGAAGCCTCGATAATGAGGAGGCCTAGGCCCCCAAGGGGCTGTCGAGCCATGGAAAGAAGAAGAACTAAGGTTCCGTAGGTCAGAAAACATAAATGATGTCATTACAACGATAGATGTAGGTCACTTATTCCACAGAAGTATCGTTATCTTTCAACACAATCCCCGATCAGATAAACGCACCTGTTCCGTCTTAGCACGAGTTTAAAGATCCTGTCGCGGTGGACATCGGGTCGTTGCATTTACAGCCATTCACGAACAACAGTTTCCACTTCCTCATACTGTGGAATCGGCGACCTCCCAAGTACTGCTTGATCGGCTCAAATCAATGAAAGTCCGATGGAACAAGGTCAGGACGAAGGAGTGGCAGGACGAAGACTTCCCAGCGGAAGGACTTCAACAGCTGCTGTGTCCAGCGTGTGACGTCATTGTCGTGCTGACAGGTCACACTGCGAGCAGCTTCACGCAGCCGTCGCAGTGTGTCACTGGAGTCGTTCGCATTTATTGTTGGGCTTCCAGGCTTGGATGACTTCCGGGCCCACCGGTGCCTTCATGCATGTCCTTTCCGCCATTTTCCAACTTTGTGCACCATTTTGTGACATGAACTGGTGGTGAATTTCAACGGAAGAAACTTATTTCGCCCATAAAAACTGAATGACACTACGTGTCTCCCCGGTACCAAATTTCCAATGTTGTTGACACTGCACATCAACTTATCCCCTAAACAGCATCCGACCGACTGACTCTTACGCCATCTGTTGCATGTTACGTATACTACATGTGTCACCACCTATCGAATAATAAAATACTTAACACGAAACTTGCAGGTAGGGAAACATAGCAAATGAACAAGCTTTGTAATATTGCCTGATAATGGTAATGGGAACAATGTACCAATAAAAACGACAGTAAATAGAAGCGAAATAGTTTGATAACAGAGACAATCGCCGCTTGGCACACCGTACGGTCGGTCAGGTAGCCAAGCACTTTACCGGTGTTCTGCGTAGCAATCATAAATACCGCAACTGACCACCATAAAGCAAATGCAGTACCTTGTGACTGCAGTCAAGGTCCTGCTGCGGCCGCACTTAATTAAATGCAACGTCATAAATATGTACCGGGAAGTGGGGGCACCATTAACTTCGGCACTAAATGGGGGCGGGGGGGTTGTTAAAATTCACTCTTCGGCCACCATCTGGATGAGGGCGCTATGTACCCATCGTGATGGGCCCCAGAGTCGGTCTAGACGCCACAGAGGCCGCCATGTCATATTGGAGTACAGGAGAGATCGTCAATACTGACCCGCAACACGGCACGTGACACTTAGCTGCAGACAGCAACATGTTTATGGTGTAAAGATAACAGCATGAAATGATAGGAAGAGCAGTGTGAAATGTACAGGTACTTCAGGTACTACAGGTACCTCAGGTAGTACAGGTACCTCAGTAGGGACAGAGCAATTGTGGCACTACAGGTACCTCAGAAGGGACAGAGCAATTGTGGCACTACAGGTACCTCAGAAGGGACAGAGCAATTGTGGCACTACAGGTACCTCAGAAGGGACAGAGCAATTGTGGCACTACAGGTACCTCAGAAGGGACAGAACAATTTTGGCACTACAGGTACCTCAGAAGGGACAGAGCAATTGTGGCACTACAGGTACCTCAGAAGGGACAGAGCAATTGTGGCACTACAGGTACCTCAGAAGGGACAGAGCAATTGTGGCACTACAGGTACCTCAGAAGGGACAGAGAAATTGTGGCACTACAGGTACCTCAGAAGGGACAGAGCAATTGTGGCACTACAGGTACCTCAGAAGGGACAGAGCAATTGTGGCACTACAGGTACCTCAGAAGGGACAGAACAATTTTGGCACTACAGGTACCTCAGAAGGGACAGAGCAATTGTGGCACTACAGGTACCTCAGAAGGGACAGAGCAATTGTGGCACTACAGGTACCTCAGAAGGGACAGAGCAATTGTGGCACTACAGGTACTTCAGATGGAATGTGTTCCTTACACACACACACACACGCGAAGTCTTTGCTAACCTTAGGGAAATCATTATAGTCTAAAATCTGGACACCGTTTCACGAGCTTAAAGGAATGTTATCCCTGTACAATCCCTGAAGATATGCAAAGGCAATGGAGGTATAGCTCCACTCATTCTTAACCTCAGCACTAGAGGGATTTGGGTGGTCAGCCACATGCCCCAGACTCTTTACTCCGGCAAACAGCCCCGCTACCCATTCAGTGGGAGGCTGGTGGGCCCCAGAGCCGGTTTGGACGTTTCGGAAAAGAGAAAAATCTTTTGCCCCGCCAGCAATCGAACCCCGCTTCGTCCAGTCCGTAGTCTAGTCACTATACTGACTGAGCTACCCCTTTTAAATTTATACCTGTATCGAAATTTTTTTATCTTTCTCCTTTACGACAATTTTGTAATTTAGTCAACCAATTATATTAAATAAAGACCGACCAGGTGCGCAGTGCGTTGTAAGACTAAGTATTAGTATTTAGCTGGGGTGTCAGCCGCGCGAATTGGCAGCTTGGTAAAGAAGGATAAACTGAATGCTGCAAATTGCCATCTGGCAGTGGACTTATAGTTTAACACATGCAGGATTTCCGAGATACTAGCTGGAGAATTTTCCAGACGTCAGATGCACCAGGCTGTCCGCGGGCTTTCCACGAGACAACCTCTTGATGTTCTGAAGAAATAATTGAAACTGGTACATGTGAAACCAGCAGGAAACGCACGAAGACTTCCGGGGCACAATTGGCCCCCCACTTCCTTTCAATTGCAGTTGAAGGAAGCAGTTGAGAAGCAGCAGTCAAGAAACGAAGGGAGCGGCAGACGATAACTGCATGGCGAGTTACACCCACGGTGCTGCCTCTGGGTGACGTAATGTCGTGCGTTAAGGTCAGCTGCTGCGGTTACGACTGTCATGTCTACTTGTGTTGTTGTCGACTGTCTTCTTAGCGCTCATATCAGCCTCTTCCTTCTTTTTAGGTGCGTTCGCAAAATTGCGAAAAGCACTGGACGGATTTTCGTGAAATTTGATATTTGACTATTTTTCGAAAATCTGTCGAGAAAATTCAAGTTTCATTAAAATCTGACAACAATAACGGTACTTTACATGAAGACCTATGTACATTTATGATAATATCTCGCTGAATTCTGCTTAGAATGAGAAATGTTTCAGACAAAAGTTGTACAGAAAATCAAAACACACATTTTATGTTCAATAACTTTTTCCCGAAAATCGTGCCGTTTATAAGATAATATGGAAAAATATAGCAGACCCAGACAGGCCACAGATGACAATATAATACGGCGCATGCGCTTTGCGTGTTGGATAACTAAGCCTACAGACACACACTCACAATATGTAATACTTATTGCTTTTCCACGGTAAAAATGGTTACGCGAACGCGCGTTATTGTTATGTTATAAGTACATTGCCTATCTTGGTTTCATTTATCTTTCGTAATGTAAGCTACGAGCTGAGTCACTCAACAATTCGTGGTTCAGATTCCGAGAAGGGGTTACAGATATTTCTCGTCTCCGAAACGTCCATATTTTACCGGACGTTTCTCCGTCCTGAATTTTTTTTAGCGTTGCCCTTTAAGGTTTGTTAGCAGTTTCAACTGCTTGGGATGCCGGTGTGCGTTTGCCGGACCGGAAGTTCTGCGTTCAGTGTGAATAATTGCAGAAGCGAAACGTGCTGCTGCGTTCTGCAGTACAACCGTTCTGCAGTACAACCGTTCTCCAGTACAACCGTTCTGCAGTACAACCGTTCTGCAGTACAACCATTCTGCAGTACAACAGTTCTGCAGTACAACCGTTCTGCAGTACAACCGTTCTCCAGTACAACCGTTCTGTAGTACAACAGTTCTGCAGTACAACCGTTCTGCAGTACAACAGTTCTGCAGTACAACCGTTCTGCAGTACAACCGTTCTGCAGTACAACCGTTCTGCAGTACAACCATTCTGCAGTACAACCGTATTCAGTCCATCATATATATTAACACGATTAACTTTAGTTAATAATTACATACCAACGAATGCACTAGGCTGTTTTTATGATTTCAGTACCTACATATGTTTCGGCACTTTTGTGCCATCTTCAGGGTTGCCGTCGAAAGTTCACAATCCTAATGCATCGGGTTCACTTTCACAATACGTAACTGTGATGATCCTTGGGGATCGAAACATGTAGCAATGTTCAATGTGATATTGTAATATAAATTATTATTATTATTATATAAATATTGGTTGAGTGTTGCGATTTGGTTATCGGCAGTGCACGGAGTGACTAATATACAGTAAAACTGGTTATAGACCATAAAAATAGTCGCGCTGCATTGTGGGTGTAGTACAGCGATGATCGCCGCGCCCTCCAAATAGACTTCTTCGCGTAGTAAAATTACTCCACCGTTCTGGAGTCACGTGACTGCATGCTGGTGGCGCGACAGCTGTCGACTGTACACAAAATGTCCGACCGGAAGTGCTCTGCATGCACCACAGCTGTCGACTGTACACAAAATGTCCGACCGGAAGTGCTCTGCATGCACCACAGCAACTGCAGTGATGTAATTCTGTTTCATGCCAAAACAGTACATTTCTTACTTTTGGGTGACTTCATCGTACATTTCTATCAACTCTCGGAAAGGCAGCTGACGCACTTACTTTGACCAATAACGCACTTTGTTATGTAACGGCGCGTCAAGAATGTTCCTAGGAGAGACAAAGTGACAACGGAGTCGTGAAAATTACATAGTGGGAGAGACGTGTAGCACGAATGAACGAAACTGTTAAAACCTAGATTAACCTGAATTATAATTTACATTTTTGATGCGTGATTGCAAGCTTCCAACGCGATGTAGATGAGATCTGCGCTCTTCTGGGATGTTACACAGCGTAGAGTGGTAATTCTGTACCGACGTTTCGGGGCAACATATAGGTCCCATCTTCAACGTTCAAGTAGTCCAAGAAGATTTTTTTTTATTTTGGCCTATTTATATTTTTTATTACTAAACCAACAAATGCGCAACCAACGTACACAATCGTACAGTTTTTATAAATCCTGCGACATGTTTCGGCGCTGCATCACCATCCTCAGGCAGTTAATATACCAAGCCCTCTAACAAACAGTTAAAATGTACAGAATTGCATTCGTAATGATCTATAGAGCTTGCCTCAGCTATGTTCTGTATGCAGGTACATAGTTATATGGTCAATGATATGTCAAATGGTTGGTGTACATGACAGTACGTCAAAATGGTTGGTGTACAGGACAGTACGTCACAATGGTTGGTGTACATGACAGTACGTCAAAATGGTTGGTGTACATGACAGTACGTCAAAATGGTTGGTGTACAGGACAGTACGTCACAATGGTTGGTGTACATGACAGTACGTCAAAATGGTTGGTGTACATGACAGTACGTCAAAATGGTTGGTGTACAGGACAGTACGTCACAATGGTTGGTGTACATGACAGTACGTAAAAATGGTTGGTGTACAGGACAGTACGTCACAATGGTTGGTGTACATGACAGTACGTCAAAATGGTTGGTGTACATGACAGTACGTCAAAATGGTTGGTGTACAGGACAGTACGTCACAATGGTTGGTGTACATGACAGTACGTCAAAATGGTTGGTGTACATGACAATACGTCAAAATGGTTGGTGTACAGGACAGTACGTCACAATGGTTGGTGTACATGACAGTACGTCAAAATGGTTGGTGTACAGGACAGTACGTCACAATGGTTGGTGTACATGACAGTACATCAAAATGGTTGGTGTACATGACAGTACGTCAAAATGGTTGGTGTACATGACTACGTCAAAATGGTTGGTGTACATGACAGTACGTCAAAATGGTTGGTGTACATGACAGTACGTCAAAATGGTTGGTGTACAGGACAGTACGTCAAAATGGTTGGTGTACATGACAGTACGTCAAAATGGTTGGTGTACATGACAGTACGTCAAAATGGTTGGTGTACATGACAGTACGTCACAATGGTTGGTGTACATGACAGTACGTCAAAATGGTTGGTGTACAGGACAGTACGTCAAAATGGTTGGTGTACATGACAGTA
Organism: Reticulitermes speratus; assembly: GCA_021186555.1. Classification (NCBI taxonomy): domain Eukaryota; kingdom Metazoa; phylum Arthropoda; class Insecta; order Blattodea; family Rhinotermitidae; genus Reticulitermes; species Reticulitermes speratus. Next base: position 2,819,966 of record JAJKFL010000237.1, on the reverse strand, counting down.
CGTCAAAATGGTTGGTGTACAGGACAGTACGTCAGAATGGTTGGTGTACATGACAGTACGTCAAAATGGTTGGTGTACAGGACAGTACGTCACAATGGTTGGTGTACATGACAGTACGTCAAAATGGTTGGTGTACAGGACAGTACGTCAAAATGGTTGGTGTACATACAGTATAGTCTTCCAATCTACTATAAAACAGCTGGAGAAAAGGTTTTGTGAAAATCTGCCGTCTTAATTTTATCGTAGTAAATCCATCAGCCCTCTGCCAAATGTTTGATTCAGTATGGGCCTGTACTGTATGAATGGTCTTGTAGCATGCACACGAGTCACCAGTTTTTCTTTTCGAAATTCAGCTGCATAGAAAGGTCTGTACTGTTAGTAATATATTAAAGTATTTTTGCCCCCATTGGCACAACAGCCCCTAGTGGGCCAGGGCCTCCTCATTTTTCGAGGCTTTACGATCACACACTTTCTAGACACCACACTCGACAGGATTCCTCTGGACGAGTGATCAGCCCGTCGCAGAGACCTCTACCTGACAACACACAACACTCACAAGACACAGACATCTATGCCATTGGCGGGATTCGAACCCGCAATCCCAGCAAGCGAACGGCCGCAGACCCACGCCTTAGACCACACAGCCACTGGGATCGGCATGTAAAAATATAGTATACATTATATATATAGTATACATTATATATATATAGTATACATTATATATATATGTATACATTATATATATAGTATACATTATATATATAGTATACATATTATATATATAGTATACATTATATATATATAGTATACATTATATATATATATAGTATACATTATACAGGGTATACACAAAAGAATGGTGCGGTTTCAATAGTGAAAACTATTGAAACCGCACCATTCTTTTGTGTATACCCTGTATTATCTTCGCAGCTAGTAAATAACAGATTGTACTTTTAGTTAAGAACTGCTCTCTTGATATGTCGTGGACTTTTTATCTGCGCATCTGATCATCTGTCGTATGTCGGGTCCAGTGCGGGCCTTCTGCTTGTCTGCCTGCTCTTGTGGTGTGTTTTTGTGTAATATGTATTTCAAAGACGATATTGGCAGTATTTACAGTATACAAAGCACAATCACAAAATTGTTGCTATAACCAATTTATCTGACTAGCAGCACGTGAAACAAAGTTAAAGATAGGCAAATGTAAGTAACATTAGTGGAAATATACTTGAAACACTGTGGCTGATGGTGAGCTGGTTACAGCGGATATGTAGCGGTCGTTTGTGTTTGTAAGTTGTGTATGGGACTGTACTGTTTAATACACAAATATAGAGACAGATATCTGACACAAATGAAACTAACACCACTCACAATAAATGCTAGAATGAAAGGGAAAGGGGTTGGAGAACAGCCTGTTGCCCCTACCGGGATTCGAACCACGATCCGTAGGTTGTCAGTCCGTAGTGTACATGTAGGGTGTTTTAGTCTTCTGTAATAAGGCGTCGGAGAGATTGTCTTATATGTAATTTCGTTATTATGCGCTTATTATTTCATTACATTAAATCCCGAATGCGCCGATCTCAGTGGCCGCGCGGTCTAAGACGTCGGTCTACGGCCGCTCGCTTACTAGGATCGTGGGTTCGAATCCCACCGGGGTCATGGATGTCTGTCTGTTGTGAGTGTTGTGTGTTGTCAGGTAGAGGTCTCTGCGTCGGGCTGATCACTCGTCTATAGGAGTCCTACAGAGTGTGGTGTGTCTGAGTGTGATCGTGAAGCGTCGTAAATGACGAGGCCTAGGCCCCCAAGGGGCTGTTACGCCATTGGAAAAGGAAAAATCCCGAATGCAGAAAATTGGCGGAGCGAATCCAGTGGCAACATACGGAGCAGAATGTTGGACACTGACTGAATGTATTGCTAAACGACTGACTGCTTGTGACAGGAACGTTATACGGAGGTGTTTGGGGGGTTAAAGCAAGTGACAGCTGGAGAAAGTGATGTAATAAGGGATTAATGCAGCTGTTTGGGGATTTAGATATACTTTCACTTGTCAGAGTAAGTCGGTTGAATTGGATTGGTTATGTTAATAGAATGGACAGTAAAAGAAAGATAAGTCAAGTATTTAATAATAATCCGCAGGGAAGTAGACTAAGAGGACGACCAAAAAACAGATGTTGGAACTTTGTACAGATATTAATACGAGTATATGCAAAATTAAAAACTGGAAAAAGAGGTGAAAAAACAGAGCTGACTGGTAAGTCCATTAAGGGGGCGAAGGTCCGCATTGGACTGCAGTCCATCTGAGAAGAAGAACAAGAAGAAGAAGAACAACAAGAATCCGTAATTACAAAATGAAAGTTTTCCTGTCTTCATCACGGAATGTGTGTTCAAGGGCCGTGGAGCTGGAGACATTCTACATTTGGTTTCAAAATGACCCACTGGTCGGTTGCACATTTGAGTCATCCCTTCCTGAAGAGTCACTCGTGCCCCCTCAGGGGTTCCAGCGTCGTAGATTTCGCGTGTCAGACGTCAAACCTCAGCGTTCTCATGGCGTCACTTGCCCAAGCCCTCAACATCTTGCATCCGTATTCCGAGGCCGAGGCGCAGGAAGTCATATCTCGGAGGCGAGATAAGTCTGATGTAAGAACACCCACACTGCCCGGTTGCCACATGCTATACGCTGCCTGCCATGTTGCGGAGTCCGTGTAAAGCTGGTAATGTGTATTGCTGTCAAATCTCGAAAATTCAGCCTTCACTTTGTAATTAATACCTTCAGACGTTTGTCACCAGTAACTCGTCTACACCAGTTAAACATATTGGGCTAAAGTGCAGTCGTGTTTTGTGCCTGCGAGTGAATAGTGTTATGTCCTGTTTTGTCCTACCTTGAGATTTGTTAGGAACTGAACACCTAACAAACGGCGACCAGTGGAATGTTATAGTGCAGTCAACATTTTGTCTGTCCGGCTATTCTTCATTTCCGTTTCTTTAATAAGATTTGTTTAAGAGCTCGCGAGTTATTAGCCCACGAACACCGAGTGCCTTGGTGGGGCTGCCACCTTGAGGCCCAGGCACTGGCCTTTACACTGTCGTTCGTGTTTATAAGAGCATTTCCTCTCTTCTTTAATAGTGTATACTTCGGATATCCCGCCGGTACTCGGTCGTCATTGACTCAGTTTGTGATAACAGGGAACACCACGAGAAGGTTGAGTTTGACATTTGGCTGAGAGAGGCTATGTTTTGCGCAATCATCAGCCCTTGTTCCCCTTATAGTGCAGTGGTAGAGGCTTATGTTTTTGACACGAGCTGTATGTTTTCTCCGCAAGGTTAGCGTGCTAATCAAACACTACCCGCACTGTCAAGGTCAAAGCTGTTCTCGTCAGCATAAGACAGTAGCTCGTCTCATTGCGAAACTCCCCGCCACCTGCATTCCAAGGATCATGGCCGTATTCAGAAGAGCCGGCTACTGGAGACCAACAAATCGCACTAATCCAGGCCAGACACGCTCTCCGTGTCATTACCAAGCATGTTAGTACAGTGATGTCATCAACACCTCCTAAACCATCTCTTTCTTCCCTTCTGGTTTTCCAGACCAACATTTCTTACTTGTTTCTCGTCTCCCATATGCGTCGAATGAGCAAAATAATGATGGTGTACTGATAGCATAGTGATAGTTTAGTGATAGTGTGTTGATAGCTACTGGTATGTTGCTGATAATATACTGATAGTGTATTGAAAGAGTACTGATAGTGTACTGATTGCGTACTGATGGTGTGCTGAAATATGGTAGTTACTGACGTACTGATAATATAATGATAGTGTTTGTACAGCTTACTGATAGTGTGCTGATAGTGTGATAATGATACTTTACTGATAGTGTGCTGATAGTGTGATAATGATACTTTACTGATAGTGTGCTGATAGTATATTGATATTTTTCTTATATTTTAGTGATAGTGTACTGATCTTTTACTAATAGTGTACTGGTAGTGTACTGATAGTGTGCTGATAGTTTTACCATAGTCTTATGCTGATAGTATACTGATAGCGTACTGTCAGTGTAGAATAATGTACTGATAGCGTACTGATCGTTTACTGGTAGTGAGTTGATAGTGTACTGATATTGTGCTGATAGTGTTTCGATAGTATAATGCTGATAGTATTGTGACAGTGTGCTGATAGAGTGCTGGTAGCATACTGTCAGTGTACTGATAATTTGCTGATTATGTGCTCATGGTTTACTGACAGTTTAATGATAGTGTACTGATAGTGTGATGATAAAGTAGTGATAGTGTATTGTTAGTCTAATAATGATAGTGTACTGATTGTGTGCTGATCGTGTACTGATAGTTTACTGAAAATATACTGATGTTTTACTGATAGTGTACCGATATTTACTGATAGTGTACTGATAGTGTATTGAAAGTGTGCTAATAGTGTACTAGTTTAATGATACCGTACTGATAGTGTACTGATAGCTGTACTGATAGTGTACTGATAGTGTACTGATAGCGTGCTGATAGTGTACTGAGGTAATGTACTGATAGCGTGCTGATAGTGTACTGATAGTGTAGTCTGATATTACTGGTCTGTTTCTGATAATGTACTGATAGCGTGCATGATAGTGATACTGATAGTGTACTGATGCGTACTGATGTGTACTGATAGCGTCTGAGTACTGATAATTATGATAGGTTTTGATAAGTTACTGATAGCGTGCTTGATAGTGTTGATAATGATACTTATAGCTGATAGTGTGCTGATAGTGTGATAATGTACTGTTACTGATAGTGTGTTGATAGTGTGATAATGATACTTTACTGATAGTGTGCTGATAGTGTGATAATGATACTTTACTGATAGTGTGCTGATAGTGTGATAAT